>OZ022259.1:22647310-23066088 GCA_963978905.1 Trichostrongylus colubriformis | reverse complement strand
CCGTGAACAGTACGAGTGGATGATCGAGGAAATGGAGATTTACAGAGATCTGGAACGGAATAATGGTATATTCACGCAGTTTTATTTATTTTTTGCTAATTTATGCGTTGTAGTTCTTCTTTCCCTTATCAACGAGCTAATGTATCAAGAACTAAGAGGTCGTGTTCATTGAGTACCCGGGCTCCCTCACAAACAATCGTTTGTGGTCATTTTATCTGTTCTAGCACTTCTTTCTTTCTTTTCGATATTTCTAAAGAACCCATCTATCTTCAGACATTTTTGCAGTATTTTGGGCTAGTGCATCGTTGAGTATCCCTAACTGCTGTTCGAAGATCTTTTGAAAAGCCCGTCTGTGGGTGCTCGTGCAGTTGGTAGGTTTACCCAATAGCTGTTGTTCAAAAGAACACGCACATACCACCTTTGACACGTATACACCACTTTTACTTTTTTTGGAAGAAATAATCAGTGATTTTAGAAAATATTCTATTAGCCTCACAGTGAAATCATTATTGAAGGCTGTTCTGCGAATCGTCGTCTTCGATCAGCCGCATTGGCACAGAAAACAAAGGCTAACTGTCAGACAAACACCAAAAATAACATCAGCATTGTTGAACGACATACAGCTGTAGAAAGCCGAGCAGAATTCACCAATATTCTATGGGCGTCACTGATGGCGAACATATTCCTTATGTGCCTGATTTTAGTGTTTGTATGTTTAATCTTGTGCTGTGGAAGGAAGCGAACTTACTGAAAAAGTTCTTTTTTTTTTTTGCTAATTTCATGAAAGTAAATTTTTGTAACATTATATTACGTTAAAGGCACAGTTCACGATAATTTTCGTACGTCGTCGCGCTTCGTAAAGTTTCTGAGGGTGATGAAGCATACAAAAGTGAAGAAAAGAACAAAGAAACTCTCAAAACTCTCGAAATAAGTTGTTTCTGATGTCTGGCTTCGACGAGTTTTCACCTTAGTAGCACGTATTTGGACAGGTTCTCACGTTACAATATCATCAGATGAGGTTGTTTTTACGAACGGAGTTTCTCGTATCGTTTCTTATCCGCAGTCGATATCATGCCTTTCATATACGTATATGCCACTGCTGCCCTGCTGGTAAATCGTAAAATGGGTGTGAGCCATCTTGAGACGGTGGCCGCCATCTCATTCGCGGGTTCTCTACACGTTTAGAACTCACTCTCGCGCCGCGATGATAGCGCACGCTCTGCCGTTGTTAAAGAGCCTATCTACTCGCGAATGGGACCAAGATTTTCATATTTTCGTGAACTGTGCCTTTAAGAACGTTATTACATCAGAATCTGAATCCCCTTCGATATACAACTCAGAGATGAACCCGTCCTGGCGGCGCACCGGCCGGCTGATCGATTATCCGCGGTTTTGATCTGTCATCGATAAATGTTGTTTGTGCAATCGTTACCTTTGACCTCTCTCGAGCTAGATATAAGAGCTGCATGGAAAGCAGCACGGTATGCGATTCAGGGTTACGTATCCATCCCGAAGAACACGTCAGTGCATTCGCGCTATCGCGCTGATCCGTGGGTTTTCGAGGCTTCGCGTTCAGCGGGTGAAAAAAATTGTGAGGCCGCGTTCATACTTTGCGGTGCCGGGGGAGGTGCCCGTGAAGGTGAAGATATGGACCGAAAAAGAATCCGGTGGTGGAAACTGCATAACGCGGAAAGGAACGTAGGGAAAAGAAAGATACTGAAGACTGGTGATCCTCACGGTCGCTTCGGGAGACTTGGAGTAAGACGCGGTCACGATAGGATGCGCGAAGGAAACGATGGGCGGTAATCGCATTGTGTTCAGAATAGACCAGTGACGTTCTGGAACGAGGATCACTTTGAAGCCCTACAAGAAAGCGTACAAGGCTGGCAGAAAAGGCGAACTGCGGAGGTGTGGCTGTCCACAGAAGCAGTAAAAAAAAACTTGTCAATCCTGCTGTAGCCGAAATAGAAACGTTGAGGTGGATGTCTTTGAGAGCAACTGAGAGGTCGAGAGGCAAAGGAGGCCTTACGCTGGCTAAAACCCGACATTCAAGACATCAGAGTGGTGAAGAGCGATTGTCAACCCTGCTGTAGCCGAAAGTACCATCGTAAGAACGCTGGTCGAGGTCAGCAGGAGGTTTCAGGTATCTTCGGTGGGCTTCTGAACGAACAATTCGCTGGTGAGGAATGCCCACAATGGATGCGTTGGCTGACTTCATACTGTCGGGAAAAGAGGAGAAAGTTTGCCGAGTGTTAGCAAAGACGTAGATTAGAAAGGTCGTTGGTTCAAATGGGTGAAACTATGGGGAGTGAATGAAAAATTCCGCCAGCGAGTACAGACCTTTATCTTGTGTCTTTGGAACTGGTCGTGAGAGCATATAGACCGGTCCGCTGTGTGGATAGGAAAGCGTTTATATACACCAAGATTGTTTATAGATCTCTCATGCATGGCGCATCCCACAACGAGGCCGGCTATGCCGATTGCCCTCCATTCGGTTTCCTGCGAGCAATGGATTTGTACTCGAAGGAACTCAGGCACCTTGGATAATTTCATGAATGATGGGAAGATTTCGACGTTTCGACGAAAAAAGTCTTTGACAGAAAACTCCCGCTCTAATGCCTCTTTTTTCTGGACTTGTGAGGCGCTTTGATATTTCGACAAACTTCGACAAAAAGTATGCAGTCTCACTTCTTTTTCAGCATGTGGCACAGCCCTAGTAATTCTTGGAGAACGGCAGCCACGCAGATCACGCTGATGGAAGCAGGCCATTTGAAAATGCGTTTAAAGGAAATAACGACCCTTGCACGCCACTCCACAATAAAAGATTTAAGAACCTTACAACCACTCGAAGACGGTTTAATTTATGTAGAAAAGATAGTGCTTTACAATGCAATCGTGACATTACCGCGCCGCGACATACATAGAGGCGGCTACATGTTTTCAGGCTTTTTTACCCTTCATTTTTCCTCCTTCGTCCCAACCGCTTTTTGGGCTTTTTATCCTCCTCCTCTCTCACAAGGAAAGGCTCCCGGGTCACCGTGGCCATTCAAGATGAGTTGTGTATCCTCCCATGCAGTTTCGAACGGGGGTCTCAAATCTGCCCTCCAAATCTGCTAAACGATCCTGGAAAGGAAGTTACGGAGGTCTGAAAGTCCTGAAAGATACGGCGCAAAGCGCAGATGCTGGTCATATACCGCTCGAGAACACATACTGGCAGTGGTCGGATGGAGCAGCTGGTAGCGTGATGGGCTACAAATCGGGGCATTGGGGTTCGAATCCTTGGTGCATTTGCCAGTTTTGCTTTTGCTTTGAGTGTTCTCTAAACGTTTGCAAAACGCTTTTACGCTTCATTAAAGCATCCCGTGCCCCCCTTTTATGAGTAATATGTTATTGGTTCTTTTCCGCACAGTTGAACATTCTGCCAATCTTTTTTACCCTATTGTTCTTCGATTGTGAGGAATTTACGTTGTTGCGTAAAATGACTACGATATTCGTGTTCAGGGACTCGAATTACCCCTCTGTGCATATTTTCAGCCAAATGTAGTTTTTGGCCCAACTTCGGAAAATTGGGGGTGCCGAGGGGATAAGTAGTGGTTTTTGAATTTTTTTCTACAAAAAATCATGCAACCTGAACAAAGGTAATCTAGACATATCTATTACAGATGTTTATGACAAATATGGACGTGACAGGCCTCCAATAAGGGCATTTTCCCAGCAAGGGTCAACGACTTCTCCTTCGTTGAATGGGCTGCCAGCCAATAGCCCATGAATTTTTTCCGAAATTCGGTCAAGTTCTCGAATTGGCTAAAAGCTTGTACAGTGGGGTAGTTTGGTCCCATAAAAACGAAAATGGACTTGATTTTGCCCAAAAACGTCTGGCTCGCGCGCCATAGACTTCCGAACGTGCCCTGTAATAGACCAGTTATTCATGAAACGCTCCGTAACTCCGCTCCCTGACCATTCAAAATCAATTGTGTACGTTTCTACGTAGTTTTAAACGGGGATCTCAATTCTGCCTCCATATCTGCTAAACGATTCTGGGCGTGGAGTTATGGAGGTTTTTCTGAACAAATAATACTATTACGCGGTAAGTTCGGGAGCCCATAGCGCGCGAGCCAGTCGCTCTCGTGCAGAACCAGTGTGTTTTTTGTGTTCAGGGAATGACATTATCCCAATGAAGTGGTTTTTAGCCAATTCGAGAACTTAACCGAATTTCGGAAAAATTCATGGGCTATTTATTTATTGGCTGGCAGCCCATTCAACGAAGGAGAAGTCGTTGACCCTTGCTGGGAAAATGCTCTTATTGGAGGCCTGTTACGTCCATATTTGTCATAAACATCTGTAATAGATATGTCTAGATTACCTTTGTTCAGATTGCATGATTTTTTGTAGAAAAAAATTCAAAAACTACTACTTATCCCCTCGGCACCCCCAATTTTCCGAAGTTGGGCCAACTCCATTTGGCTGAAAATTTGCACAGAGGGGTAATTCGAGTCCCTGAACACGAATATCGTAGTCATTTTACGCAACAGCGTCAAATTCCTCACAATCGAAGAACAATAGGGTAAAAAAGATGGGCAGAATGATCAATTATGCGGGAAAGAACCAATAACATATTACTCATAAGTGGGGGGCACGGGATGCTTTAATGAAGCGTAAAAGCGTTTTGCAAACGTTTAGAGAACACTCAAAGCAGAGGCAAAACTAGTAAATGCACCAAGGATTCGAACCCCCATGCCCCGATTTATAGCCCGCCACGCTACCATCTGCTCCATCCGACAGCTGCGAACATGTGTTCTCGAGTAATATATGACCAGCACCTGCGCTTCGCGCCGTATCTTTCAGGACTTTTAGGCCTCCGTAACTTCCTTTCCAGAATCGTTTAGCAGATTTGGAGGGCAGATTTGAGACCTCGTGGCTGGCTCCCGCCAGCGCCGAGGGCGCCTCGTCCCCGGTCTCCCCCCTATTTTCGCAAAGTGACATCGCGGAACACTGTGATACGGACATGGCATATACCTCTCGAATAAACAGCACACTCGAATAAAATCAATTTTATGTCGCCGACACGACAACACAAATAAAGAGCAAAAGTAATCTTCACACGACAGCGAATATATGAGACAAATTTCTAAGTAAGCTTAGATATCGACACCGAGTATTGATAAATGACGAAAACAAATATCAATGAGATACGACAGATCACTTCTTCAGGTAGGTGTAACGACAAGGAATTGTTAAGAGGGCTCTCCGTTCAAGTTCAATTCGAACTTCCCTCTCTCTCTAGGTAGACTACAATCTACCTTCCACTTCTCACCACCTCTTCACACGAGTAGTTACTACGACCGCCCTCGCGGTCAACAATCAGTTATCAGAAAACTAGAGGGACTACAATCCACTCTGTAAGAAACTACCGCTACTCGCGGTCTATATCAGCCTCAACTGTCTTGACTTGAACGGAGTTGCCCTTTTATGCATGGCTCCCCTTTTCGCGGGCTTTTGTGGCGCGCAAACAGAAAGAATATACAATACAAGAGAGCGAGGAGAACTCATACAAAATAATCAATACATGAACTGGACAGCCAACTTGTAAGGACACATGGGCAAGGAGGTGGAAAAGAAACACATAATCAATACAGACAGCATGTACCCGTCCCTAACATGGCCACGGTGACCCGGGAGCCTTTCCTTGTCAGCAGGGAATGAGTGCTTGATCATGTCGGCTGCGCCATCTTGTAGGAATAAGTATTGAATTTGTTGGGTCCTTCTCTGTCTTATTCTGTACCAAATCAGTCCCTCTTTTTCTTCACAGCTTTTCAATTTTTTGTAAATCGCATTGTCTGGAAGGAAAACCAGAGATATACCGATAAAATGAAGAGAGGATCCGTGTGGAGGCCTCCTTTAAGGGGACCGTATTTTGAATGTTCCGCCACGCCGAGCTCCACCCTGGTTCACTGCATGCCTCGTGGTTAGCAGCTCAGGGATTAGGTTCCATTATCGTCAAGCGTTGAGGTTCAACGGCTAATTTGACCTACATGACCGACGCTTCAGGGATTGTTTAGGGAGGTGGTCCCGTCTTTTCATCTACTTGGGTTCAACTCACGGTGATCAAAGTACACAATTTCTTCTGCAGGTGGATAGGTGAGTCTACAACTGGAAAGGTTGCACCGTTGTTGCGGCACGGTTAGTCATTAAGGCGCTGATTGAGGGCCGATTATTCGCAATGGAACAAGAAATCATACTTTCGCTCATATATCACACATTACAGAAATCGAGGTGGTTTAGAAAGCAGGCAGCCACGTCCTTTTTTTTTGAATTTGCGTTCCAGTCAGCCTGTGCCATGCCACCGCCGGAGGAATGAAAGCTCAGGTTGTTCTGGGCAGGCATAAAATCCACGATTTAATTTCGCTTCATGCGAGTGGGAGAGACGCCAATTATCACGGAAAACTTTGCCAGTTCATGATTTCAATTAGAGAGGCATACCATGGATGATTACTGTTGTAATAAGAGACTGACTTGTACGTCAGCTGACCCCGCAAGTCATTAGGCCAAATCGCATTTGCATGTCACTACGATTTTGAATAGAACTAGAATGCGCGGCGTATCCCACAGAAGAGATTGATCAATGCCGAAAACTCTATCCTTGATCCTTTATCATGCTTTCGTGGGTGAAGTGAGCTCCCTCTGGGAGAGCCGTAACTACTTCAAG
Organism: Trichostrongylus colubriformis; assembly: GCA_963978905.1. Lineage (NCBI taxonomy): Eukaryota > Metazoa > Nematoda > Chromadorea > Rhabditida > Trichostrongylidae > Trichostrongylus > Trichostrongylus colubriformis. The sequence continues at coordinate 23,059,382 of OZ022259.1, read as the reverse complement.
TGTACGAAAAGTTACTGGTGCAGCTAGTCCATGAACCCGTGGTGGTTACCCATCACTTTAACTCAAGCGAGTATGATTTTAATTCTTTCATCTTCAGCGGTTTAGTAGTAACTTTCAAATCAGCGGTCACGACGTTTTCTGATATGTTAGAGAACGAATGAGAATCCACCCAAGAGTGGCACGGCAGGGACCTCATCCGGTGGTTTTTAAGGTGAACAAATTTACCACAATGGCCGTCTATTGAGGTCCAGCAGCTATGCAGACATGACGCCAAACACCTCAAGCGCATCGCGGCGTGCTCGTCCATTTACGGAACGGAACCGTATGGAGAGAATTTTCCTACAGTTCCATAGGGATTGGTATCGTCGCTGGCACTGCTCCTTTCACCGCGAAGAGAGCACACAATGCCCGTTCCATACACCGGTATGTATTAGGTTGTCCCAAATGTCCTGCAGGATTTTTTGATCATCACTTTTTGTTATTTTTTCTTCCAACAAACAACAATTGGGCATCACGTATTCACCAGTGTTATCGACAACATTCTGCCACCTCATAGGTAGATTGTTGATTCCGTCCTTCCAGAACTCCCAGTTCTGTGAGTCACAGAAGTCAGCGATCGGCCTCGCAAGCGAGTCTTAATAGACGAATTTTCTCTTGGCCACGAGAATTCAAGAGGATTGGTGAGGTGGTAGTCAGAAGGGGCAATGTCTGGAGAGTATGGCGGGTGGGGCAGGACATCCCAGCCGAGCTCGTGTAGCTTGGCCTGAGTACTTTTCGCGATGTGGGAGCTAGCGCTGTCATGAAGGAGGGTGATCGCGGACCTTTTCCGGCGCTTTTCTCAAACAGCGACGGCGAGCTGCTGGAACTGGTGGATGCATACGGCAGCGGTGACTGTCTCGCCTTGTACCAGCTCTTCTCAGAAAAGCATTCCTTCCGCGTCTCAAAGGATAAGGAGCCTAGAAAGGCAAATCTCGTCAAATCCGTTTTGCTTTTTGGGTTGGTCTTGGAGCACCGACACTCATAGGTGTCGTGAAGGGTGGGAAGGGAACAATAATAGTGGGTGATCCAAACTGATAGTCGTTGATAACATTCGATAAGAGCGTCAAAAGTCAATTGTGGCCAAGTTCGTTTCGCTTCTCCTACCGACGGTGGGATATCCACATTCACAGGCATGGCAGGTACGTCGACCTTAATGGTGACTTATCGGAAATGGTAACGGCTCACAGGGGTTGATGAGACCCGTCAGGAAGCGGATGGGATAAAATCCGGTACACCGCTTGCACTACTACAACCGATATATGTAGTAAAGCGTCTGATGCTCAGTGCCATTGGGTAAATATATTTCGTTTATGTTCTAACCAGATTTAGCTGCGCGATGTATCTCGCGTGTGACACTACACTGACGAAAAGGGGTATATACGTATCGTATTAATATAATTCGCGTAGTATGTCTGTGTGTGTGTTTGTCCGTCTGTCACGAAATTCATATCTCGCGTCGCAGCAAAGCTGGGAAGCTGAATTTTACAAGTGATATAGGGGGTGCCAAGGGAACCTCAGCGGTGGTGGACCGCAAGCGATAGCAACTGATAAGGGCTGATAAGGAGCCTCGGAAGGCAAATGTCACCAAATCCGTTTCGCCTTTCGGGTTGATCCTAAAGCGCTGACACCCATAGGTGTTTTGCGGGATGGGACGGGAACATTAATGGTGGATGACCAGCATTGATAACGGTTGATAAGATTCGATAAGGAGCGTAAAAAGACTAGAGTCGTCAAATCCGTTTCGCTTTTCGCGTTGATCCAAGAGCGGTGACACTCATGGGTGTTTAGCAGGGTGGGTCAGGGACATTAATGGTGGGTGATCTAAGTTGATAATGGTTGATAAGATTCGATAAGGGGCGTGAAAAGGCTAGAGTCGTCAGATCCGTTTCGCTTTTCGCGTTGATCCAAGAGCGCTGACACTCATGGGTGTTTAGCAGGGTGGGTCAGGGACATTAATGGTGGGTGATCTAAGTTGATAATGGTTGATAAGATCCGATAAGGGGTGTAAAAAGGCTAGAGTCGTCAAACTCGTTTCGCCTTTGCGTTGATCCAGGAGCGCTGACACTCATGGGTGTTGAGTAGGGTGGGACGGGGACATTAATAGTGGGTGATCCAAACTGATAGTGGTTGATAAGCTTCGATTAGGAGCGTGAGAAAGGGAAATGTCACCAAGGCCGGCTTGCTTCTACGGCTAACAGTGGAATGTTCATATTCGCAGGTATTGTAGGGTACGGGTACCTCAATGGTGCTGTCAGGTACAGGGGCCTCAGTGAAACTAATGGCCTACAGTGGTTGATAAGAACCGTTGGGAATTGGATGGGATGAAATCCTTTACATCGCTTGATACTGCTATACGACCGCATTAGCAAAAGCGTCTGATGCGCAGTGGCATCGGGTGAACATATTTTATTTATGTTCTGATATCACTGACCGATGTATCGACCGCTGAATGCCTGGCGTTTCAAAAAAATGGTGCGTTTCTCTTGATAATGCGATCTCCATTGATAATCATGATACAACCTATTTTTGAGATAGCAAAGCAAGCAGTTCACTCGGAATCACTTTCTAATGCGGTACTTGCAGCAACACTGGGTATTGACCGCCGCTAGACTATGTAAAATTTCAAGTAGTGAAGCATGTTTACGAAAACGATAAACATCGATAAGCTGGATATGGCCATCAATGATTAGAACGATCGTACGTACGAATTAGATTCTCAGCAAGGGATCTATTTGTTACCAATCGATGCAATCAAATACAAAACTATCGATTTCCAAACTACCCAAACTCCCAATGATGACCAGTTGGCTGGCGCACACTACTGCGCGCGATTCATGTGGATTACGTGCAAAATGGGTTCCATGCAAAGCGATTGAAGTATACCGATACCGAAATGCTTTTTTATCACGCCATCTTCTCTGCTTTTTTGCAATTCTGAAAGCAGAGGGAAGGAAATCTCCGCTCCGCTGTTGTCGGGCCGAGCACACCCATTTTGCACATCGCCATGAATCGCGCGCAGTCATCTGCGCCAGCCAACTGGTCCTACTATATATAATTCGCTTAGTATGTCTGTGTGTGTGTCTGTGTGTGTGTTTGTCCGTCTGTCACGAAATTCATATCTCGCGTCGCAGCAAAGCTGTAACGCTGAATTTTAAAAGTGATATAGGGGGTGCCAAGGGAACCTCAGCAGTGGTGGACCGAAAGTGATAGCAGCTGATAAGGGCTGATAAAAAGCCTCGGAAGGCAAATGTCACCAAATCCGTTTCGCCTTTCCCATTGGCCCCGGAGCATTCATACTCATAGGTGTTGTACGGGGTTGGACGGGGACATTAATGGTGGGTGACCCGCATTGATATCGCTTGATAAGATTCGATAAGTTGCGTAAAAAGGCTAGAGTCGTCAAATGCGTTTCCCTTTTCGCATTGGTCCCGGAGCATTCATACTCACAGGTGTTGTGCGGGGTAAGACGGGGGCATTGATGGTGAGTGATCCAGCTTGATAACTGTTGATAAGATTTGATAAGGAGCTAAAAAGACTAGAGTCGTCAAATCCGTTTCCCTTTTCGCATTGGTCCCGGAGCATTCACACTCACAGGTGTTGTGCGGGGTAAGACGGGGACATTAATGGTGGGTGATCCAGCTTGATAACTGTTGATAAGATTTGATAAGGAGCATGAGAAGGCGAATGTCGTCAGATTCGTTTCGCCGTTCGCGTTGATCCAAGAGCGCTGACACTCACGGGTGTTTAGCAGAGTGGGACGGGGACATTAATAGTGAGTGATCCAAACTGATAATGGTTGATAAGATTCGATTAGGAGCGTGAGAAGGAAAATGTCACCGAGGCCGGTGCTTTCTCAGCTAACTGTGGGATGTTCACATTCGTAGATATTGTAGGGTGCAGGGACCTCAATGGTACTGTTTGGTACAGGGGCCTCAGTGATAACCGCTTACGGTGGCTGATAAGAGCCGTTAGGAATCGGATGGGTAAAATTCTTTACATCGCTTGATACTACTAAACGACCGCCTCAGCAAAAGCGTCTGATCCTCACTGTCATTAGGTGAACATATTTTGTTTGTGTTCTGATATCACTGGCCGATGTATCGACCGCTGAATTGCCTAGCGTTCCAAAAGAATGGTGCATTTCTCTTGATACTGCGATCTACTTTGGTAATCATGATACAACCTATATTTGTGATAGCAAAGCAAGCGTTTCACTCAGAATCATTTTCTAATTCGCTACTGGCAGCAACACTGGGTATCGACCGCTAGACTATGTAAATTTCCAAGTAATGAAGCATTTCTACAAAAACTATAAACATCGATAATCGGGATATGGTCTGCCATCAATCTGTAGGAATTAGATGCTCAGCAAGTGAACAAATTGTTACCAGTCGATGCAACCAATACAAAACTATCAGTGTCTAAACTATCCAATTTCCCAATGATGACCTTACCAAGTTGGCTCGCGCACACTACTTCACGCGATTCGTGTCGATGACATGCAACATGGGTTCGATGCAGAGCGACTGAAGTATAAAATGCTTTTTTATCGCGCCATCTCTCTGCTTTTATCCTATCCAAATAAATAGCAGAAGGCAGAGGAAAAGAAATTTCCACCCAACTCCATACACAACTGTGGTCATACCGATCAAACACATTCTGCACAACATCGCCATGAATCGCGCGCAGTAGTGTGCGCCCGCCAGCTGGTATATATATAATCCGCTAAGTATGTCTGTCTGTCCGTGTGTGTGTGTCTGTCTGTCACGAAATTCATATCTCGCGTCGCAGCAAAGCTGGGACCATGAATTTTACAAGTGATGTAGGGGTGGCAAGGGGACACCAATGGTGGTGGACCGAAATTGATAGCAATTGATAAGGGCTGATAAGGAGCCTCGGAAGACAAATGTCGCCAAATCTGTTTCGTCTTCGCGTTGACCCAAGAGCGGTGACACTCATAGGTTTTCAGCAGGGTGGGCCAGGGACATTAATGATGGGTGACTCGCATCGATAACGGTTGATAAGATTCGATAAGGAGCGTAAAAAGGCTAGAGTCGTTGAATCCGTTTCGCTTTTCGCATTGATCCTTGAGCGTTCATACTTAATGGCTTTTTGCAGAGTGGAACAGGGACATTGATGGTGGGTGATCCAGCTTAACAACGGTTGATAAGATTTGATAAGGAGCATGAGAAGGCAAATGTCGTCAAATTCATTTCGCCTTTCGTGTTGATCTAAGAGCGCTGACACTCAATGGGTGTTTAGGAGGGTGGGCCAGGGACATTAATGATGGGTGTCCCGCATTGATAACGGTTGATAAGATTTGATAATGAGCGTAAAAAGGCTAGAGTCGTCTAATCCATTTCGCCTTTCGGGTTGATCCCGGAGCGCCAATATTCATAAATAGTTTGAGTGTTGGGACAGGGACATTAATGGTGGGTGGCTCGCATCGATAACGGTTGATAAGATTCGATAAGGAGCATGAGAAGGCATATGTCGTCAAATGCGTTTCGCCTTTCGCGTTGGTCCAAGAGCGCTGACACTCATAATTATTCAGCAGGGTGGAACGGGCACATCAATGGTGGGTGATCCAAACTGATAATAGTTGATAAGTTTCGATAAGGAGCGTGAGACGGGAAATGTCACCAAGGCCGGTTCGCTTTTGCGGCTAACAGTGAAGTGTTAGCATTCGCAAGTATTGTAGGGTACGGGGAGCTCAATGGTGTTGTTGATTACACGGGCCTCAGTGAAACTGATAACGGCTTACATTAGCTGATAAGAACCGTTAGGAATTGAATGGGATGAAATCCTTTACATCGCTTGCTGCTACTGCTACGTATACGACCGCTTTACAACACGTCTGATGCTTACTGTCATTGGGTTAACATATTCTGTTTATGTTCTGATATCATTGGCCGATGTATCGACCGCTGAATGCCTGGCGTTCCAGAAAATGGTGCATTTCTCTTGATACTGCGATCTACATTAATAATCATGATACAACCTACATTTGTGATAGCAAAGCAAGCGATTCACTCGGAATCATTTTATAATGCGGTACTGGCAGCAACCCTGAGTATCGACCGTTAGACTATGCAAAATTCCAAATAGTGAGGCGTGTTTACGAAAACGAAAAACATCGATAATCGGGATATGGATCTGCCATCAATGTGTAGGAATTAGATGCTCAGCAGGTGAATATTAGGTTGATTCATAATAAATCGGGCAAATGGTAGTGATGATTTCTAGAGATCATAACTCAGTAACGAATTAACGAAAATAGACGCGCGAGGTACCGTTGGAATGAGTATGAAAAGCTTTTCAAAGTACTTCAAAATAATCACTCCAAAGTAAATTCATTCCGCCACAATGCCGCACGATTTCAAGCGGTCCAGAGACCACATCCGCAACGTCATACTATTTATAACGCTATCTGGCCAGGAACCCGCGGATATCGGCAGACGTCTGATAGAAGTTCACAAGGGGCATGTCCCCGGCAGAAGTACACTGTAGTTGTAGCATTCGAAGTTTGCGTCAAGCGACTATTCCATCGAAGACGAAAACCGCGGTTGGTGGAGCGTACACGGCGTAGAGTACTGGGAGCTGCTCGATGAAGGTACCACAGTATCCGCCGACGTCTACGTTCGTCAATTACGAGAATTGAAGGCCAATGTCCAAGTTCGCTACGGCGGCGGTCACATGTCTACTTCCAGCACGACAACGTGTCTACTTCCACAGACCGCACTTCGCAAGATCGACCAAGGCCGAGCTGCTGTCGCACAGTTGGACCTTACTTCTATACCCACCGTACTTCCCAGACCTGGCCCCTTCAGATTTCCACCTTTTCTCCCACAGCCAACGCCACCTGGACGGCCAAGACTTCAAAACTCGCGACGAGGTCAAGGCGGCACTCGGCAACTTCTTCGAGCTCCAGCTTCCGGCCTTCTGGAGCAAGTACATCCGTGATCTGCCTATACCGTGGCAAAAGGTCATCGATAAAGATGGAGTATATTTCAAGTGAATCCCTGTTGTCGTAAAAAAGTTGTACAACAATGATTAAAATTGGTGAATTTTTCCGATTTATTATGAATCAACCTGATAAAATGTTACCAATCGATGCGATCGAATACAATTTATCGATATCTGAACTATCCGAATTCCCAAATATGACCTGAACCAGTTGGGCGCACACTACTGCGCGCGAATCGTGTTGACAATGTGCAAAATGGGTCCGATGCAAAGCGACTGGAGTATCATAGCACGGGAATGCTTTTTTATCACGCCATCTTCTCTGCTTTTTTACAACTCAATAGCTCAGCTGAAAGCAGAGTCAAGGAAATTTCCGCTCAATTCCATGCACAACCGTGTTCGTGCCGATCAAACCTGTTTTGCCCAACATCGCCATGAATCGCGCGCAGTAGTGTGCTCCAGCCAACTGGTACGTATAAAGTTATGTAACAGGAGTTGATGTTGTGGCTCAGCAAAGGTGGCGTATAACTCCATCCAATTTACAGTTATGCAGATGAATTCATCTACTGAGCATATCATCTACTGGCTATCGATTGTCATCTTCTGGCCACCCATTAGTCATAGAAATCGAAATTCTGCGATTGTACTTCCCCCCATCCCCCCTGATGGGATTCCCGCTATCCATTTTCGACTTTCTGCGCGCATTATGACGGCCTACCGGGCCGTTCGAGACTTGTTAAAATTGTGCAGCGGTTTTCATTTACGTGAGCACCCACTTTTTGAACGGTCTGGCCCGAACGGCACTACTCCCACGACAACCTAACATACCTGCACGCCATCCCAGTGTGCCGACACCTGGTGCGACGTCAGCACAGCGCAGAATGACGACGAGGGTACCAAAGAGGTGTTTATAAAGTAGGAGGCGCTATCATGACGACACCACTTTTACAATGATACTCCATCAACATCCGTTTCACCCTATTTGGATCGTTTGCTTTGCTCTATCGCTAATCACAATCACTCCCTTGCGGACGGACAGACATACAGACAAACCGACGCACAAAGTTAGTAGTTTATATAATTAACCAGTTTTCGCCACGCGATCTACCTCGCGCGTCACACGACATTGGTAATTTGTCGAATCCACACCCTTCCACACGTTCACTGGTGCCACTCATTCGTCACAAAAATCAAAGAGCGTACTATGTGATGATAAGGTTCACCATCCGTTTTCGAATCTTAAGTACACCAGGTGAGCTTCGCGATCTACATCGCGTTACGGGGTACCGGTGCGAAGCGGGCGGTGGGCAAAATGATATGAAAGAAATTTCACAGCAATGTGGTTTAGCGGCAATCAATAGATTTTACATTTGTGCTGAGAGGTAGTCCATTAACAGCCTTCACTACAAAGGCTCATCATAGCAATACAGTAGGCATGAAATAAGCCCTACAGAATGTAAGCCTCTGCAATTGTGTCCATCCACTGGTGTGATCCATCACTTTGCCCGGCCCTTCGTACGAAAACCGACAATTACGACCCATGGCACATGATGCTGCAGTATTTCAAGTTCTGCGACTGTAATCATTCAATGGGATCCCATTGCCTGTTTTAAGCTCTTTGCTCAGGGATCAATGATTTCGATCGATGTCGGCCAATAGCACTTAATTGAAGTTCTGCAACGGCGCCACCCAATGGTGTGGCTCGCTGTTCATTTTTCAGAACTTCATGTTCCATGAGGGTATTCACTCAGCGGTATGGTGCATAAGCCGTTTCCAGCCTTCCGCACAAAAACCGATATTTTCAACCAATATTCTGATGACCCCGTCTACCGTAATCAGTTGACATTATTTTTGTTACTCTGGCAGCTTCGAATTACATCAGCTTTCTCCGGCACTGTAGACTGCTCTGGAGCGGTGTTACATTTCTTATGAGTGAGCACGATATTGTTGAGCACGTTCCGCCCATTGTAGGCGGACCTCCACCTACCTCAAGAACGTGCAACACCACCTAGACATCGCTGATCTCCATCGGTTTTTTTCGCAGTATCTGGGCTGCTCCTGAGGCAACTTATAAACGCTCATAGTAAACACCACCTACGTGGAGCGTGTACGCCAGCTAAAGGCGGGTATTCTTCATCTGCTACACACACCCTTAACTCATTTTGGTCTACTTTTTCCCGACTCCTAGGCTTTGTTGGAAGGAGTTACAGCAAATGATAGAGTTTTGCATCTAAACGCCGAACACTTGACGCCCCGCCCACAGTGAGGGAGTCTGACATGGTCCATATGCTTCCTGTTCATCTCTTAGCAAGATCCACTCAACTCTGACTTGATCTGACTTTGTTCTTCAGGTAGTGCTGAGTTTTGAGGGCACAGACACAACATGATAGACACACCAAACTCCTGATTTATATATAGTTTGTGATTCTTCATCTGCTACATACACCCTTCACTCATTTTGGCCCACCTTATCCTAACTCCTGGGCTCTTTTGGAACGAATAGAAATTTGCATCCAAACACCAAACATTTTAGAGCATGCCCCGTCCTCAGTTTCCACAGTGGGCAGAGTCTGACATGGTTCAGTAAAGTAGTGTGTAGTAAAGACACCTCCTGCACAAAAACCAACATTTTCAATCAATATCGATCGGTGATGCATGGTGTTGTAGTACTTCAACTTTTATGAGGGCACTTGATCAATACTATGGTCCATAAGGCCGCTTTCATACTTTGCAAACCGACGCCTTTACCGGCGGCGACAGCGTCAATTTGACGCCGTCACCGCCGTTGACGGCGTCAAACCCACGCAACCATTTGCCCGCCGCCGGCGACGGCGTCCATAGATAATGCGCAGCGTTTGCATTCTCGACCCATTCACACTACAGTATGGTGATTGTGCCGCTTCGAATCTTGGCGCTGTGCCAATATGGTGATCGTGGCCACTTCGTGTATTGGCACAGTGCCAGGATTCGAAGCGGCCACAATCACCACACTGTAGTGCGATTGGGTCAAGAATTTTGCAAACGCTGTGCATTATCTATGGACGTCGTCGCCGGCGGCGGGCAAACGGTTGCATGAGTTCGACGCCGTCACCACCGGTGACGTGACGGCGTCGGTGCGCAAAGTATGAAAGCGGCCTAAGCCGTTTCCAGCCTTCGGCACAAACACTGATATTTTCAATCAACACCGTAGCGATGGCTCCGCCTAACGTGGTCATTCGACATTATTTATGCTACTTGAGCTGTTGCACATTACTTCTGTTTTTACCCGGTTCCTAGATCGCTCTGGAGAAGAATTATAATGTTTCATGAGTGAATACTATTTCGGCTGCTACCTCCGCCCACAGTGGGCGGGTCGCCACTCCCTTCAGATATGCTGAACACAGCTCAGATCTCGCTGACCTCCACCGGTTTTTCCTCAGTCTCTGCACTGTCCTGGAGCCGGGTGTATGTCGTTTGGCGCGGCCCTTGCAGCTAATTTGAAAATGGGGCGCATGGGCCGTCTGCACTCTCTCAGATTTACCTAAGCCTTTTTAGAGCAGGAGCTTTGACATTGCCCCATTGGCAAATTAGCTCCAAGGGGCCGCGCCAAACGACCGTCTCCCTCCTGGAGCCGCGTAATGAACGCTTGTGGTTAGCACCGCCCACTTGGAGCGCGCGCCGCCCATTGAAGGAGGGTTTCCCCCAACTGCTACATATACCCAGATCTCATCTTGGTCCACCTTTTCCCGATGTCGGGGCAATTTTGAGACGATCTACAGAATGTTGGCACTGGTCCGAAGACAATGCGCGCACGCCCCGCGGAGTCTCTGTGCGCTCTGAGCATCTTGGACCATGCCAAATCCAAGCCAAACTTGACCTGACCTCCCGCACTCGTTTTTCTGGTAGAACCAAGAAGCGAGCGGACGGACACACAACAGTACAAACACCAAACTCCTGCTTTTTATATAGAGTATGATGATAGGTTGAGGCTACAGGATTCCAACTTCTTGGGCACTCACTCAATGGCATGGTTGAGAAGCCGTTATCAGCCTTCCGATTAAAAACCAATATTTTCAACCAATATCCCAGCTTAGGCTCCGTCTACCCTTCTAATTTGGTATATTTTTGTCACGGTTAAACACTGCTCGGCTTTTACTCGGTCCCCAGACCGCTATGTAGAGGAAGTGTAATTTCTCATGAATGACAAAAACACGACTTCATCGAATCACGAACACGACTTCATCTATTGCATGCTCCGCTCTTGAAGGCGGGTCCCTCTTACCTGCGACAAACACCACAAACTCGCCTTCACCGCCTTCCCTTTTTGGCGACATCCGGGCTCTTTTGAAACGACTTATAGAATTCTCCACATCACCCGATTTTTTTGACGCATGTCCCCTTTAAGTGAACGGAGGATCTTCTTATGGTTCACATGCGCTCTTGACATCTCCTACTACCATGACTCACCCAACCCAAAGTTGACCCAACTCTCCTGCTTGTTTCTCAGAGTTTTCAAGTTTCGGGTGGACAGACAGACAATATAACAGATAAACACATTTCCTGGTTTATATATAGGTCTTGATGAAAGGTTATGGTTTGTAGGGTGCTCTGTAGCCAAGTTATAAAGGTAATCGTGGTGAGCACCGTCTATTTGGAGCACGCTCCGCCCATTGAAGGCGGGCCTCTCTTACCTTCACAGATACAAACTCCATCACCTCGCCCTCACCTAAGTTTTCACGACGTTCGGATTCTTTTGGAACGATATATAGGATCTTTCTACTAATCCTTAGGCAAAAAATGCGCCCCAAGTTGCAGAGTTACCCCTCAAAGTTTCCTCCGAGATGCCTAGACACACAGCGTTTTGTTAGATGTCCCTCACTGCGAAGGCACCAATTTTGCACCCAAACACCGAACATTTTGACCGCAAACCCCACCCACAGTAGGCGTACTACCACACAGTCCATATGCACATTGCAAACTTCTACCATGCCCTACCTGACCTACACTTGACCTGAGTTCCCCGCTTGTTTTTCAGGCGGTACTGAATATCAGACAGACAGACATACAAAATGATAGACACACCAAACTCCTGGTTTATAAATAGGGTATGATAGCATCTGATGACGATGTGCTGAATACATCCTAGACCTCGCTCCGCGTTCTGGAGGTGGCACTACCAAACTCGACTTCACCCACTTTTTCGACATTCCAGCAAATTTGAGACGAATTATAAAATTTCACACCCAAACACCGACCATTTTGACGCAAGCCCCGCCCACAGTAGGCGAAGTCCTACATTGCACATGTGCGCTCAGTACATCTTGCACCATGCCTCAACCAACCTAAACTTCCTGACCTGCCAGCTTGCCTTTCTGGCAAAACTGAGAATCGAGCACATACGTACAACCAAACTCACCAAACTCCTGGTTTATAAACAGGGTATGTCTCATCTTGGTCCACCATCTCCCGATGTCCGGGCAATTTTGAGACGAATTATAGAATTTTGGCATTGACATGAGGACAATGCAGCGAACGTCCCGTCCACTGTAGGCGGAGTCTCACATTGTACATGTCCGCTCTGTACATCATGGACCATGCTCTCCCAACCCCAACATGACCTCACCTCCCCCACTTGTCTTCGTGGTAAAACCGAGAATCGAGCGGGCAGACAAACAAACATTCGCACAAACAAATACACCAAACTCCTGGTTTATATATAGGGTATGACTAATCGGTGATGCATGTTGTAGAATTTTGACTTTTATGAGGGCACTTAATCAATAATATGGACTATGAGCCGTTTATAGCCTTCTGCACAAAAACCGATATTTTCAATCAATATCGATCGGTGCTGCAGATGTTGCGAAATTGTAACTTCTATGAGGGCACTTAATCAGTAATATGGACCATGAGCAGTTTCCAGCCTTCTGCACAAAAACCGATATTTTCAATCAATATCGATCGGTGCTGCAGATGTTGCGAAATTTTAACTTCTATGAGGACACTCAATCAGTAATATGAACCATGAGCCGTTTCCAGCCTTCTGCACAAAAACCGATATTTTCAATCAATATCGATCGGTGTTGCATGATGTTGTAGAGTTCAAATTTCCATGAGAGCACTCACTCAGTAGTATGGTCCATGAGCCGTTTCCAGCCCTCTGCACAAAAACCGATATTTTCAATCAATATTGATCGGTGATGCATGATGTTATAGAATTTCAACTTTTATGAGGGCACTAAATCAATAGTATGGTCCATTGGCCGTTTCCTGTCTTCTGCACAAAAATCGATATTTTCAATCAATATTGACCGGTGATGCATGTTGTTATAGAATTTCAACTTTTATGAGGGCACTAAATCAATATGGTCAGTAAGCCTTTTCCAGCCTTCTCCGGAAAAACCGATAATTTCAATCAATATTGATGCATTCTATCGCCCGCCCCGCTCACAGAGGGCGGAGTCCGACAAAGTCTGTGTGCGCTCTGTACATTTCCTAATATTCCCCACCCAACTCACACGTGAGCCGACCTTTCCCACTAATTTCGGAAGATATGTCGGGTGTCGAGTACCTCAAACTTGGATAACTAAACCGGACGGACACACAAACATCATTTTACAAACAAACACACCAAACTCCTGGTTTATATATAGGGTATGATTATGAGGGAACTTAATCAATAGTATGGTCCATAAGCCGTTTCCAACCTTCTGCACAAAAACCGATATTTTCAATCAATATCGATCGGTGCTGCAGATGTTGCGAAATTTTAACTTCTATGAGGGCACTTAATCAGTAATACGGACCATGAGCAGTTTCCAGCCTTCTGCACAAAAACCGATATTTTCAATCAATATCGATCGGTGCTGCAGATGTTGCGAAATTTTAACTTCTATGAGGACACTCAATCAGTAATATGGACCATGAGCCGTTTCCAGCCTTCTGCACAAAAACCGACATTTTCAATCAATATCGATCGGTGTTGCATGATGTTGTAGAGTTTAAATTTCCATGAGGGCACTCAATTAGTAATATGGACCATAAGCTGTTTCCAGCCTTCTGCATAAAAACCGATATTTTCAATCAATATCGATCGGTGATGCATGATGTTGTAGAATTTTAAATCCTATGAGAGCACTCACTCAGTAGTATGGTCCATGAGCCGTTTCCAGCCCTCTGCACAAAAACCGATATTTTCAATCAATATTGATCGGTGATGCATGATGTTATATTTCAACTTTTATGAGGGCACTAAATCAATAGTATGGTCCATTGGCCGTTTCCTGTCTTCTGCACAAAAATCGATATTTTCAATCAATATTGACCGGTGATGCATGTTGTTATAGAATTTCAACTTTTATGAGGGCACTAAATCAATATGGTCAGTAAGCCTTTTCCAGCCTTCTCCGGAAAAACCGATAATTTCAATCAATATTGATGCATTCTATCGCCCGCCTCGCTCACAGAGGGCGGAGTCCGACAAAGTCTATGTGCGCTCTGAACATTTCCTAATATTCCCCACCCAACTCACACGTGAGCCGACCTTTCCCACTAATTTCGGAAGATATGTCGAGTGTCGAGTACCTCAAACTTGGATAACTAAACCGGACAGACACACAAACATCATTTTACAAACAAACACACCAAACTCCTGATTTATATATAGGGTATGATTATGAGGGAACTTAATCAATAGTATGGTCCATAAGCCGTTTCCAACCTTCTGCACAAAAACCGATATTTTCAATCAATATCGATCGGTGACACATGTTGTTGTAAAATTTCAATTATTATGAGGGATATTAATCAGTAGTATGGTCCATGAGCCGTTTCCAGCCTTCTGCACAAAAACCGATATTTTCAATCAATATCGATCGGTGATGCATGATGTTATAGAATTTTAACTTCTATGAGGGCACTCATTCTGTATTGTGGTCCATAAGCCGTTTCCAACCTTCTGCACAAAACCGATATTTTCAATCAATATTGATCGGTGATGCGTGTGTTGCAGAATTTCGACTTTCATGAGTGCATCTCCTACCATTCCCCACCCAACCCACACTTGACCCGACCTTTCCCGCTGATGAGCCGACCTTCCGTTGGATCGGGTACATGAGCCTTCTGCGCAAAGCCGATATTTTCGATCAATATCGATCGGCGATGCATGATGTTATAGAATTTTAACTTCTATGAGGGCACTCATTCTGTATTGTGGTCCATAAGCCGTTTCCAACCTTCTGCACAAAACCGATATTTTCAATCAATATTGATCGGTGATGCATGATGTTGTAGAATTTCAATTATTATGAGGGATATTAATCAGTAGTATGGTCCATAAGCCGTTTCCAGCCTTCTGCACAAAAACCGATATTTTCAATCAATATTGATCGGTGATGCATGATGTTGTAGAATTTCAACCTCTATGAGGGCACTTAAGCAATAGTATGGTCCATAAGTCGTTTCCAGCCTTCTGCACAAAAACCGATATTTTCAATCAATATCGATCGGTGATGCGTGTGTTGCAGAATTTCAACTTTCATGAGTGCATCTCCTACCATTCCCCACCCAACCCATACTTGACCCGACCTTTCCCGCTGATGAGCCGACCTTCCGTTGGATCGGGTACATGAGCCGTTTCCAGCCTTCTGCACAAAGTGATCGGTGATGCATGATGTTGTAGAATTTCAACCTCTATGAGGGCACTTAAGCAATAGTATGGTCCATAAGTCGTTTCCAGCCTTCTGCACAAAAACCGATATTTTCAATCAATATCGATCGGTGATGCGTGTGTTGCAGAATTTCAACTTTCATGAGTGCATCTCCTACCATTCCCCACCCAACCCATACTTGACCCGACCTTTCCCGCCGATGAGCCGACCTTCCGTTGGATCGGGTACATGAGCCGTTTCCGGCCTTCTGCACAAAAACCGATATTTTCAATCAATATCGATCGGTGATGCATGATGTTATAGAATTTTAACTTCTATGAGGGTACTCATTCTGCATTGTGGTCCATAAGCCGTCTCCAACCTTCTGCACAAAACCGATATTTTCAATCAATATTGATCGGTGATGCGTGTGTTGCAGAATTTCGACTTTCATGAGTGCATCTCCTACCATTCCCCACCCAACCCACACTTGACCCGACCTTTCCCGCTGATGAGCCGACCTTCCGTTGGATCGGGTACATGAGCCTTCTGCGCAAAGCCGATATTTTCGATCAATATCGATCGGCGATGCATGATGTTATAGAATTTTAACTTCTATGAGGGCACTCATTCTGTATTGTGGTCCATAAGCCGTTTCCAACCTTCTGCACAAAACCGATATTTTCAATCAATATTGATCGGTGATGCATGATGTTGTAGAATTTCAATTATTATGAGGGATATTAATCAGTAGTATGGTCCATAAGCCGTTTCCAGCCTTCTGCACAAAAACCGATATTTTCAATCAATATTGATCGGTGATGCATGATGTTGTAGAATTTCAACCTCTATGAGGGCACTTAAGCAATAGTATGGTCCATAAGTCGTTTCCAGCCTTCTGCACAAAAACCGATATTTTCAATCAATATCGATCGGTGATGCGTGTGTTGCAGAATTTCAACTTTCATGAGTGCATCTCCTACCATTCCCCACCCAACCCATACTTGACCCGACCTTTCCCGCTGATGAGCCGACCTTCCGTTGGATCGGGTACATGAGCCGTTTCCAGCCTTCTGCACAAAGTGATCGGTGATGCATGATGTTGTAGAATTTCAACCTCTATGAGGGCACTTAAGCAATAGTATGGTCCATAAGTCGTTTCCAGCCTTCTGCACAAAAACCGATATTTTCAATCAATATCGATCGGTGATGCGTGTGTTGCAGAATTTCAACTTTCATGAGTGCATCTCCTACCATTCCCCACCCAACCCATACTTGACCCGACCTTTCCCGCTGATGAGCCGACCTTCCGTTGGATCGGGTACATGAGCCGTTTCCAGCCTTCTGCACAAAGTGATCGGTGATGCATGATGTTGTAGAATTTCAACCTCTATGAGGGCACTTAATCAATAGTAGGTCCATGAGCCGTTTCCAGCCTTTTGCACAAAAACCGATATTTTCAATCAATATCGATCGGTGATGCATGATGTTATAGAATTTTAACTTCTATGAGGGCACTCACTCTGTATTGTGGTCCATAAGCCGTTTCCAACCTTCTGCACAAAACCGATATTTTCAATCAATATTGATCGGTGATGCGTGTGTTGCAGAATTTCAACTTTCATGAGTGCATCTCCTACCATTCCCCACCCAACCCACACTTGACCCGACCTTTCCCGCTGATGAGCCGACCTTCCGTTGGATCGGGTACATGAGTCTTCTGCGCAAAGCCGATATTTTCGATCAATATCGATCGGTGATGCATGATGTTATAGAATTTTAAATTCTATGAGGGCACTCACTCTGTATTGTGGTCCATAAGCCGTTTCCAACCTTCTGCACAAAACCGATATTTTCAATCAATATTGATCGGTGATGCATGATGTTGTAGAATTTTAACTTCTATGAGGGCACTTAATCGATAGTATGGTCCATTAGCCGTTTCCAACCTTCTGCACAAAAACCGATATTTTCAATCAATATCGATCGGTGATGCATGATGTTATAGAATTTTAACTTCTATGAGGGTACTCATTCTGTATTGTGGTCCATAAGCCGTTTCCAACCTTCTGCACAAAACCGATATTTTCAATCAATATTGATCGGTGATGCATGATGTTGTAGAATTTTAACTTCTATGAGGGCACTTAATCGATAGTATGGTCCATTAGCCGTTTCCAACCTTCTGCACAAAAACCGATATTTTCAATCAATATCGATCGGTGATGCATCATCTTATAGAATTTCAACTTTCATGAGGGCACTTAAGCAATAGTATGGTCCATAAGTCGTTTCCAGCCTTCTGCACAAAAACCGATATTTTCAATCAATATCGATCGGTGATGCGTGTGTTGCAGAATTTCAACTTTCATGAGTGCATCTCCTACCATTCCCCACCCAACCCACACTTGACCCGACCTTTCCCGCTGATGAGCCGACCTTCCGTTGGATCGGGTACATGAGCCTTCTGCACAAAGCCGATATATTCGATCAATACCGATCGATTCAATCGATATCGACAAAGTCAATGTGAGTTCTGTACATCCCCCATTACGCCTCACCCAGCCAGCACTTGGCTCGACCTTTCCTGCTAACTTCTGAGGGTCTGTATAGTGTCACGTACCTCAAACTTGGGTAATTGAACCGACACACACACACACACACACACACGCAAACGGACAAACCAAACTCCTGGTTTATATATAGGGTATGATTATGATAGCTGTCTGAGGGGGCCGTGTTTTGTAAAAAATATTGCAATCGTTTCCATTTACAAAGTTAACCACTCCGTGATCGGTTAAGTTCAAACGGCAGTGCTCTTCCCAAGACCCAACATATTGCATGCCATCCCAGTGTGCCGACACCTTCAGACGTCAGCACACCCCAGAATGACGGCGAGAGTATGAAATAGCCGTTTATATAAGCAGTAGGTGCTATCACTACGACAACATAGCCGCACAGTGATACCCCAACACCCATCGGTCTCTCCCAACATAGAGCGGTTGTTTTGCTCTATCACTCCATAATCACAATCACTCACTTGCGAACGGACAGACATACATACCGACATACAAACCGACATACAAACCGACATACAAACCGACATACAAACCGACATACAAACCGACGAACAAAGTAAATGATTTATATAATAGAGGGATAGAATATATATCAGCTGGCAATGTATGGACCGCTAAATTGCCTAGCATCCCGAACAATGGTTTGTGACAAAGCAAGTGATCCATTTTCTCATGCATTACTAGCTACAATGCTGGGTATCGACAGCAAGAATATGTAAAATTCCAAATAGTGATGCGTGTTTACGAAAACGATAAGCATCGATAACTGGCATATGGATCTACCACCAACAGGCAGGAAATAGATGCTCAGCAAGCGAACAAATTACTACCACTCGATGGAATCGAGCACAAAATTGTCGATCATTAAGCTATCTGAATCCCCAATGTGAACACTTCAGCCGAAGGGTTAAGTGATTATTGGGAAAAGATATTTCATTCCGGTCCATTTACATAGTCGTCGATATCTTTGTACAAGAGGTATTGACCGCTAAGGCTTCTGAACCGCCGAAAAGTGATGGCCTCCCTCAGTGGTGTGATATGCAATAGTAAATGAACAGATCGCCGACAGCTAATAGCTTCAAGGCAGTGGTCGGGATAATCCAGCCATATCATTCATTCCAAGCTTTGATACTGACAGGTGGGCTTGCTCACCACCAAAGCTGGCATGTCAAGCACTACGTCATTTCGATCAATACGGCATTAATACGATACGGCAAGTATCGTTCTGCTATCACGCTCATTGCTCTATTATTCGGCAAAGTCGACTCAAGGAGGGGGGTTGCTACGAGAAAGGGGGCTTGCTCTGATAAGGCCGCCTCCGCCACATCACAAGGGGCGCCCACCGCGCGGGATTTCGCCATACATAGGCCTTTCAGACCCGTAGTTTTTCAGTGAATGACTCGTTTAGGGATTCCTCATCACCCACATTACCCCTATCACTGCCATTAAAGACAGTGTTAGGGGTAATGTGGGTGATAAGGAATCCAAAAAAGAGTCATTTACTGAAAATATGCGGGACTGAAAGGCTCAGATATGGCGAAATCCCCAGCGGAAGGGGCCCCCGAGAGCTTTGGCGGAGGCGGTCTCATCAGGGCAAGCCGCCTTTCTTAGGGCAGCCCGCCTCCTAGGGTCGACTTCGCCGAGGAATGGCTGAGGTGTAGAGTAATACGCGTGATAGCAGAATGATACTTATCGTATCGTATTAAGGCCGTATCGATCGAAATGACATGGTGCTTGACGTGCAATCTTTCGTGGTGGAAACGTCCACCGGTCAGTATCCGCGACTGGAATGAATGATGTAAGCGAATTACCCCTTACACTGCCTTTAAGCACTAAATGCTTAGCAAAAGAATATACATTGTGCTCCGGTAACAGTAGCAGCGGGATGTTTCGACTACTAAATTATATAGAATTCCGTATTGTGATAGCTACTTGTGTGTGGCGATGCGTGGTCAGCCTACGGGTTTATTAAAGAGGCCACTGACCAGCTATAGGATCGTGACCAACGCGCTCGTCTATTTGACTCGACAGTCCTTTCTGCTCTGTGTTACGCTGCCGAGACGTGGCCTGATACGTCAGCGACGGCGCAGTCCTCGCAGGCGACTCACAGAGCACTCGAGAGATGTCTTCTGAAGTACACCCGGCTATCCCAATATTGTGCAAGGCTTCGCAGTCCGATTTGAGGCAGATGTCTCGTCTACGAGACACTGCGGAATACGCGTCGAAGGCCAAACACCGATGGTCATATAATGCGGAGAGAAGACGATAGGTGGACGAGAAGAACAGTGGAGTGGATCCCCTGAGATTGTCCACGTCCCCGAGGAAGACCTCCCAAAAGAGGGGGTATGTGTACGTTGAACGCGTCAATGAGAAATTCCAGAATGGTTGGTTTTCGTGGTCGCCACCCAACGAAGTCAACCAACGAGCTGGGTGACGATCGCGAAAGAACGAATCGAATGGAATCGTGTCGGAGCTCGCACAACCAGTGATGACGGGCCGTCTAAGTATCTGTGCAAGTAAGTAAGATAGCTATTCGTAGAAATACCAGTTGGGCTAACCCTCTGTACTGCGCTTATCACAATGTTGTACTGTGTGAGATAGATTTTTCAACACCGGTTGCTCAGTTTCGATCATTTCCCCACTACATAATTCTGTCCTGTTATTCGCGCAGTACTGTGCGTTAGCCCAACTGGTACTTTATACTACCTTATCGGTAGCAACGGGATGTTTCGACCGCCAAGCTACGTAGAATTCCGAATATTGACAGGTACTTGTGGAGATACCAGTTGGGCTAGCGCTTAGTACTGCGCTTATCACGATATGGTAAACCAACTGGGCCAGCACACACTACTGCGCGCGTAACGCCATGAACGTCAGTGGGTCCATCGAAATTGCTTTTTCTATAAATTTACTCACTACCCATTACCGCGTCACGCTCCGCCCACTGCGGGCGGGTTTCTCTCATGGATTGGTAATTTCTGCCGATTTTTCCTGGTCTCAAGGCTGCGTTGGAACCGAGTTATGAAATTTTGTTGTATGGACTCCCACTGAGTGAGCTCCGCCCACTGTGCCCTGGCCTCTTTCAAGACTTTCAGAAACTCGTCCCTAACCTCAATCCATTTTTCCCCACGTTTGGTCGTATTGGAATCCATTTAGTAATTTTCGGTCTGAAAACAGAACATTCCAGTGCAACTTCCGCCCACCGTAACCGGGGCTTAACTTGGCTCATGTGTGCTCTTTACTTCTCTTACCATGCCTCATTCATCCCAAACTTCTCCCCATCTCCACAGGTTGTTTTTTCAAGTAATGCCTGATTTCATGAGAGACGGATGGATAGTCAGACGAAGCGTTATATATAGTAAGGATACTACGCAATATAGACTCCGGTGGGCGGTGAGGACCGAGGGTGTTGTGTTGCCTGTTTGGTGACCTGAAATTTGACCGATTTCAATTTAAAGGACATCACGATCTTCATTGTTTAGTGAGCATAAGAAACTGTCAGTTGTATCGCATGTTGGCAAGAACATTCGATCAGTGTCCAGTATCCTTAGCTAGCAGCGACCACTCCTTTTCGTGGGCGACCGGTTTACAACGGAAGCAGCAAGCGACATGTTTGCCATGCATAGTGTCGAGTGTTCTAGCCCTTCTACAGCTGCGTCATATACGCTTTGCGATCAATTGATCCGACTGCAACTTACCGCTCTGGAAACTCCTCCAAAAGATACATGATATTTACGATATTTGTGAAGATCAGCGTGGTTATATCATGCTCGAATAAGGTTCATTTACCGTCGACAGCTCCCGATGAGTTCATCTGACGAAAGCCTAAGCCATATTTCGATAGAATTCGGCGAGCAGGTCGGTTATTGGTCGTGCTATAGAGCAAAGACGTGTGAAATCGGAAGGATGGGCTAGCCCGGGGGTGGAAGGATCGATCAATAATCGCAAAGTATATGATGACGCAAACGCGGGTGGGTTGGAACATTTGAATAGGGACAATGCACGCGACAAATGTCATGTTGCCTCCTTGTAAAACGGCGGCGCACTGAAGGGCGTGCTCTCCACTAGCTAATGATAGTGGGCCCTGGTCGAATGCCCTTGCTCACACAAGCGCAACTGACAGCTTCTTATACTCACCGAAGAATGAAGATCGTTATATCTTTAATACTGGAATCGGTCGAATAAGAGACCACCAAACAAGCAGTGCAACACCTGCGATCCTCCCCGCCACCCAGTTGAAAAGACAGACACAATACGCAGGTGGGTAAAGGGAATTCGGTGTGGCTAAATGGCTTAAAATCCAATTTTCTTCTTGCATATAAGGCCATTATTTCATTCACCAGTTGGGCTTTCGCACAGTACTGTGCAAATTATTCATTATTGTTTTAACTCAATAGAAATATGTGGTGGGAAAATGGTCGATGTTGCTTTTTTGCTGAGGATCTACTTGTGGTAGGTCCGTAGGCCAGTTATCGATGCTTGTCTTTCCTGTAAACATGCCCCACTATTTGGAATTCCACATAGTCTAGCTGCCGATACACAGTATTGTTGCTGGCCCGCGTCAGAATGAATCGCCTGCTTTGCTATCACAAATGTACATCGTCCACGTAGATCGCAGTATCAAAGGACATGCACCATTACTCGAAACGCTAGGCAATTTAGGCAGTGTTCATAGTTCACGATTCAGGCGATCACGCGATTCAGGCGGAAGGAAAAAGATACATATTGATTGGGTGATTCAGGTGATCACGCGATCGCGTAAAGCACGCGATCGCCTGAATCGTGAACTATGAACACTGCCTTAGCGGTAGATGCATCAGCAGCAAATATCAGAACATAAACAAAGTATGTTCACCCAATGGTACTGGGCATCAGACGCATTCACTACACCAGTCGTGTAGTAATAGTGAGCGCTGTACCGGATTTTATCCCTCCGCATATCCTGATGACTCTTAGGAGCCCCTGTAAGCCGTTATCACTTCGAAAATTCACCATTAAGGTCCCATACCCTGTAATATCTGTGAGGGTGAACATTCCACTGTTAGTCAGAAGAGCGAAACGGATTTGACGACATTAGCCTTTTGACGCTCTGCATCGAATCTTATCCACCGTTATCAAGTTGGATCACCCACCATTTGTGTGTCCGTCCCATCCCTCAGAACACCTATGATTGTCGGTAGTCTAGGATCGACCCGAAAGGTGATACAGTCCAGTTCCCGTAGGCTGACGGGGCGTGGCCCACAGAGTTGGGTGAGAGTGTGTGGCGGGGTGAGAGAGATCGATACAAGTCCGTAGGCCTCGCCCTACCAGCCGTAATTGAAATGGACTCTACGAATCAGGCGACATCCGCCTTCCAAGGCTCCTTATCAGCCCTTATCAATCGTTATCACTTTGGATCACCCACCATTTGTGTGTCCGTCCCACCCCTCAGAACACCTACGATTGCCGGTAATCTACAGGGTGGGGCAAAATTACGGAAACTAGGCACGGCCGCGGGAACTTTGACCCCGGGGGCGCTTTTCGCCTTTGAAAAACTCTTGCTAATTTTTATTCGATTCAGCGCAATCTTCTCTACTAACTAGCACAAAAAATTTCGTATTTGATCTAAAGTTACAAGGCCATCCCCTCACCGGACTTCCATCATCGACCTGCACCTTCAAGAATTCCGAGCGGTTGACATCTCCCGTCCAAGGTACTAAGAAGTCTTGTGTCGAAAACAATCGCAATGTTTACAGAATTGGGAAACCTTTCCGACCAACCAGGACGTGGGAGACATAATTCTATCACGACCAAGGCGAAAATCAAGAAGATGCGCGATCATCTGCGTGGTCTTCGTTCACCGGTGGTCTTCGTCCACAAGGAGTTAAGGTCAACGGGAAAAACTATTTGGACATTTTGAAGAACGAAGTCCTACCTGGGCCCAGAGGCACTTTGGATATAAGAAATGGTGCTATCAAAAAGACAATGCCCCTGCTCACGAGGCCAAGATTGTTCAGGAGCGGTGCAAGGAAAATTTTCCAGATTCCATCGCTTTTGATGAACGGCATCCCAGTTCACCGGACCTCAACCCACTCGATTTCTCTGTATGGAGCGTCCTCGAGTCTAAAGCATGCTCAAACCCCATCGCGACCTCAATTCTCTGGAGGCAGCACTGGAGAAAGCATAGGATGAGTTGGACGAAGACCAATTCCACGCCACGGCCGAAGCGTTTCCGGAGCGTCTTCGAGCCTGTGTCGAAGTAAATGGGCTTGCTTTGAATAAAGAGAAGTGGGTTTTGTTCAGTTTTTTCTGGGGAATAAATCGGTAATTGTTACTTTTTTGTTCAAGCTGAAATAAAGTTTTTGGGTGGCACCAATTTAGTTTCCGTAATTTTGCCCCACCCTGTAGAATCGACCCGAAAGGCGAAACGGATTTGGCGACATCCGCCTTCCAAGGCTCCTTATCAGCCCTTATCAATCGTTATCACTTTGGATCACCCACCATTTGTGTGTTCGTCCCACCCGTCAGAACACCTATGATTGTCGGTAATCTAGAATCGACCCGAAAGGCGAAACGGATTTGGCGACATCCGCCTTCCAAGGCTCCTTATCAGCCCTTATCAATCGATATCACTTTGGATCACCCACCATTTGTGTGTCCGTCCCACCCCTCAGAACACCTATGATTGTCGGTAATCTAGAATCGACCCGAAAGGCAAAACGGATTTGGCGACATCCGCCTTTCAAGGCTCCTTATCAGCCCTTATCAGCTGCTATCACTTTCGGTCCACCGCCGGTAGGATCCCTTTGCCACCCTCTATATCATATCTGAAATCCAGGATTCCTCCTTTGCTGCGACCTGAGATATGAATTTCCGGTCAAACACACACACACACATACACACACACACACACAAACACACGCATACACTCACCAACAGAAACACTTTGCCCATTATATAATGTAGGCAGTATCTCCTTTATTCTCTTTTCTTTCGTTTAGTTGCTATACTAAAAAAGGGACAGCAACTTGTTGAACGCTGGATAGTATAACCACAACATCTTTCACGAAATCCCACAACCCCGTGATTGGTGCACCACCCACATTAATTAATTCTGTTGTTAAAGGACAGCAAGGAGGCACGCAAGAGAAGAGTTGCTTTTCGACTCGGCTTTTGCCCTGTCGTCCTCGTGGCTATCAGTTTTGCTGTATTCATTATTGGAACATCGATTGGATGGGCAAAAACATAGTAAGTTTTCATGAGAGGTAATATTGGAGGTGGCACGAAAAAAAACCTTATTATAATTGTAAACCCTATTATAACTGTAGATGAAAAATGGGTTCTTTATGATAACAGGTAACGGGGATTAGTCTGGATAGATAAGGATGCTCCTACGAAAACTTTTCCCAAACCCGACCTTCACCCTAAAAAGGTTATGATTACTGTGTGGCGGTGCTGTAAAGGTGTAATCCATTACAGTTTCTTTCAACCTGGTCAGCCAGTCACAGCAGAGTCTTAGTGTTGTCATCTGAAGCAAATGTATAGGAAGTTGCAAAAATTGTGGCCGGTGGTGGCGAATAGAGGAGGGCTGATCCTGTTGCAGGACAGCGCAAGGCCACACACCTCACTAATCACTCGACAAAAATTGACCCTCTTGGGTGTAGAAGTTCTCCCACACCCAGCGTATTCTCCCGACCTTTCCCCCACAGACTATCACTTTTTTCGAGCTCTCAGTTCTCATCTGCGTCAGAAACAATTTACTAATTTAGACGATGTTGAATGTGCCTTCCTTGACTTCGTTGATTCTCGTGATAGTAGTTTTTATGGTGAAGACTTAGAATTATTACCTGTTCGTTGGCAAAAATGTGTAGATTCTGATGGTTTTTACTTTGATTAATAAATTTGTGTTAAAGCTGAGCTGTCCACTTTCAAAAATATAATTTTGCGGCAACCTAATGGTATGGTCCCACCAACTTACTCCCCTTTGCTGCGCGCGAGTCTTCCAAATTGCTGTTATTCTTTACGAAAGTGCCATTTGCACAATCATGCGTTGTATGTGAGTCTGAGCGACTGTAACGACAAAACATTGCTTTAGATTGATAATCCAACAGCACTGAGTCGCTAGTTTTTTAGCAAACTTAGCGCTTGTCGTTCTCGGTCGCACTTGCGCCATTCTATATCATTCTTGGCTGAAAATAGATATTATTGGAGCCACAAGTGCAATGTTGCACTTTCGGTGGTTGTGTCGTCTCTGTCGCCTGTACGTGTTTACGGTAATCTCATCTATGTAGGGCATTCTCGGTTCAGAAAAAATGGAATAAACTTCGAATTTGAATGAGAAAATCACTAGCACAGAGAAGCTCGAGGGTTGCTCTTTTATCTCACTGCAGAGAAAGGTAGATTTCACAATTGCGAATCTTGTGTTTCAGTTCATTCCTCGAAAATTCGATTGGAACATCCACTCCTGACTATACCTATCTCAGACTTCCTGACTACGTGAGACCGTGTGCGTATTCAATGTCACAGTTTTATAATTTTCTTTATTTTCGGAACTAACGTATTATTTGTCAACCGTGCCTTCTGAAAGCTCACAAGGAAGTTGCAACGCACTCGTGAGTGCTCACTTATCTCTGTGGGCAAGCAAACCTTCCAGGCTCG
This sequence comes from Trichostrongylus colubriformis, assembly GCA_963978905.1. Taxonomy (NCBI): domain Eukaryota; kingdom Metazoa; phylum Nematoda; class Chromadorea; order Rhabditida; family Trichostrongylidae; genus Trichostrongylus; species Trichostrongylus colubriformis. Next base: position 23,032,534 of record OZ022259.1, on the reverse strand, counting down.
TACCATGTCACTGCTCAATCAGTGAAAAGACACGTGGCTCCAACGTCCATCAAAGGCGGGGGAGACATGGCTTGGTCGTCTGTTGGGTATGAAGGTTGATATGCTTGGAAGTACGTCAGTGAGGGAAGCAAAAACGAGGTCGGTGCCCCCTTTCTTGCCGCAAACTCGTTTTCTGACTTCTGAATGTGCCACTGGGTATCTGTCGAAGCTACGCAGATCTGTGATGCGTGGCAGTGATCTGCAGGCAAATAATGCGCTTATGTGAATAATACGTATATGCATGAACGCCAACCAGCGTGGTGCTCTGTTGAATGTCTTAGAGGGTGTACTCCATTGCAGGTTTCTTTACGCACCGTCCTTAAATCCCTGGCTTTTCCTCACAGTTAACATGATCTTCCTTCATTGGCCCCCAAATAAGCACTTTTGCTACATTTTGGATGTGCCATGTCCATTCAACATCATCCAAAAGCTTATTCGCTGTATACATGGTATAAGACCAGCAGCCACACAAAAGATTTCCCCATAGGTTGGTACCATTTTGGCGACTCACGAAAATTAGAAAATGTCGTTGAACTGGCGAGGTTTGATCTGTGGCGTATGTGACTTCCGATGAAAGTCTGGGGTAATACCTTTCACTGGTCCATCTTCGCCTAGTTTAGATCGGATACACAATCAGTATGTACGTAGGCCTGGGAAAGGCAGAGTGCTGGACGTTGTTTTCCTACTTCAGTGCGTGTTTTTGGAGCCAACCCAAAGAAAGTCCAGTGTAGATTGGTCATCAGTCGTACCACACAGTCATGACTGACGATTGTGCAGCCCAGAATATCGCGAATTGATCACATATGTAAATCTTTCTAGTGACTTATAATTTGAAGATGAAGGTGTACTTGCCATCCTATCCCGATGTTCCGTCCGAAAAAGAATTGACTTTTGATGGAGAAGTGGATATCCTTGTAGAAGTGCTTGCTCCCACGAATTTGATCATTCTCCACATGCTCGACATTGCAATTAAGAACGTACATGTATTAATGGTGAGTTATCGCTGGGTGATAAAATCTGATCAAAAACCGAGGCTTTCTCAGAATGGAGAAGATATATTCGCCAAACATAAAAGCGGCGATGAAAGAATGGAGGTAGGAGTATTCCTATTGCGTTCTACGATTCCTCCAAACCAACATATCAGAATTAAGGTGAGCACATCAGTAGAAGTATGTTTGGTACTCAGTCACAACACCCTGCTCAGGAAGTACACCGGGTTTGCACAGCCCATTTTACTATTGGAATGACGAATTTGAAATAAGATGACTGGGCGTTCAGGAAACCTGACGAGACACCGCTTTCTTACTCAAGACCCAAGTTGCTAGAGGCCCTCGTTGAGTACATAGAGGCGTGTGGGAGTGTGGGCACTTTCAGTGGCTCGAGGGTGAGCAAATGGGGCACGGAGATCCCATAAGATGCGTCCATGTCTATCGCCTGCGTCAGCCGTCGCTTACCTTAGCTCGTGTTGGTTTGCTCATCGCTGTATCTTCTTTACCACTCCCCTTCCATGTTTTTCTATCCGGGTTTTTTGCGCTTTCGTGGAATCTTGCAGTACTTGCATGAGACCTTGCTCTCGAGTGTGTGGGTGTGGTTCTACCTATTAGCGTTTTTCCACTGTTTACATGCACCACTGGTTCCGTTCTCGAGTGTGGTATATTCCGCACTCCCCCTGTGATTTCGCGTATGATTAGGTCCTGTAGGCTAGCAGAGAAGCAGGATTAATGCGAGTCTTTGAACATCGATGCTATTTGAGTGGTGAAACAAGCATTCAAGAATTGGAGTGAGCCCGATAATTTCTTCTGAATAACTCTTTAAGGTGACGTACACAGGTATTATTCAAACTGATAGATTGAATGGTTTGTATAGCACGAAATACAAAGACATCGATGGGTCACTGAAGTGAGTTCGCTTTTCTGTGAGGAATAAAATGTTCCATTTTTTTCAAAACAACGCCATTTTATGAATCACGAAGAAGTTGTATATACTGTTTCCGTCTCAAACTTCTGGGCGGGCATCGAGCCTCCAAAGAACTTCATGCACTTTACGATGAGCAGGATAGTTCACTATTCTGTGCGGGGTAGTAGACGGATGACTCCTCTCCTGTGAGAATCCACGTCGGGCCTTCACTGAAGCGCCACGGTTAGCCATTACGGCGCTAAGGTCGCTCAAGCATTTGAGCAGGGGAGGATCTACAATGGAAGCAGCACAATCTTGCGCGGCCACCCAGTTTGAGAGTACTGGCATGTGAATTCAAACTGCGCCTGCCATCCAACCACTTCCAGCTCTACGTCGCCTGCAGTAGCGGTAGCGCTACGTGACAAAAGAGGCTACCGCTACTGCGATAAGATGGGTTGAGACCGAATAATAATAGTAATAATAGTAATAATAACAATAATAATAATAATAATAATAATAATAATAGTAATAATAATAATAATAATAATAATAATAATAATGAAGGCAACGTTGAAAGGGAGAAACAGGTTGTTGCGAAAGGCGACCCATGGATGGCCCGCATAAGCTGCGGACCAAGGCACTACCTAACCTCCGTGGTCCCGTATACCGCCACAGAAATATCTCGGGGGACGCCAGGGATCTTTGCCCCAATCTGTAGTACACAAGCGACGGCCCATGACACCGACACACGCCATGGGAAGGAGTGTAAGTAACATCTGTTGATACACGAGAAAACTTAAAGAGATATACTGTTGGGACGGCACGTTGACTTGTTCAAGAGCTCAAGCGCAGTGGCACCGCCGCCAACCTCCGTGGAGTGGTTCGTGAAAATCGATTGCAGAACGGTGGCGCACAGCAGGAAGACATAATAAAGACTGTCCGGGGAGGTTCGTGATGGTGCTGCCGTAGGCAACTGTCTCACGTACCCGCGCGGTTACGGGATATGACCAACGTGGTAAGCGGTCAAAGCCACGAGAACCCGCTCTCTAAGGAGCTTAGGAGCAATCCTCCCCTCGCCCGAATGTGCATGGTATCATCAGGCAAAGACACGTTCGAGCAAAAAAGCATTCATGGGCTACAGTTTTCGTATGAGGGTTATGATGAGGAAACTTTGTACTCCTTACTGTCTTTTTTCTTCACTTAGATAATATTAATATCCCCTTCTTCTATTATGTTAGTACCAGTTGGGCTATCGCACAGTACTATGCGAATTAGTCACTATTTATTTAACTTAATGGAAATATGTAATGGGAAAATAGTCGATGTTGCCTTTTGCTGAGCATCTACTTCCTACATATGTGGTAGATCCGCATGCCAGTTATCGATGCTTATCGTTCCTGTAAACATGCACCATTATTTGGAATTTCACATATTCTAGCGGTCGTTACCCAGTATTGTTGCTGGCACCGCGTGAGTGATGCTATCACAAATGTAGATAGCGTCTTGATCATCCACGTAGATCGCAGTATCAAAGGACATGCACCATTATTTGGAACGCTAGGCAATTTAGCGGTAGACACATCGGCAGCAGATATCAGGACAAAGTATGTTCACCCAGTGGTACTGGGCATCAGACGCATTCACTACAGCAGTCGCATAGTAATAGTAAGCGATCTACCGGTATTTATCCCTTCCCCATATCCTAATGGCTCTTATCAGCCCCTGTGAGCCGTTATCACTTTCGAAAAGTCACCATTGAGGTCCCCATACCCTGTACTACCTGTGAGTGTGAACATTCCACAGTTAGCCAGAAGAGCGGAACAGATTTGACGACGTTAACCTTTTGACGCTCTTTATCGAATCATATCCACCGTTATCAGTTTGGATCACCCACCATTGATGTGCCCGTCCCACCCCCTTAAAACAATTGTGAGTGTCGGCAGTCTTGGATCGACCCGAAAGGTGAAACGAACTGGGCGACATTCGCCTTTTGAGGCTCCTTATCAGATCTTATCAAGCGTTATCAATTTGGATCACCCACCATTGATGTGCCCGTCCCGCCCCCTTAAAACACCTGTGAGTGTTGACGCTCTGGGATCGACCCGAAAGGTGAAACGAATTGAGCGACATTCGCCTTTTGAGGCTGCTTATCAGATCTTATCAAGCGTTATCAATTTGGATCACCCACCATTGATGTGCCCGTCCCGCCCCCTTAAAACACCTGTGAGTGTTGACGCTCTGGGATCGACCCGAAAGGTGAAACGAATTGAGCGACATTCGCCTTTTGAGGCTGCTTATCAGATCTTATCAAGCGTTATCAATTCGGATCACCCACCATTGATGTGCCCGTCCCACCCCCTTGAAGCACCTGTGAGTGTCGACGCTCTGGGATCGACCCGAAAGGTGAAACGAATTGAGCGACATTCGCCTTTTGAGGCTCCTTATCAGATCTTATCAAGCGTTATCAATTTGGATCACCCACCATTGATGTGCCCGTCCCACCCCCTTAAAACACCTGTGAGTGTCGACGATCTGGGATCGACCCGAAAGGTGAAACGAATTGAGCGACATTTGCCTTTTTAAGCTCCTTATCAGATCTTATCAAGCGTTAACAATTTGGATCACCCACCATTGATGTGCCCGTCCCACCCCCTTAAAACACCTGTGAGTGTCGACAGTCTTGGATCGACCCGAAAGGTGAAACGAATTGAGCGACATTCGCCTTTTGAGGCTCCTTATCAGATCTTATCAAGCGTTATCAATTTGGATCACCCACCATTGATGTGCCCGTCCCGCCCCCTTAAAACACCTGTGAGTGTTGACGCTCTGGGATCGACCCGAAAGGTGAAACGAATTGAGCGACATTCGCCTTTTGAGGCTGCTTATCAGATCTTATCAAGCGTTATCAATTTGGATCACCCACCATTGATGTGCCCGTCCCGCCCCCTTAAAACACCTGTGAGTGTTGACGCTCTGGGATCGACCCGAAAGGTGAAACGAATTGAGCGACATTCGCCTTTTGAGGCTGCTTATCAGATCTTATCAAGCGTTATCAATTCGGATCACCCACCATTGATGTGCCCGTCCCACCCCCTTGAAGCACCTGTGAGTGTCGACGCTCTGGGATCGACCCGAAAGGTGAAACGAATTGAGCGACATTCGCCTTTTGAGGCTCCTTATCAGATCTTATCAAGCGTTATCAATTTGGATCACCCACCATTGATGTGCCCGTCCCACCCCCTTAAAACACCTGTGAGTGTCGACGCTCTGGGATCGACCCGAAAGGTGAAACGAATTGAGCGACATTTGCCTTTTGAAGCTCCTTATCAGATCTTATCAAGCGTTAACAATTTGGATCACCCACCATTGATGTGCCCGTCCCACCCCCTTAAAACACCTGTGAGTGTCGACAGTCTTGGATCGACCCGAAAGGTGAAACGAATTGAGCGACATTCGCCTTTTGAGGCTCCTTATCAGATCTTATCGAGCGTTATCAATTTGGATCACCCACCATTGATGTGCCCGTCCCACCTCCTTAAAACACCTGTGAGTGTTGACGCTCTGGGATCGACTCGAAAGGTGAAACGAATTGAGCGATATTCGCCTTTTGAGGCTCCTTATCAGATCTTATCAAGCGTTATCAATTTGGATCACCCACCATTGATGTGCCCGTCCCGCCCCCTTAAAACACCTGTGAGTGTCGGCAGTCTTGGATCGACCCGAAAGGTGAAACGAATTGAGCGACATTCGCCTTTTGAGGCTCCTTATCAGATCTTATCAAGCGTTATCAATTTGGATCACCCACCATTGATGTGCCCGTCCCGCCCCCTTAGAACACCTGTGAGTGTCGGCAGTCTTGGATCGACCCGAAAGGTGAAACGAATTGAGCGACATTCGCCTTTTGAGGCTCCTTATCAGATCTTATCAAGCGTTATCAATTTGGATCACCCACCATTGATGTGCCCGTCCCACCCCCTTAAAACACCTGTGAGTGTCGGCAGTCTTGGATCGACTCGAAAGGTGAAACGAATTGAGCGACATTCGCCTTTTGAGGCTCCTTATCACTCCTTATCAGGTGCTATCACTTTCGTTCCACCACCGCTGGGATCCCCTTGCCACCCCCTATATCATATCTAAAGTCCAGGATCCCATCTTTGCTGCGACGGAGATATGAATTTCCGGTCAAACACACACACATACACACACAAACACACACGCACACACACCAACAGACACACTTGGCCGATTATATAATGTAGGATCATATTCATATTATATCAGCGAGCGCAATAACGATCACAAGGTAATCGCGACGTGTGTTCTTAAGCGGCGATCAACGTCTTAAGATAACAGCCTTTTTCTATTGTGTTTTTTAAAAATATCACCATTCGCTCAGTTCAATCCGAATTCAATGACTCATCTTACTTTTCTGGAGAGCTGGAAACGCTACTAATTCTCTCGCGCAAGTTTCATTGGGAATCACTATTGAGTGGATTGCTTACAGTTCTGCCTCTTCGCCTTCGCTCATAGGCTGAAATAATTGAAGCCGCAGTTAGTCTTCCCTCTAGCTCTCTCCTAGACATTATATCCTCAACTACACCCTCTGACAACCACTATATGCATGTCGAGGAGATGGGAAAGACATGATGTTGCTGAATAGAGGGAGACTGTCGCACATTTTAACTGTTCTGAACGGAAAGCACTATGAGGAATATTTCGGTCGAGTGTTGAATATGAAGCTCGAGATGATAAGTTGAAGCGGCGCAAAATTCGTGTTTGGAGCCCATCCACTTTCATTGATTCTCATTTCTCCATCCTTCATTTGTGACGTATTTTTGCGACCTCTTACCGCACTAAAGAAGCCTAGGCAACAGGTAAATTTATGTCGCATCTGATATTACTCTCCAGATGACGCCTAGGGCACACGGTCAGTAGGGCCGCCATGCCCATCTCTTAACGTGTTCTCTGTGAGGACGCGTTTATACTCAGCGCCGCAGAGCGTGGCCGTGCAGCGAGGCAGAGTGGCATGGGGAGGTGCAGAGCCCGCAGGCAACGGAGCAGGGTGGCATAGAGGGAGATCCAGAGACACCAGCCAGCCCTGGCGCCGGTACCGCAGAGTATGAACGCGGCTCAACACTCCTGAAATATTTTAGAAAGAGAGTAGACCACTGTGCGAGTGTTAAAATGAGAAAATGGTGTACAATTGAGCTGACCACATTGGATGTTACCTAAGGAATGGAAATATTTGTTTTGATTTACTCTGAATTCGAGAATTCATGGTAGCATCACCCAGTGATGAATAGATACAGAGGAATAGGCTTACAAGAAGGATAAGGTTAACATAAAGAAAAACTGTCCGAATAAGCTGTGGTACAGGGCTTAAGGCCATAGGATGTCACAGGGTCGCAGGCCAAGTTCAAAATCCATCTGTCCCAGTCTACACCAGTTATTTCCGCCCCAATTGTTCTGTCATTGAATCTCGCGCGTTCGTCCACAATGAGCATCTCCTTCCATCCCCTAAATATCCTAATCACCCTTCATAGTACCCTGAGTGGTTCTTCTTGTGTTACCACAGCCGTTCTTTCCTGCAACGGTTAGAGGAGTGGCCATTTTTTCCTCTTTTTCGCCCTTATACCTAACGAGAAACAAAGTTCACTACAAATGCTCCAGAAATTAGTCCAGATTTGCTCGGAACTCCGTCTGCCTTATTAGATACATTTGTTTTCTTTTAGGACTGCTGCTGTGACTCATTTCGAGCCGAGCGATGCCCGTAGAATGGTGCCTTGCTTTGACGAACCGGATTTCAAGGCGAACTGGACCGTTACGATAATCCATCCGGACGGAACCGCAGCTATTTCTAATGGAAAAGAGATTGGTGAAGTGAGGTGGGAAGGAATGAGGATTGTTCCTTTCCTTATCTCAAAGACAGTGATAGGGTGATATGGGTGATAAGGGATTCCAAAAAGAGTCATTCACTGAATAACTACGGGTTTGAGAGCCATATGTATAGCGAAATCCTGCGCGGGAGGCGCCCCCTTGAGCTATGGGCGGCCTTATCACCGAAGCCGCTTTTCTCATGTGAGCCCGCCTCCTAGGGTGTCGGCTTTGCCGAAGAATGACTGAGATGCAGAGCAATGAGCATGATAGCAAAATGACACATGTCGTACCGTATTAATGTCGTATCGATCGAAATGACGTGGTGCTCGGTGTCGGCTTTCGTGGTGAAAACCTCCATCGGTCAGTATCAAAGATTGGAATGAATGATGCAACCGAATTACCCTTACCACTGCCTTCAAATGTGCGCGTTGCCCCTCGAATCAGAACGTGGCATTTGGAACGCGCTACATGTGAACGTTGAATCGAATGGCTCAATCATGAGACCACACTTAACATATGTGCTGCGCGTCAAGCCCTGACCTTTCCGCTGTACTCAAATTCCGCAGCACTCTCATGAAATATATAAACGTCCTGATTTCACTATTTTTTAAATTTAGATAACCGTTATAGAGAGACGAGCTCACCGTGGATAACATCCTCGTTCGAGGAAACGCCGAAAATGTCGACATATCTCCTTGCCATCGCTGTTGGCGAGTTTAAGTTCTTTGAACGTTATACTAACGCCAATGTGCGAGTGCGTATTTCTGCGCTGTTAGTGTTTCACCTGATTCTCGAAGATTCCAACTTTCTTCAGTTTCGAATGTGGTCACGCCCTGCAGCTCTAGATAGCACTTTAGATGGTGTGCTCCTTGGCAGGATGTACCTCGGTTTTTACGAGGATCGTTTTGGAATCGAATATCGGCTACCCAAACAAGGTTTGATGTGTGGTGCCCATGATCTGCTTTTCATTAAATATTGCTTGCTGAGTTATTGCCTGAACATGCAGATATGCTTGCTCTCCCCGACTCCCAAGATGGTGGGATGGAAAATTGGGGACTGATTACTTACAGGTGCACTGCCCGTCTAGAGTTTTTTCCTCTGCGAAAATTTTGAAGTTATTCCATTTCAGGGAGAATGATATATGGTCCGACGCTGAAGGTTCAGGGCGATTACTTGTGGCACATGAGTTGGCTCATCAGGTTCACTTCCTTGAAACATAACATCGTTCTAAATACGAAATATACTCGTATTGATTGGGAAAATATCAAAGTTTCCACCGCATACTATAGAATTATTGCATACCACGTTTAGAATCATGTCTAGTTTTCTCGCCATCACTGTGTGCACTACTTTTGATGCATGAATAGAATTCGTGGGATCGGTCACTACGGACGTGCCCATGTGTGCCTAACGTAATGAGTGTTTCTTCGCAGTTCTGGCCGGAATGTGAGGTCATCGAAGGGTGCCTTAGTAAAGGAAGCTACTTTGGCTCAGAACTCTGAATGTAGTATATGATGGGACACCTTATAGCACGTACTTTTTGCTCCGTGGAAATGGGCATGTGAATCTGACAGGGACATCTAACATTCTATAGATTTCGTAGTGCAACTGTGATATTGCTGGTATTTCTTTTCGCCATACATAACTTGTCACCGCAAGCTATCATCTTCTGCGAACATCGGCAAGGCGGTAGCATTAGCGTTGTAATGAAAGAGGACGCCGTCATCCTAGCCACGGTAATGAAACGATAAATCAAGTGCCTTAGATTTATCGATTTGAAGAGATGGTGGAGTCCATGAATGGCAACCTGCTGAATTGCCGTCAGGAGGAATTCGATGAGAGCATTCGGAAAATGGATCGGATGCTTGTTTCCAGTTATCTGTTCATCGCTATCTTCTAGCGACCCCGCTCATGGCATAGTGATGTGTACTGTTTCCATGGATTTCCCTCTGATAAGAGAGCCTCGGCGCGCGTGAAAGAATGGAAAAACCCCCTTTTGCGCCTTGATCTGAGAGTGTGCCTTACTAACTTGGTGGTTAGAGACCTATCCCTCCACGTGAACGACGAGTTGACCGCCTTATTCCATTTTCGCGAAGAGCATGCAGTGGCATCGTCAACTCCAGATGTCCACTCCTAGATAATTTTGCAATGCTTTCGCGAGACATTCTCTATCAAAAGTTCGTGAATGGAGGAAAGACGTCACAATTTATGCAAGGCAGCACTGAGCTCCCGCAACAGCCTAAATCGTGGAGGCGTCGCTCCAGCACTGCCAAAGTCTTCGATGCCCATCTCAGTGCGGTGCGGAGGATAAACATTCAGGCGCTGCTGGGGAGGCTGAAGGAACTTATGAGTGCACATGGCGAAGACACTGGTCATCAACTGATGATTGAAAGAGGTGTGAAAAAAGTCTTCGATGTGTGGATAACCTATTTAGATCGCTAAAAGGCAGGTCTTGAGAGATGGCCCGCCTACTAGAACGTAGATTTCCATTTCTTTTCTGTAAACGCAGCAGAAGGTAACTAACATAGGGCAAAGTAGGCTGGACTCGTGGAGAAGACAACTACGGAATGGCATGCACGGTCAAGCGTCCGTTGAGGAATCCTCAACGGGGGGGGGGGGTCGTCTTGGTCAGCTAAGAGAGGGGGTCGTAAACGTTGAGTTAAGCAATGATCAACGGAATCTCTCAAGCTGATGGTCTGAAGTGTGAAGGGAGAAATGATAAAGCTGACTAACTGTGTGCGAACCGGAACTATTATTTATTATATCATGGAAACCTCATGCATGGCGCGATCCGCAGCGAAATTCGGTCAACGTCAATAGCCCTTTCGTTGTCCGCTGACAGCGAAACCACGTACAGAGACTCCTTCTCACCTTCCCACTAGGCCTTCAAGAGCGAAGGATGCATACTAAAGAAATTTCAGTAACTGTGAATCGATTTTTCCTAAGAATCGTGGGAAGATCTCGCAAGTTTGACAAAAAAGTTTTTCTCAACTAGCTTTCCTGAATTTTTCTCGCTTCGTTTCAAAGATATGGCATAACTAAAATAGTCATTCGGAAGCGGCAAACCTGAAGACCCCGGACACTCAAAGACGCACTCATATGGTTGAGTTTGAAGAAATTTATGACCATTTGAAATAAAACACTTCGAAATTTTCCCCATCTAATCCTCAGTTGGAAACCCATATCGAGTACTAAGCTACCATTAGGGAAAGCAAGCGGCCAATAGATGGGTTTGAGGGAGTTATTAGAAAGTTTATAGCAGTTTGGTTGGGCTCAGGTAAAGTTCGGAGTAGTTTAAAAATGTCGGAATTCAGTATGCGGAAGATAACGCCCTCCTCGCCGTGTCGCAGCCGTCGCCCATAACGTCTCAGATAACGTCGTCTTGTTGAATTATGGCTAGCAGCAGTCGTGTTCGCCGAAACATTTTAGTCAAACCCCCTCTGTTTTTGTGTCCAGCTTGTGTATTTAATAGTATATTCGACTTATCACAACTCATGATCCATTCCTACAATTATTTTCCTGCCTGTTTGTGCTATTTTGCTGGATTACTTTGAATTTTAAATTCTTTTTTGTCAATGATCATGTTAGGTTGTTGCAAAATTATTTGGTTTCAAGACATGTATAAATAAGTAGATTTATTACCCTGAACTATTCCATCCCAAGGAACGCCGGGCATACCATTTGGTGGGTTTTTTCTGCTCTTTCAGAAACTTCTATGAATGTCGCTCTGAGTTCTCCAGCCGGCCTTTTCCAGGGCTGCGTATAATCATGAACCGACGCGACTATCGAGTCATCATGCTTTATGAGTTTAAATTGGAACATTCCGCAGCGGAGGCAGCTCGTTATCTCAGCAATGTTTGTGGGACGAATTGTCCTTGCGAACGAATAGTGGAGCTCTGGTTTAAAAAATTTGCTTCTGGCGATTTTGATTTCGAAGGGAAGTCGGGTCGCGGCCGCAGGTCATCGCTTAATGATCAAGATTCAAGGAAAGCCGTTGAAGCAAATCCGGAGACGAATACTCGTACGATAGCAGAAGACCTAGGCGTACATTACTCTACAGTGGCCAGACATTTGCTGACAATCGGCAAGGTGAAGAAGATGTTGAAGTGGGTGCCTCATGACCTGACCGATGAGCAGCGTCTGGCACGTTTCGACACCTGCTCTAATCTCCTAGTTCGCCATAAAAATGAGCCATTTGTAAACCGTATTATAACTGTAGATGAAAAATGGGTTCTTTGTTATAACAGGAAGCGGGGATTAGTCTGGGTAGATAAGGATGCTCCTCCAAAAACTTTTCCTAAACCCGACCTTCACCTTAAAAAGGTTATGTACTGTGTGGTGGTGTTGTAAAGGTGTAATCCATTACAGTTTCTTGCAACCTGGTCAGCCAGTCACAACAGAGTCTTACTGTTGTGATCTGGAGCAAGTGTATAGAAAGTTGCAAAAATTGTGGCCGGCGGTGGTGAATAGAGGGCCGATCCTGTTGCAGGACAACGCAAGGCCACACACCTCACAAATCACTCGGCAAAAATTGACCCACTTTTGTATAGAAGTTCTCCCTCACCCAGCGTATTCTCCCGACCTTTCCCCAACAGACTATCACTTTTTTCGAGCCCTCAATTCTCATCTGCGTCAGAAACAATTTACTAGTTTAGACGATGTTGAATGTGCCTTCCTTGACTTCGTTGATTCTCGTGATAGTAGTTTTTATAGTGAAGGCTTAGATTTATTGCCTGTTCGTTGGCAAAAGTGTGAAGATTCTGATGGTTTCTACATCGATCAATAAACTTGTGTTTAAGCTGAGTCATAGTAGTTTGAAGTATGCGGTCCACTTCCGAAATTAATTTTGCAACAACCTAATACTCCCGTGTTCGCAAAAGATCAGAACCTCCGTGAGAAGGTGAAAGGCTAGGTTCATGGTGTTTAGGTTTAGTGCTTTTGAACGGGTTCCGTTTCGGTTGGAGCCAAACAGCGATAATCCGCAAGGGACTATATAGTCGTCTTTGTCCCTCCTAGACGTAGGATGCTGTCCACGATCACGGCTTTTAATTCTTTCCAATTCTTGTCCTTCAGGTTTGCTAATTTTAGGTACTTTGTTTCATTTAGAATACGACCTCTTTGTTACCAACTCTAGTACCGTTTCTAATCCTATTAGTGTGCTATTCTCATTGTCACAGACAATCACAGTCGTAAGAGGGGGGTCGTATGAAACCCCTTTCGGGGGGGGGGGGGTCGTATTTTTTGAAAATTTTCCTCAACTGGTCGCTTGACCCTGATGGCATTTCCATCAAAACGTCGGCCTGGGGGATTGCGCATATTCTCTAAAAAGGATCACGACCGAATCATAACTGTGCGATGGACATCAAGATGGCCCAGCAACCACGTATGCAGAATGAAAAGCAGTTTCTGAGCAGGGACTATATTACCTCACAGGTGATTTAAGCAGCCACGTTGACAGGGACAGGAGGACCTAGAATCATTGCACCGAGCAAGGGGATTTGCCGTAACATAACGCAACGTAGCCAGTACACCAATGCAGGAAGACAAACGAAAGTTGATCGTCTACTGGAGAGATACTTCAAAACGTGAGGAACGTCAGGGCTTGGCCGAACACGGACTCTAGCTATAGCACATTGCCACAAAAAAACAAGGGCAACATGCGAGAGGAGGATCGATATCAGGGTTGCACCGAGTAGAAAACAACGGTCTCGAGAAAGGGACACTGAATATTTCTAGTTCTTCGAAGTGCTTCAGGTGACTTGATAGAAAGCGGGATCACGATACTATACACGAAACGCACTGTTATGAACTCGAATGTGTTGAGAGTAGATAAAACGATAAAACGGCATTGTGCATGGTGGAGTTCAACGGGTAGTGATGAAGGAGAGGGACGCTGGCACGAGAAGCAAAGCATAAAGGTTGCCGCCCACAAAAGCTGTAAAGAATTTGCTGAGGTAGTCATAGTCAAAGCGAAGAATACGGAGATGGATGCCTTAAGCGAGGAGCGGGATTGTGTGGAGGCATTCAAGAGGTTTACGCTCAAGCCTAACATCGACAGTGAAGATTGTGAAAAGCAGCAATGAAGCTATATGGGGACGAAAGGTGGTTGCTAAAGTACTTGATGACTTTTACACGCCAATGCCCCTCGTTAAAAACATAAAATGGTAGAAACGGCTGGCTCCGCCCTATCCTGGACAGACGGGATATTTTACTGGAGAAGGTAGATGTAGATTTGAATGATCGGTCCAATTTGGATGGTGCAGCAATAAAGACATGGAATGCGTTCGTATAGTGAGGAAGGAGTGACTCCCCAACCCAAACCAAACTTCCAGTAAAGGCTAAATTTCGGAGGCTTGGAGAACCTGTACATTTGTTCTGATTCTGAAATAGGAGGAAGATGGAATGCTTCAACCTCAGCACGAGAGTTTCAGTCTACGAGAAAGATAAGTTGTTACAGTTTTGAATCGATTGATCGCTATAAATTCTTGCCGTTGCAATTTAGACATCGTTGAGGTCTAGCTCGTATAAAGTCTATCGACCATATACGTGCTTAGAAGCCCCTGCGACTCTTACTGGAGGTTGAATGTGCAGTTGATTCCATAAAGGGATTGCTGAATTCCGAGCGACCACAGTTTCTTTCTTATGGTCAACGTTTTAGCACCGCGGAAGTGACTGCAGAACTCTGCAGAGAAAATGCAGTGACTTTCTGATTAAATTATTCTGTCTGCATAATCGGTTGAGTGCATCTGTTGATGTGCGCTCTGTCTGTTCAATCGGAAAATATAATTCGGTTGCTACACCTATGGGACCTTAAATTCGCTAAATTAAATTCGCTAAGTGACACAGGAGTGATATTTTCTTAAAGCTGGTGAAAGCTGGTAAGAGATGTGGCAATCTATCGCATATCCGTTGTGCTCTCCCGGTTGGCAGCAGAACGTTACCGCTTATAGGAGTTATGTAAGATGGGAGGGGTCGAAGTTTGATGACTTGAAGGACGAATAGTTGGTAACGGTTAATGCAATGCTTACGGTTGCAGTGCACCCACCGTAGGTAGAATATGAAAAGTTGCTGAATAAAGCATTTTGATCCTATTCTCATATCACTAGAGCTGAATATTTTGGCAGCCAACTAACTACCGTTAGGTGCTGGGTACCAAGAGATACGACTGGCACTGATGTCTGACTAGGTTAACAGCGATTACTTTTGGTCGATCATTTCTCACCTAACGGTGAACCACACTTCAGTACTACTTCGGTATTAATACGAACGAAACTCTTTGACCGCGTCAGTAGTCTGAACATTAGTAGAGTGCTCAATAATTATAGAGATGAGAACGAAGCATCAAACGCCAAAGTTTAGCCAGCCAGTTTAGCCCAAGTCTCCATCGAAGTTTAGCTGGCGCGCACTACTGCGTACGCATGTTAGGCCGCCTTCAAACTTTGCGGTGCCGGCGGCAGGGCGTGGCTGCGTGTATCTGCATCTTTCTCTGTGCCACCCTGTGTCTTGCTTGCGTCGTCTCTGCACCTCCCCGTGCCACTCTGCCTTGCTGCATGGGAACGCAGCCACGTCCGGCCAGCGCAAAGTATAAACGAGGCTTCAAGCCTCATCAATCCCGAGGGTGTGCCCTAGCACAGAGAATTCGAGATCGTTCCCGGAGATCATCTTAAACAAATCTGTGTGGTTATAGTATGGCTCAACCGAAATATAGTGTGATTCATAAAGAATGCAACCGGGTTTTACGGTATACAATACCGCCCACGTTCAGTGAATAACCGACGCCTCGCCACGGATTAGTCGCGAACAAACCGTCGCACCGCCATAACATCGTTCATTAGTCGCGAACAAACCGTCGCACCGCCATAACATCGTTCAAGTAGATAAAATGGTAAGACCTCAGAAGCATTGGATTTGTCTTGATGAGGCAAGTTCAATATATAAAATGTCAAGTTTTGATATGTAATAGTCGTTAAAATCGCGCGAAAATGCATTTTCGGGTTTTTTCCGCTGCTTTTCATTTCGTTTCATTACTGCTTTTTTATTGGGTTTGTTTACATTTTCGGAATCAGCTCGTCTAGCTCTACAAGAAGATTCTACAAGTTCTTGGTATTTTTGAACTCGGTACTTGGCCATTTCTCACATCTTCAGAATTTTCTTCCAAATCTGATAAGCTGATGAGTTAGCGACAAAACCTTCTCACAGTCTCAATGTAAGCTCACAGATGTGTAGGACTTTTGAAGTTGCCGTCATGTCAGATCATTCTCTGCTCCTTAGTGTGGCCCTAAACAGCGTCCCCGTGTATACATTCTTGAAAAAAACCATCTCTCGACTCATTTCCAGAAGCAGATTCCCCAATGAAATGTACGTCGTTCGATCTCAAGAAAAAATGCTTCGAATGACGTATAAAAATCTTTGCGGTTATAAATTTGTTGTTTTCCTTATTTCCAACCTTTTCCTTTTGTGGAACGACGTCTCAATCCCTTGTCGGCCTGCGATTCACGTGCGCGGTCATGGGAGAGCGGTCACGATCAATGGCACCATTGCGAGCGCTGAGCGCTTTCCCACGGCCGCGCACGTGAATGGCGCGGTGGCGCCATCGATCGTGATCGCTCTCCCATGGTCGTGCACGTGGATCGCACGTGGCCAATAAGAGATTGAGACGGCGACCAACAAAAGGAAAAGGCCGAAAATGAGGAGACAAATTTATCACCACAAAGATTTTTATAGGTCATTTGATAGCATTTTCTCTGGGGAATCGAACGACATGCATTCCATTGGGGAATCTGCTCCTGAAATTGAGTCAAGAGATGGTTTTTACAACAGTATATACACGGGGACGGTGATTAGGGCCACACTAAGGAAGAGAGGATGATCTGACATGACGGAAACTTCAAAATTCCTACACATCTGTGAGTTTATATTGAGACTTTGAGAAGATTTTGTCGCCAACTTATCAGCTTATCAGGTTTGGAAAAAAATTCCCATCAAACTTCTCAAGATGTGAAAAATGGCGTGAAAGTACCGAGATCAAAAATATCAAGAGCTTGTAGAATGTAGAGCTCGACGAGCTGATTCCGAAAATCCATACAAACCCAATAAAAAACCAGTAATCAAACGATTTATAGCGGAAAAACCCGAAAGTTCGTTTTCGCGCGATTTAAAGGCACACCACGCGATAATCAAAGTGGTCCTTACCTTCTGAGGGCAAATAGACCCTTGGACGGTTGTGAAGCTTGCACCCATTTTGCAGCGCCACGGCTTACCCCCGTCGCGCACGCCCTGGTCGACCTGAGCCGAGTTGAGCCCACCGAGCCGAATCACACCCGGCTTAGAGAGGGAAACTTAAGACAAGATAAGGCAGCGGTATCAATAGCAAAGGTAGCTTCAACAGGGAAGAGTAGGTGATATCGTAGCATTTTGCACGATATCATCGAGAAAAAACATGTTTCCAATCTCCCATACTCGTACTATAACCGATGGCGGGGAGCTTTATTTTTGGTAGTTGTGAAGGGTTTTGATTCATTTTTCTTCACTGGTAGGTAAACCAGTGCCTCTACATCCTGTTACACACGCGATAGCTCTCACATTTTTTCACGAGGTGTGCCTTTAAAGGACTATTACTTATCAAAACTTGACATTTCATATATCATTAAACTTGCCTCATCAAGGCAAATCCAATGCTTGTGAGGTCTTCCCATTTTATCTACTTTGAAAGATGTTATGGCGGTGCGACGGTTTGTTCGCGATTACTCCGTCGCGAGGCGTCGATCCTACATTATATAATCGGCTAAGTGTGTCTGTTGGTGCGTGTGTGTTTGCCTGTGTGTCTGTTTGACCGGAAATTCATATCTCGCGTCGCACCAAAGATGGGAGTCTGGATTTTAGATATGATATAGGGGGACCCCAGCGGTGGTGGACCGAAAGTGATAGCAGCCGATAAGGGCTGATAAGGAGCCTCGGAAAGTTAATGTCGCCAAATCCGTTTCTCCGTTCGCGTTGATCCTGAAGCACCGACACTCATAGGTGTTCTAGGGGGTGGGACGGGTACATCAACGGTGGGTGATTCAAACTGATAACGCTTGATAAGATTCGATAAGGAGCGTCAAAAGGCAAACATGGCCAAACCCGTTTCCCCATTCGAATTGGTCTTAGAGTGCACACACTCATAGGTGTTTTGGGGGGTGGGACGGGTACATCAGTGGGCGATCCAAACTGATAACGCTTGATAAGATTCGATAAGGAGCGTCAAAGACAAATGTGGCTAGACCCGTTTCTCCGTTCGCGTTGATCTTGGAGCACCGACACTCATAGTTGTTTTAGGGGGTGGGACGGGTACATCAATGGTGGGTGATTCAAACTGATAACGCTTGATAAGATTCGATAAGGAGCGTCAAAAGGCAAACATGGCCAAACCCGTTTCCCCATTCGCGTTGATCTTAGAGCACCGACACTCATAGGTATTTTGAGGGGTGGGACGGGTACATCAGTGGGCGATCCAAACTGTTAACGCTTGATGAGATTCGATAAGGAGCGTCAAAAGACAAATGTGGCCAGACCCGTTTCTCCGTTCGCCTTGATCTTAGAGCACCGACACTCATAGGTGTTTTAGGGGGTGGGACGGGTACATCAATGGTGGGTGATTCAAACTGATAACGCTTGATAAGATTCGATAAGGAGCGTCAAAAGGCAAACATGGCCAAACCCGTTTCCCCATTCGAATTGATCTCAGAGTGCCCACACTCATAGGTGTTTTGGGGAGTGGGACGGGTACATCAGTGGGCGATCCAAACTGTTAACGCTTGATGAGATTCGATAAGGAGCGTCAAAAGACAAATGTGGCCAGACCCGTTTCTCCGTTCGCCTTGATCTTAGAGCACCGACACTCATAGGTGTTTTAGGGGGTGGGACGGGTACATCAATGGTGGGTGATTCAAACTGATAACGCTTGATAAGATTCGATAAGGAGCGTCAAAAGGCAAACATGGCCAAACCCGTTTCCCCATTCGAATTGGTCTTAGAGTGCACACACTCATAGGTGTTTTGGGGGGTGGGACGGGTACATCAGTGGGCGATCCAAACTGATAACGCTTGATAAGATTCGATAAGGAGCGTCAAAGACAAATGTGGCTAGACCCGTTTCTCCGTTCGCGTTGATCTTGGAGCACCGACACTCATAGTTGTTTTAGGGGGTGGGACGGGTACATCAATGGTGGGTGATTCAAACTGATAACGCTTGATAAGATTCGATAAGGAGCTTCAAAAGGCAAACATGGCCAAACCCGTTTCCCCATTCGCGTTGATCTTAGAGCACCGACACTCATAGGTATTTTGAGGGGTGGGACGGGTACATCAGTGGGCGATCCAAACTGTTAACGCTTGATGAGATTCGATAAGGAGCGTCAAAAGACAAATGTGGCCAGACCCGTTTCTCCGTTCGCCTTGATCTTAGAGCACCGACACTCATAGGTGTTTTAGGGGGTGGGACGGGTACATCAATGGTGGGTGATTCAAACTGATAACGCTTGATAAGATTCGATAAGGAGCGTCAAAAGACAAATGTGGCCAGAC
The DNA here is from genome assembly GCA_963978905.1 of Trichostrongylus colubriformis. Taxonomy (NCBI): domain Eukaryota; kingdom Metazoa; phylum Nematoda; class Chromadorea; order Rhabditida; family Trichostrongylidae; genus Trichostrongylus; species Trichostrongylus colubriformis. The sequence goes on along the minus strand of OZ022259.1, from coordinate 23,013,157 downwards.
CCGTTTCTCCGTTCGAATTGATCTTAGAGTGCCCACACTCATAGGTGTTTTGGGGGGTGGGACGGGTACATCAGTGGGCGATCCAAACTGATAACGCTTGATAAGATTCGATAAGGAGCGTCAAAGACAAATGTGGCTAGACCCGTTTCTCCGTTCGCGTTGATCTTGGAGCACCGACACTCATAGTTGTTTTAGGGGGTGGGACGGGTACATCAATGGTGGGTGATTCAAACTGATAACGCTTGATAAGATTCGATAAGGAGCGTCAAAAGGCAAACATGGCCAAACCCGTTTCCCCATTCGCGTTGATCTTAGAGCACCGACACTCATAGGTATTTTGAGGGGTGGGACGGGTACATCAGTGGGCGATCCAAACTGTTAACGCTTGATGAGATTCGATAAGGAGCGTCAAAGGACAAATGTGGCCAGACCCGTTTCTCCGTTCGCGTTGATCTTAGAGCACCGACACTCATAGGTATTTTGAGGGGTGGGACGGGTACATCAATGGTGTGTGATACAAGCTGATAACGCTTGATAAGATTCGATAAGGAGCGTCAAAAGGCAAACATGGCCAAACCCGTTTCCCCATTCGAATTGATCTTAGAGTGCCCACACTCATAGGTGTTTTGGGGAGTGGGACGGGTACATCAGTGGGCGATCCAAACTGATAACGCTTGATAAGCTTCGATAAGGAGCGTCAAAGACAAATGTGGCTAGACCCGTTTCTCCGTTCGCGTTGATCTTGGAGCACCGACACTCATAGGTGTTTTAGGGGGTGGGACGGGTACATCAATGGTGGGCGATCCAAACTGATAACGCTTGATAAGATTCGATAAGGAGCGTCAAAGGACAAATGTGGCCAGACCCGTTTCTCCGTTCGCGTTGATCTTAGAGCACCGACACTCATAGGTGTTTCAGGGGGTGGGACGGGTACATCAATGGTGGGCGATCCAAACTGATAACGCTTGATAAGATTCGATAAGGAGCGTCAAAAGACAAATGTGGCCAGACCCGTTTCTCCGTTCGCGTTGATCTTAGAGTGCCCACACTCATAGGTGTTTTGGGGAGTGGGACGGGTACATCAGTGGGCGATCCAAACTGATAACGCTTGATAAGATTCGATAAGGAGCGTCAAAGACAAATGTGGCTAGACCCGTTTCTCCGTTCGCGTTGATCTTGGAGCACCGACACTCATAGGTGTTTTAGGGGGTGGGACGGGTGCATCAATGGTGGGCGATCCAAACTGATAACGCTTGATAGGATTCGATTAGGAGCGTCAAAAGACAAATGCGGCCAGACCCGTTTCTCCGTTCGCGTTGATCTTAGAGCACCGACACTCATAGGTGTTTTAGGGGGTGGGACGGGTACATCAATGGTGTGTGATACAAACTGATAACGCTCGATAAGATTCGATAAGGAGCGTCAAAAGACAAATGTGGCCAGACCCGTTTCTCCGTTCGCGTTGATCTTAGAGCACCGACACTCATAGGTATTTTGAGGAGTGGGACGGGCACATCAATGGGGGGTGTCTAAATTGATGACGGTTGATGAGATTCGGGAAGGAGCGTCAAAAGGCTAATGTCGCCAGATCCGTTTCACTTTTCTGGCTAACAATGGAAATTCACACACTCAGGTATTACAGAGTACGAGAATCTTAATGGAGACTTTTCGAAACTGATACAGGGGCTGATAAAACCCATCAGGAGGTGGGGAAGGGATAAAATCGCTTATCACTACCATACGACTGCTATAGTAAGAGCGTCTGATGCTCAGTGCCATTGGGTGAACATATTTTGCTTATGTTCTGATATCTGTTGCCGATGTATCGACCGCTAAATTACCTAACATTCCGAATAATGATGCATGTCTTTTGATACTGCGTTCTACATGGATGATCAAGACACCATCTAGATTTGTGATGGTAAAGCAAGCGATTCATCCTCTCATGCGGTGCCAGCAACAACACTGGGTATCGACCGCTAAACTATGTGAAAATCGGAATAGTGGTGAATGTATACAGAAACGATAAGCATCGATAACTGCCATATAGATCTACCACCAATATGTAGGAAATAGATGCTCAGCCAATGGACAGATTGCTACTAATTGATGCAGTAGAATCCAAATCTGTCGATCCCTAAACTATCCAAACTTGCAATAGTGACCACTTCAGCTGAAGGGTTAAAGATTAGTGGATAAACATATGTCCTTCCTGATCCATTTACTTCAACCAGTTGGGCTGGCGCACACTACTGCGCGCATCAAACAGGGGAGCACGCAAAATGAACTTGAACGATATCAATTTGGGTATCATCATTCAAACAGTTCCATCTTTCCCATACAATCGATATCGATCAGCTCATCTTGCGTGCTACCCTGTTTGATGCGCGCAGTAGTGTGCGCCAGCCCAACTGGTTATTCATAGAACGTGAGCGGTTTTGTAACTTTTTCTGACGTTGACGTTTTTCTTGAAGCTCACGTAACTTCGAACGTTCTTGTGCAAACCTCAACTAAACCTTCACTAAGCGCAGTCAGCGGTATCTCTTTGATTTCCACTCCTTTCGCTGCGATTGCTAAAAAAGTAACCTTCGAGTAAGTTTCTGCTGAAGGCCACACAGTTCCTTGTGGTATAATTCTTTACGTTGTGGTACTTCTGAAGCTGTCAAGTACCTTTTACTATTCCCCTCTTCAGTATAGAGTAAATTATGAGCTGTTCAACCCCTGACCAAGAGCGATACTTATCGGAAAAATTCCGGTCCTACTTAGCCACAGATTAGCAATTTAGTTGGGTCCTGAGTTGCTATACGGACAATGAGCCATGAAAGTTTGTGGTTATATCGCGAAGGCATTGTATTAGGCTCTGATATACCGATCCCTTGTAAATCATGACTAGTCTGAAAGAGATAGGGTATAGTGCCCAATTTCATGAATTAATTGATTTCATGAATTAATGTTGATTTATGGCTTTTGCAGTGGTTCGGAAATTTGGTTACATTAAAGTGGTGGAACGACATATGGTTGAACGAAGGTTTCGCTACTTACATGTCATATGTGGCAGATTCAAAAGTGCAATTCGGAAATAAGTTGCTGAAATGAGTGTTTCGAATCTATGCTTTTAAAAAGAGGCTCTTTAATTCAGGAAGGAATACGTGTTTAATGCGATTGAAAGTGCGCTCCAAGCGGACTCACTCGCTACAAGTCATCCATTATCGTTTAAGATAGATAAGCCAGTAGAGGAGATTCTCGATACTATTACTTACAAAAAAGGAGCATCTTTGCTCGCTATGATCGCTGCTTTGATGGGTGAAGAGAATTTCAATGAAGGAGTAAAAGTAAGTTTTTGCATGCTCTGGAATAAAACAATCTCAAATTCCGATAAAAAAAATACTGCCCTTAATCTCCCTTTGAATGGCTCGTGTTTGACACTTGTGGAATGCTATAAAATCAGGGGCATCATGCTCGGAAATTTCGTCCCTTGATTTGTCATAGATTTTCGCATTACCTAGTCACCAAGGATAATGTGTAAAGGCACCGAGGACAATTTGCTAGTTGTCTGAATGGACTGGAACGAACATGATGTTCCGTTTCAGTTGCTTGTAGTGAATTTTTGCTGATTTTTGACAGGGGTAGCATCACGTGATTTCCGTGCACGATGCATTCAAAAGCACGGTCACGATTACCTGCATAGGCCACTGCTCGTCATTAAAGCAGGGAATGTTAGAAACAACAGAACACGTAAATGAAGGAAAGCCAAATTTCAATTCCACTAATGCTGAAAATAAGCTGATGGTGGTCTTCGGCTTTGACGAGTGCATCCCCCACCACAGTTTGCTTTTCTCTATCTTATCGCAATGGATAGTGAACCCCCTCTTCCTTTACTAATTAACTCAGGATGGGCTCTCGCCATCTTGAAATGGTGGGCTCGATCTCATTTACGAGCTCTGTACGCGTTTGTTACTCGCTCTCTCGCTGTGGTAGTGGAACACGCTCTATAGCTACTTACGAAGGAAGGTATTTTACTCCCCATGGAACTTTGAAATGAGACCTGGGGGATCGATAAAGCTTCGAACGCCGGTTTGTCGAAATGGCCATTTGCAATGAGACACATACCACTCACTGTACGCGCTTTTGAATGCTGATCTCAAATCCGTATTCAGAATCTGTCAAACTCTCACCTGAATGAAGTTATGAAGGTTTTTCTGAAAGAAAGAGTAATACCATTTCTGGTATGTTTGGGAGCCCATAGCGCGCGAGCTATACGTTTTCACGCAAATTCAGCGTGTTTTCGTGTTCAGGGGATCAAATTACCCTATGGAACAAGTTTTCAGCCAATTCGAGAATTCGACCAAATCTCGGGAAAATCCCTTCAATTGGCTATTGGCTGGCAACCCATTTAACAAAGAAAAAGTCGTTGACCCTTGCCCAGCAAATGCTCTTACTTGGTGCTTGTTACGTGCGTTTAGTGTGATGGGGAAGTGTGATAGATATGTTCAGGTAATATTGTTCTGCTTGCAGGATTTTTTGCGGAAGGAAATTCTAAAGCTCCTACTTAACCACTGACCACCCCTAATTTTCCGAGGTTGGGCCAAAAACTGGATTCGGCTGGAAATTTGCACAGAGGAGTAATTCGACCCCCTACGCGCGAATATCATACAAGGAAACGTTTAGAAGTGGAAGAAAAGCACTTACTGACAATGAAACACAAAATGCAAAAAAAGCCGCACCGGCGGGAAGCAAACCCATGATCCTGCGCCCGCGGAACCGCGAACTACCACTGTGCCACGGAGGCCATTACTGGTACTGCGCTAGTCACGCTGATGACGAAGCGCTTCGCCATTGAGATGTCACAGGCAAATTTTGACCCCTCGTAACTCGCTTCAGGGTGCCTTTTGGCAATTTTGGTTTGCACAGTTATAATCAGCGTTCGAAGCTCTATCGATCCCTCGGGTCTCTTGTCAAAGTTCCATGGGAAATGAAATACCTTACCTTGTTAGAGGCTCCCTTTTTACGTGAAACCAATTTACTCGATTTGCCTTTGATGCCTGTTCCTTGAATGTATTGATAGAGTTATTGATTCGACCCACTTCAATATTCCTTAGTATCGTGAATTTCAGCGCTACCTCATGAAATTTTCCTACGGTAATGCTCGCTCGCAGGATCTTTGGGACGTATTGGACACAGTCCCTACACAAGTTAAAGGGCCTGATGGAAAGAGCTTGAGTGTGAAGAAATTTGCAGATCAGTGGACCGTGCAGGTTAGGTTGAGTGGAGTGTTCTTAAGAAAACCTGAGCCACTACTCTCATGTATGAAACCGAAGAAGTCGGACCAAAGCCCCGATTTCAACAGATCTTTCCAGAATTCCCTTTTTACACGACCACTTCTCCGGAAACGCTGAATCTGTTGCGTGAAAATTCCAAGATCCTCGTTGCCGGCCAGACCCTCCAGTGATGCGCCACACAATTCAGAGTCATGTTTATCTAATGCGATCCAGGCTATAACGCTTATGGGCCTGTCGAGCCGTAGTACGGGCCAGTATATTTCTATCCTTCAAACCAGCGAGGGGCAATTTAACAGAACCAACAGAGATGAAACGCTTGATTGGTTTGGGCTGGAATCCACAAAAAATGAGCTAGTCAAAGGCATATGGCGGGGGTCTTCCAACTCATGGTGCGCTTTTTGAAAGCGGTTTTCTGCATCGTGTGGGGGTACGTGCATGGAACAGATAACTGATGTCCTTTTTTGCTGAGCGGCCCTACGAAAGCCAAAAAAGGATTTTAAGTTTCTGAGTTCGTAAACATTTGAATATGAAGATCAACTGCAGCAATCATCTTTAGTATTCCAGACTGCCCTCTTTTGTTAGTTTTCAGCAAGTTTTACAGTCCAGTTCTTGGGCCTGTCACTGATCATAGCGCACACTAGGCGTTCTGGCACGGATTTGATATTCGCGCTGAGGGGATCGAACTACCTGGAGCGGCAAGTTTCCAGCCCAATCGAGGTTTTGACCCAAATTACACAATTTGAGCTGGGCGGGGCATTACTACATGCATGTACCTACACGTTCGACGAAGGAGACGGCGATATCACTTGTCAGGAGACTGTCACTATTTTTGTTATCTAATGCTTGATAGGTAAAGTTATAGCGATAGGCATTCGTGATGGGCATATTCCATGATTTTCATCGATTTTGTGAGTAATTCACTTCTACAAATCGAAAGGACACCATGTACCCATGACTATATCTCACCACACTTTCTCGAAGTCAGGGTGAAAATTTGGAATTGGTTAAAAATGTGTCCCCAAGGGTACCCTCTGTACACGAATATGGCACTCATTTTGTACGAAACCGCGAATTTTGAGCGCTACGGGTCCCTACATGTCCACAAAAGTGAGGTCACCAAGTTTGCTGAAAATTCGTAAATACAATACCGCTCCTAAGTTCTGCTAAATAAACGGGTCGTACACGTTTAACACGTTTTTGACCGACTTTTTGCCATAACTATACCAGTATCGGTCCAATCGTCCTGAAAAACAGACCGATGGCTAGAGCTCGTCAAGACGAATCTCCCTGTATAGGAAACTTTCATTTTCCTCTGTCTGATTATCATCATTTTCGAGGAAATGGAAAATTGAGTCTCCGAGGCGGGAGAAAGTACCTGCGGGCTCGACGGCATCGTAAACTCTCCACTACAGCTGAAAGTTTCAGTTCAGGTATTTAAAACCAAGAAATGTCAATAAATTCGGCAAGAGCATGATTACGTTATCATTTTGATCCCACTCATGAATGGTTTTTCTTAATTTCAATGTGAAAGTGGCATCACAGTAAACCCTTTTTTCGAAATTTCCTACTTAGTCAGAAAGGTATTTTTTGTAGAAAAAAATAAGCCATTCGAAATCGATCACTGCTGTTGATGTACTGCGAAGGAACTTTGTCAGACTTCTTCAAGGTAGGTGGATCGAGTGTTATTTGTCTCAAATCTTTCAAACGCCTTCATTTAATCGGTATTTTCTGCATAAACTTCTTTTTCTGCGCAAAAATGAACTGATTTTGGAAGGTGACTGTAATTATACCTGGCAGATTGTGAAAGTCTCAACTGTAGTCTCATAGAAGGCAGTTTCAAAACTGTCGCTTCAAGAAAACTCGGTTGAAACAAACTGAATCTTGGAAAGGTGAAATTTGCTGATTCGGTGATTCATTTAGAGACATAATATCACACTGTTTACTCCTATTCATTTACCACGTACTGTGCTGGTGAACGATAGATTTATCTCCAGCCACGGTTAAGTTGTCGCTCAGTTTACGGTCCCTCACCGTTGACCCCTCACTACCGATCTCAGCTGGCCGACTGCCTTGGCTCGGGCCGCATTCCTCTTGAGATACATGACCACTGTAGCGCGACATTTAGCGATTCATATGAGCAAGATTCATTCAATTTCATGGCTGGCTGGTTATTCCCTACCTGGTTATTCCCTACCTGAAGTACATGCCAATTAAATTAGAATCTTAGATAATTACAGTGTTAAGTGGCTCTCAGGTTCCTCACTGGAATTTGTGGTGCCAACTTCGCTATTAGACAGCCGCATTAACGCAGAGGTACACAGCACAGCGTCGCCCACTGAGATTAGTTCAGATCAGTTTGCAAATAAAGTGCACCTTGAAGGATCCGAACCCTCCGGCTCTCGAAATTGCGAGTGTAAGAAGTGAAACCACTGCCACTGCACTATTTGATCTTCTCATGAAGTGAGTACATTTGCGATTCTTGTGAGAACGGGTTAGGCTGGCTGCCTTAGCCAGCACTGCGTCGCTATATTTATTGACCTATTACACGTCAACTCAATTCTATACTGTGTCTCGTGGCATTGTAAACAAATCACTGAAACATTCACAACGATCAAAGTATTTATTACATTAGAGGGACCGTAAACTGAGCGACAACTTAACCGTGGCTGGAGATAAATCTATCGTTCACCAGCACAGTACGTGGTGAATGAATAAGAGTAAACAGTGTGATATTATGTCTCTAAATGCATCACCGAATCAGCAAATTTCACCTTTCCAAGATTCAGTTTGTTTCAACCGAGTTTTCTTGAAGCGACAGTTTTGAAACTGCCTTCTATGAGACTACAGTTGAGACTTTCACAATCTGCCAGGTATAATTACAGTCACCTTCCAAAATCAGTTCATTTTTGCGCAGAGAAAGAAGTTTATGCAGAAAATACCGATTAAATGAAGGCGTTTGAAAGATTTGAGACAAATAACACTCGATCCACCTACCTTGAAGAAGTCTGACAAAGTTCCTTCGCAGTACATCAACAGCAGTGATCGATTTCGAATGGTTTATTTTTTTCTACAAAAAACACATTTCTGACTAAGTAGGAAATTTTGAAAAAGGGGTTTACTATAATGCCACTTTCACATTGAAATTAAGAAAAACCATTCATGAGTGGGATCGAAATGATCACGTAATCATGCTCTTGCCGAATTTATTGACATTTCTTGGTTTTAAATACCTGAACTGAAACTTTCAGCTGTAGCGGAGAGTTTACGATGCCGTCGTGCCCGCAGGTACTTTCTCCCGCCTCGGAGACTCAATTTTCCATTTCCTCGAAAATAATGATAATCAGACAGAGGAAAATGAAAGTTTCCTATACAGGGAGATTCGTCTTGACGAGCTCTAGCCATCGGTCTGTTTTTCAGGACGATTGGACCGATACTGGTATATTTATGGCAAAAAGTCGGTCAAAAACGTGTTAACCGTGTACGACCCGTTTATTTAGCAGAACTTAGGAGCGGTATTGTAGAGTCAGCCTTGTACGTTGTCAACAAGAATCATAGTCATTTGGCATAAACAGACATATTTGAAGATGAAAAATTCAAATGCTTGCTGCCTTTATTCGAACCATGAATCAGGGCACATCGTCCGTTTGGAGGTCATCGTCGTATCTTTTATAGTTAGCCATCCGATCACTTCGGCATCAAGACATCGGGGAACAGTTATGGAGCTGCTACGAACTTTTAGTACATGATAGAGATGAGATGTTATTATTATTATTTATCTTTATATTATATTATTTCATTTATCTTCCCGCATTTGACTTTGTTTGGGATGTGAAATAAAACACCCTTGGATCTGCACATACTCAAAGCTACAAAGAGCATGCGTCACAACAAGTGGGTTAAAATCGGCATTCTGAAAAAAGGTTTTTTTACTCTTTTTTTGCACTCGTAGAGCCGCTCAGCAGAAATTTAAATCAGTTATATGTTTCATGTAAGTACTCCTACACAATGAAACAAAAAACGTTTTCCAAAGCCCGTCATGACCTGAAAGATCTCCCTCGTCAGGACAAATATAGATAGATTGTAGAACTCTAGATGTCAGAGCAGTCACCCTTCGGACTGTTAGATGTCGCTCACTATCTATAGTCGCTTTCGTTCCTTTCGTATTCGATAGGCCTCTTCTACATCAATCGTGCCTCCCATGGTGTTATTTTGGGTTTCTGTTCCATGCATGAAGTTTTCATCGTTAATCCATCAGATTTATAGGTACACTATTCCCTCGATCCTCTTGGCATTATGGAGGCACAAGTTGTACGCATCAAATTTGGAAAGGTTGATACTTTGTTCACCGTCCACAATTCTGAGAGGACCAAAGGAACAGTGCACCCTTAAATCGAGTTTATCTTCTGCCTATGCGCCCTCCTATCCACAGCATCATCCTAGGCAGTCATATCAGAAGTTTGGGTCCTTCCTTGTTTACTATTCGCGGAGTGTCTTTTTGTGTATCCTTCGAGATTCTCATTTACTTAAATATAAGTTTCAGACTTAAACCCAGCTAGTGAAATAATCGCGTCTTTTCTTTACTCTTTGGGCTCCTTACTCAATTATCCCATCTTCCCACTACATTGCACTCAGGCCTTCAGGTGTGTACCCTTACGTCAGGATTTCGCACCGCGGCGCGTCCCAAGCGAAGCGCGGACGAGCCGAAGGCGCCGTGTTGTTGGGTCCAAAAGCGATTACAAGTCGATTGCGTATCGCGCCTCTACCAGTGGGGTGTAATCGTTCTAAGACCTGACTACGTCGGCGCCCGTAGTTCTTACACACGGAGTCACACTCTGCTTATCGTCGCGCGAAACCCTGACGTAAGGGTACACACCCCAGGTTTTCCTCGATGATTCCTCGACGAAGGTCTTGAGTCCGATGTGAACCATAGATCCATTTCTGTGCTCCAGAGATGTTGATGGCTAGAAGAGGTTATTGTACAAGGGTTTGGGTGGCGCATACCACTAGGAAAATCCATCCTTTCTTTATGCCTGGGGTTCCGAGATTAGTTCTCTCGAAGGTCTAGGCGTGCAAGCAATGGTATTAGTGAATGTTTTTACCTGTCTTTCCTTTCGCATTGATATCTTGTTTTTTCATTCCCTGTGACAAGTTTTGAAGTTTTCAGTTCCCGCTGCTGAAGCAACTTTTTTTAGATGGGATTCCCACTAGTCACAGTAAGAGCTGCCAATTCTTCTTTTTTCGAAATCACTCAATCCCGCTACAAGATAAACCCATATGCAATAGAAGTCGAGAAATATCGAAACCCTAAGTATGGGTGAGTGGTTCTAACAAAACTCGCACTGCAGTAGAGATCATGAGTAAGATCCAGGTTCAAATGGGACGTCCCAATATGGTACAAACTGGACGACGAACCAGTGAAGCTTGCCTGGTTGAGGAGAGGTACTTGGTATAGATTTTCTCAAAACTTTGAACAGTATAAAAAAATTTGGGATGATCGATAACCGCAATTGCTGAAGCGAAGTTGGTAGTTCTTAGACATTTCGTGCGACCGATGCCTATTTTAATAACATCCAAATGGCTATATTCAAGAAGAGAAGCTCTGCTCAGTACATGCACATGCTGTTACCCACAACGCACCTTACAGAAATACATAGCTACAAAGCATGGTCCGCTTATTTGAACGTTAACTATGAACCTGCAAATCCATGTTTGAACTTTGCCAAATGTACTATGAATGAAGCATATCAGTGTTGCTTCATCCATAGTGTATATTATCACGAGTCTGCCAAACTGCCAAATTATCACGACTGCCAGTTCAAAGTAAGCGAAGAAATTCGTACTTCTGCTCATGGAGCTGCTGCACATCGAGCTACCATCGCATGAACCAGGGATCCTCCGCATTGGAGATCGCAAGAAGGCTCCCAATCAATGGTACGATAGTAAGAGGAATACTGGCGAAAGCGGACATCATCTACCACCACCAACAACGAGCCGACCAAGAACGACCAATATTCCACGAATACGGAAGACGATCGAGAAGAGAACGTGTCGCAACGATGAGATCAGTTTGCACGTAATCGCTTCTGATCTCCATATCTTACGCAGAAATATTCAAAATACCTTACTTTGAGCTGGCTTCCACTTCTTTCCAAGAACAGGATCTCAGTCCAGCTGCTAGGAAGAATAGACTGAAAAAAATACAAGAAACGTCTCTCAGTAGTTTGCGCGGGCCGCCTCACGGATATGTCTGAACAGATGAGAATTTTACAATTTTTTACTGTCGAGGCGCAACATCCAGTACCACTGGCAAGTGCTCCCTCCTGAAGAGAAGAACTCTGGGAAATGTCGGGTAAAAACTAGGAGCCTCTCTCCAAAGGGGTGTATGTCGTTAGGCGCGGCCCCTTGCAGCTAATTTGCCATGGAACGCATGAGCCATAGCTGCCACCCTAGCGCAGACCATCTGATGCATTTCCGGTTTCGGACAACTCGTCTACTTAAAGGAGTCCTCAGATTTCCGCAATTGATAATTACCACATTGAAGACCTTGTTAAAGAAACACTGCAAATTATTGAGAAGTATCTTGTATCGCAACTCCAGGGTGGGTACAAAGTGGAACGAATGAAAGTTTTCGCACATTTGGTGGGAAGCTTTCGCACCTATGGTGCGAGGAAGCAATTACGAGTTGCGAGAATCAAGGAGTCATCTGTTGCCCAAAACTTGCATTACCTGCAAGTAGGGTCAAGTAATTAACAAATTAACTGACTAGAAAAGGGAAATAATAAGCGGAACAAACATATATTCATGACAATTTACATATGATATGTGAATTTTTACTGATATATTTATCAACCGGAAATGCACGGAGTAAAACATTCAAATGAATTTACAACAGAGACACATCGTGGTTTTTACCAAATATTTGAGGAAATCTTGATAAGAATACCTTAAAAATGAGGCGACACAAAAAGGAGAATAGTGAATGGAAAAAAACTAGAAAATCCAACCTAAGTGACTCAAACGGAGATCGGTCCAGGTCAACAAGAAGGAAGAAGGATATTTTTCACCGAGCCCAAAATACCTCAAGAGGTTAGTCGGGTTGAACAGATATCTTTCCTCACATCTTACGAGTCTATGAGTTTAAAATAACATGTTTGAATAGATAAGCATTATGCATCCCATCCACAGCGATGTTTTTTTTTTGAAGGATTGGGGGGGTGGGGGGTGTGAGGAGGGAAATGTTTTTTCCCTTTCTTCATATTTTTTAGTCGTATTTTTGGTCAGAAGTTAGGAAAAGGTGTTTGTAGAGAAGGAGAGAAATTTGTCTGGAATCCTGAACGGTCTACCTGTTTCTAGGATCTTGAAACTGAGGTGGTCTCTCAAAAAGTCCCGTGACCGGTCTGCACTAGGTAGCGGTACAATGAATATTATAAATGACGATCTTTGCTGTCAATGAAGGGAGAGTTGATCGACAGTGTCGATTTGAAAACAGTAGATCCCATCAAGTTTACACACGCTGCGAAACTCGGAGGTCTGCCTATCACCTCGATGAGCAGCAGCTACAATCCCATCGTCTTTGTTAATTATGACACTGTTATACGGCCTTGACGAATACCATGCCTACGTGGGTTAACGGACCAATTTCTTAACTTCTTTGTTTCATACTCTATATTTTTGAAAGCAATGTTCTGAATGCTGTATCTGGATTTCGAAATTTTACGTCATATCCATTTTCCGTGTTTGATATATCAAATAATGAATTATCATTGAATCAAAGTTATTATTAATATTAAAAATTATAATAGAAATCGTTCGATTCCTTCGTCTACTTCGATACTTCCCTTTCTAGTCAGTTTATTCCTTAATTACTTGACCTTACTTGCTGTTAATGCAGGTTCTGGGCAACAGATGACCCCTTGATTCTCGCACCTCGTAATCGTTTCTTCGCACCATATGTGCGAAAATTTCCATTCGTACCACTTTGTACACACCCGCAACTCCAAGACGATTGTAAACCACGCCGAAAAAAAACCGAAAAAGGAGAGAAATGGAATAAAAATTTAGTTTATCAGTTGAAACGATAAAGGTCAGCAGAAGGTCGCCCGTTAAGGATCGGCGTACGTCTATCAATTACGAAAATCTGAGGATTCAATGATGTGGACGAGTCATCCGTCGCAGAAGATGTTTCGAATGGTCGGCGTTGGGGTGGCAACTACGGCACGTGTGCCCCAACGGCAAATTAGCTGCAAGGAGCAGCGCCTAACGACCGTCTCCCTTTTCAAAGTTAGTGATGGTTTAGGCTGGGATAAAATCAGAAGGAAGCATGCCTCCTGGGACCTGATGTGGATCGAAAAGCACTTTTGTGGACGAAATTTTATCGGTATCCGGCGGATGGGTCGAATCAGCGATTTCCTTCTGTCAACGCTATTTTCGTGGATTTCGGGACAAGAAAGTGAGACCATCTGACCCTTCACCATCTGACCTTCAATCCAATGGACTACTCTGTTCGGAGCAATCTGTAGCAGCGTTCAGAAAGAAAGGAGGAGATTGATGTCAACTACCTGCGCCGGGTGAGGGTCTTTAGTTCCAATAGTGTACTGTAGGTGTACGGTAGTATAAATACAAGATTACTCAGGTCACTTCGCACCTCACCTCGCACCTCCTAGCCTCCTATGGGGTAGCCCCACTTAATTGCTCTCAGTGACTACTGACCTTTGAGTAAAAATGTAATGCACATGTAAAAGGAAAAAGAAGAAAGAAAATGAATAAAAAATCATTCGTAGTTCGCAGTGAAACTTTACTGATACAAACCAGGCTCTCACAGTTTAATATCAATAACCATCATCGCGCCATGCATGTGGCCTGAAAGGATTTCCTTCAACCTTATCATACTACATTATGATTAATAAACACCTAACTCGCCTTCAAGGCAATAAATTCATAGGGCATGACCTCTCACACCTGCACTTCACACAGTCTTTTTTTTTGTTGACCTACCGCTTTGTTGGAGATCTGGCAAGAGGTACATGAACAGATTCAATGAGGGCCTATTTGCCGGAGTGGACTCCTCATGACCATGTTTCCGGGCTTCAACTGCAAACTACGCCTTTAGGATTCTTCCACTCACATCAACCCAGCACACAGCATGCAGTCTACGTATTACGCCCCACCACAGCATAGTTTGTACTCCACCACCCCTCATGCCACTCTCCCAATTTTTTCACCTAACAAGCCTCTCCCTTTTTCATCCTGCCATCGCGCCATGTATGTGGCGCCTCTTCCCTTGTATATGGCCTCAGCCCCTTTACAGAGCCCATCTTCACATCATCGCCTCCCGTTTCATATCCTGCTGCTACTTTCCCTCCAGCATTAACCCCCCAGCGTTCGGCAGCTTTAACTCCACTATTTTTTCTGCTTGTTCTTCGTAGGTGAGTTAGTGTAATAAACGCGCTGTAATAAAGACATAATTATAGTGTAATTACACATGTACAATTTCCAGTGGATCCATTACATATCGTAAATCCAGTCAAAGGAGAAGATGTCAACGGTCACTGCGAGCATTGGGATTGGTCGCCCCACTGGCAAGGCTAGGAGGTGCGAGGTGAGGTGCGAAGTGACCCGAGTAATCTTGTAATTATACTACCATACACCTACAGTACACTATTGGAACTAAAGGTGCACACCCCCTGCGCCCCACCGTGGAAGCGTTTACTAAGAGATTGGAGGCTTGCATTCGGGTAAAAGGCGATCATTTCTAACATTACCTCGAACAAATCTTCCTGTATCTATTGTTTACTGTATAATGAAGTTTCATTGAAAAAAATCTTATTTTTTTAATCAGCGATTGGGTACCGGACGATGTTTTGTAGCTGCCCTGTACTGCCAGCGATAATTATGATTACGTTTAGCTGGTTTTGCTTAACCTGAGCGCGGTGCAGAGCTGGGCATCGGACCCTAGCTTAGCTTACGGTGCATCCTATAGTAGGTCCCGTTGTAAACTGACTGCGCGCAACCACCGCCCTCTCACCTGACTGATCCATATGGAGTTTCGTCACACTCACCGTGGTACAAGGGATAGCGCTGCCATTGCAGATTTCAAGGCTCTGTGCGCGACGTGAGTGTGATAAACGGGGTTTGCAACCTTCAAATTTACTATTCCGAATAGAAGCCATGTAATGGGGAGTTTCCGGGAAAATGTTTCTGTTTTTCCGTCACCTATTCCTTCATCTCAGTGGAAGTTTTTCACGCTTGCTCTTTGCTGCTGCTTCTGCGGCTGCAGGTGTACGCAGTAGACTAATAACTAGGTGACATCTTGGATGGAAAAGAACACGATATCTGATCTGTTTTGAGTTCACTGCTTGCCCAAACGCTTTGTCGTATAAAAGTCCAGACGCATACTCTGCCGATTCGTAGATTACATAAATCAAAGCGGGCTCTAGGATTTTCGATAGCAGCTCAGGTGTAACAAGGTAAATCTCTTTCTCACTCGGGATTATATTTATTGTACACTGAAGTTAAAGCAAAACGAAGTTCCAAAAATTATTTCAAAAAACTTGAAAAGTTTCACGAATATTGCGGAGGGAATTTGAGCCTATTGCCGAGCTTCCGGCACCTTTTATTCTTCTTGAACCTGAGCAGAGGAACTTTTTCATATTTTCATATATTGACAGCCACTAAAAATAGCCAGTAAGTAAGTACGCCACTGACTTTCTGCCGCCACTTATCCTTAACGCCTTGATGAGAATGGAGCAAAGTTGAAGGCCATCCATATATTTTTGTTCTTTCTGCTTACTAAGGGCCGCATGCAAAGTTTCCCGCGAAAATTTACAGTCCGGCTGAGATATAGCTCTTCAAAGTTTGGGGCCGACGTGGTATGGCGTCCCAGTGGGTGGGAGCCATGGAGAGCTGAGGAGCAAATGTGCGATCAAGAACGGCAGTCGGAGACGCAGACAGCATTTGGGCGCAAAGAAGCGCGCCCAATTGCTGTCTGCGTCTCCGACCGTCAAGAAACTATTTGCTCATGGGTGACTGCTGCAGAATCTTTTGACGGGAATTCAAACGGACTGCATCTTCTTCATATTTTCAAGTTTTTAATCAGAACAAAAGGAATTTTTTTACTCTTTTTGTGTTTTCCTTGAAGTATTTTATTTAAAACACTGATTCTGAGAGGAATAAGAATAACGGCATCTCCGTGGACGATTCCTTTAATTACCCCGTCCTGATGTAACCCTTAAGTAGCGCAGAGATGCTATGGTTGTAGTGTTGGATGGTTTCACGTTCATTCCACAGTGCACAACACTGCAGTTATTTGGTAAGTCGGAAAGGGTGACGGGCTCGTCTTTGCTATTTATTTCTGAAGATAGTCTTTTTGTTTTTAGTGCTTCCAGCAACTCAATTTTTACTGCGCTTCCAATGAAGCGGTGCAGCGCTTTGACGAAAAGGTTGGGAGGTGTTTTGTGAGTATGTTTTCGGGTTCTTTTCCTGGAAAAATTGTTGCCCAAATATGTGGTAGGATCTTCCAAAGTCCTGCGATGTTCGTCGAGTTCCTTGAAAAGGGGCCTTTTGGTTTCCCCAACGTATTATTGGCCACACCCCTGACATGTTACCAAGTACACGAACCCCCCCCCCCCCCCCGAAGTCGGTGGGCGGAGCGTACACTGAAATGTTCCGTTTTCAGACCAAAAATTGTTAACTGAGCTTCAATATGACTCAAACGTGGGGAGGAGATGGATTGAGGTCACGATGAGTTTCTAAAAGTCAAGAAAGAGGTCTGAGCATGGTGGGTGGAGCGCACCTCGAGTGGGCGGTCAGTGCAACAGAAATTCATAGCTCGGTTCCAGTGCAGCCTTGACACCAGGAAAAACTAGTTAGAAATGACCTACGTTGAAGCCATCTTGAACATACTAGAAGCGAGCGGGGACCCGCCCGAAGCGGGCGAGGGTGTAATTATTCAGATGACACTCATTGCAAAACTAGCATCTCGTCTCTAGAATGATTTGGAGACCGGGGAAAAGGGAAGTGGTCATTAGTAGCCGGTGCTATGAAAGGAAGAAGAGTTTCGACTGTGGGCAGACCTTATGCGGTGGTGAGCCGAGTTTCGGTATTACATGAAGAACAACCTGTGGAGATGGGAACAGATTTGGGATGGGTCACTCGTGGGACAAGAAGTAAGGCACACACGAACCAAGTAGAGTTCCGCCCGCCGTGGGCGGAGCGTGCACGGAGGTGTTTGGTCCTCGAATCAAATATTGTTTGTTTGGTTCGACAATGGTCCAAACGTGAGGAAAAGATGCGAGATGAGCCGTGAGTTTCTGAAAGTCAGGAAAGAGGCCTGAACACAGTGGATGGGGCGCAATCCGGATGCGCGGTCCGTGCAACAAAAATTTAAAACTCGGTTCCAACAGAGCCTCAAAACCACGAAAAAAATCGGTAGAAATGATTAACGTTCCATGTTTAACACATTGGCGACATTGCGTCCCAATGCTGGGACGCACATTTTCTGCCGCGTGGGACAATGCGTCCCAATGGTGGGATGCAGCCCAGGAACTGCCTTTTATCAACCGATTTGAAATCCACTAATAGTTAGTTTTGCTCAACATGCACAAGGGTGTCTAGGGTGGAGATGGTCCGCTTACATCTTTTCAATAATTTTTTTTTTGCTTTGGGTATATATTGGGTCGTAACAAATTCCCGCGGTTTGTTCGCTCTCTGTTTTTCACATTGTTCCCTTCATCTTTCGACTTGTATGTTATAGAGCTCTTTCTGCTCTACAAAAGCTACAATCTGTTTTTCGATTCCTTTGACTGTCTAATATTTATAACGTTTGCAAATGAAGAAAGAAGACAAAATTGACATTTCCGACACTTCATCTTCCTCGTCTGTTATCGAGATCAAAAGTGTATGTGCACATGTTTTTGCGAGAGCTTTTTTTCAGCTTTTCAGAACGGTTTCATTTCTTTTTGATTGTTTGATTGCTTGTTATTTTCGAGTTTAGAAATGGAGTAACTTGTAGGGAAAAATTTGCATTTTAGGCGCATCGAGGTCCAAAAAAGCTGACTTTTTCCATGTCAGATGAAATCAAATAAGGGAGAAAGACATCCCTGAGCCATCCACTGTTATAACAGAGGGGTTCCTTGTACGATAAAAGTGTTTGGTAAAATCTCGATTCTACACGAAAAGTGCGGGTAGGCTATGACTGTTATCCCTTTCTGAGCCTCAAGAATATCAAATTGTGAAAGTATTCAAAAGACTAGTGGCATCGTCTTGTAGAGCAAAAAAAGCGCTATCGAAAACATATATAAGCTCCGTCGAAAGATGAAGGAAACAACGTGAAAAAAGAAAACAAGAAAACCGAGAAAACTTATTCCTTAACCCAATAGAAGTGATCTTCTCAGGAAGGGTTTTTTTTATAGAAAAATAAGTCTGACATAGAATACACAAAACTTCTAGTAACACACATAACAAATTAATTATCATAATAGGTATATTATCAAGTATTAGAAGATATATAATCAAACCCTGTGCCTATCACATGGTTAAGCACTTCCCATCACTACCATGCGGTATTCTCTTATATAAGCCTTCGAGGGATATCTAGAATTTCCCAACACTCACTATTTAGCTCAAAATAGGCGTGGATTTCTGCGAGTTTGGAAGGGTGGAATCAAAAACTGCTTTCTGGACAATGCGTCCCAATGCTGGGACGCAATTCTCGGCTTGGTCGAGCGCGCGATGTCCCACGTGGCAGACACGTGAAAAAGCGCGCGGTCGTCAACGTGTTAACATACTTGAAGCGAGCCGGGACATACTCAAAGTGCGCGGAGCGTGATGTGGCAAGAGGTACTGAGTAAATTTATAGAAAAGCAAATCCGGTCGACCCACTGACACCCACTATGTTATGCGCGCAGTATTGTGCGCTACCGCAACTGGTAAGTTTTGTAGAGTGAGAAGAATTCTTAACGAAGCGGTCGACTTTCATCGCCGTGTTTTCGTTTACGTACTGCACTACAATTGGGGCGCCGTCTGTAGTGGAATACGATCTACATGCTCGGATATTTGTGCAGTTGTATCCGTTTTAACTGATGAGGCGGTGATCACCGTCGCTCCCCAACAGGCTCCGCAGACGCCAACGGGCTCAAATTTTTTCGCAGTATTTTTGTAGAACTTTTTGAGTCTTCTGAAATAAATATTGGAGACTCAGATTGTCTGGAGTGAGTTTTCTGATCTGAACATTACTCTGAAATACATTGACGTAAATTAGTGAGGAAAGTTTCTATCTTTTCAGACAGCCCTCTCCACATTGCTGCAAACACAGAGCGATCGACATTGGTGGTGAATGCTGAAAGAATTGGATTCTATAGACAGAATTATGACGAAAACGGTTGGAGAAAAATTATACGGCAGTTCATTACTAATCAGCGGGTAATCTGTTGTAGACTAAAACTCCGCCTTTTTCATATCTGCAAGAAAACCTAATTTCACTGCAGTCATGTTGCATAAATACCAACTGATCCTCTGCAATAGCAGAAGAACTCTTCTTGCCCCTTGTTTACAGTATGCCATTTTGCGAATTTCCTTCGATCAGGACTCGGAGAAGCCTCGAGGTCTGCTCTCCAAGTGCCCGTAATTTTTGAAGATAACTTCATTACTTGAAGTGGCAGCGCGCACACAGGGTGATAGCCTTTCAACACAATGTTCGTGGAGCGCGACGGACTTTGCAGAACATCTCAATCGAGTAAGTAAAGAGCGGACTTGAAGATCATCGCGAAGTGAGATTGCTTGATGTCGTAGAAGAAAGGCTCGGTCTCCTCTATGGATTGTTCCCAACTGGTTGCCCTCATTTTTCAGTGAGGGACTTTTCTAACCTTCTGAAGCATGGTGTCCTGGTCTTCCCATGCGACCACGCGCATCTCACGACTTCCTGGAATGGCACAGGTTTTCGAGCTGTTTTAATAGTTTTTCGTTATGTACGGAAGCTCAAGCGTGGAAAGCCGTCCAGCCGAAGCCTGTAATTTAGAGACATGTGTTGAGGACAAGATCCGACTGTTCAGAAATGCCACAGAATTTCTGTAGAGTAGTCGAAGCTCTTCCGAAAATATTGTTTTCAGTCTCACGGCAAAAGATTCGATGGTAAATTGAACAGGTAATGAACGACGGAAACACAGAACCTCAACCTGATCCTTTGCCATGAGTTGCTTTTTTCAAAGCAGCCTTGAAGTAAAGTTCATGAAGAAGTGGCTCCATCCTATCTGAAGAAGAATATCTCTAAGCCTTTCAGTATCCACACGTCCGATGTAATCTCCGTTCTAGATATACGATGATTATACGAAAACCGCCATTATTAGTGATGTCTTCGCAGCTGCTGCCATAAATCGCCTAAATTACACCACTGTGCTGCGATGGCTGGAACACTTGATACGCTCTAAGGTATGATATTTCTCAAAGCACTGGGCGTTTCTACTCTTATTTGTGAGGTGACTAACAACAGCTTCGGAGAATTTCAAAACACTCCCCGTAATTCGACTGCCTGTTCTAATGGTAAACACCCTTCGGGCGTCCACTTCATTAACCCTCACAGTAAGGGGATCATAACTTTCCATAACTCCACATCTTTACCTACCAGCAGTATTAGGTGCGATAACAGATGACGGTGAGGCGTTGGCAGATAAAAGGGCAGAACATGAAGCAGCTAGCTTACCCTTTTGACAACGGCTGATCTAGTACGCAGATATGGCTCGCTGTCCGTCACTACAGGGAGTGCCAAAAAAGTAATTTTGCCCACGGCCCACATCTGCCTATTATACAAAGCATCGGGAAAAGAAAGAGACAAAAGTATTAGGGCAAAATATTCCCGAAATGTTCCTCTAAAAGCAGGAACAGGCTGAGACTCACTACTTTCACTCTCATAAAAATATGGAGCCTCCAAGCGACGCAGTCGGGCTTGAGAGCACCCACGGTATCAAGGTCCCCTTAAAACCGTAGAGCCAGGTTCAGTGGTAGGTCTTTTGTGGGGTCTTCCTAAGGATTGGCCCTTCGGTTCATGGAAGTCACAGAGCCCCTGCTGCTTGGACAAGGCGGCTATGATCCGAAGTATCATTTTTCATGCCTCAAACCTGCCGCCGGAGAGGTTTCAGTGGAAATGGCACGTTCTGGCTCTTGAATTAGAAGGGCGTTGGGAATGCGAAAAAACGGAATATTTGAGACACCACCCATTATAAATCCCCTCAAGTACCCATAGGGAACAGTCCTTAGCAAGGTTGTGAACGAGGGCGACGAAGTTTCGGATTTTGCCCACCTGAGTTGACACATCTTGTTCACTCGGGACAAGCAAGCGTTCCTGCTCGTGCAAAGGCTGTAACGGAGAACAGTGATAAAGTGAGGTCTGCTCTTTACCTTAGGGATGGAAATACCTGGCTGGGATTTGCCGAAGTTCGACTAATGTGGAGCTGAAAGTGGAGCACAAAAATTACTTTTTTTTGGCGCCCCCTATAGTCTCCTACGAAAAGTCATCCGTGCCATACTGCGCGCTTCTGAGGAATGTCCCATGATCCTCTTACTTCCGCTTCTGCAACTGCAATTCGTCAATTGTATGTTTCCAACAGCTTCTAGAACTCTTCCCCAACTTTTTCACGCAAAAACTGATAATCCGATGAATATGGCTACTTAGGCTCCGCTCACTGTTAGTATTTGCATCACCTTCGTCAATTTAGCAACCACCCCCTACTTTGACGACTCTACTTCGTTCTAGAGTAGAGGGAATTGTAACTGCAAAGTCAGCCCATCCCAGGCGGGTCTCGCTCGCTCCAGGGATGCCCAAGCAGCTTGGATAGTGTTGATCTGCATCGATTTTCTCGCTCTTTGAGCTATTGTGTAGCCGAGTTATGGAATTTCTTGGTAAGCGCCGCCTATTAAAAACACAGACTGAAGGCTGTTCTCCTTGAAGTGCTGCAAAGATTGTTCATAAGACGGTTTATTGATTGTCTTTGTAGAAAGAAGTGCAGAATTACGTTCTTCACCGTCCAAAATGGAGTGAATGGTTCAACAAATCGGTAGATGAAAACCAGATTTTAGGTCTCTTTTCCATTGGGCCCGGCATATGCAGGGCTTGATCATATACGTGACCATATCTTCGAAGAGAAGGATGTGGTGTTGTTTCGGGTGAGTACGTTTATTTGAAGGCACCGTGAGAAGTAAATTGAGAAGATTGTAGAGTATGGAAGTAGTGCTGCCAGCGATGTAGCATTAGAACGAAATGAAACGGCAAAAAAAAACCCGAGAATTAGGAACTCGAAAACCCTTTTTCTTTGTTGCCCCTCTGCGCCACTAGCCGTCACTAGGTTGCAGACGGGCGAAGGGCTTCTCGGCGTCGAACGTTGCCCACCGTCGTCGGCAACTTCCCCGGCGGATGAACGGCAGTACGGTGGTAGTGTTGTTGAGCTTTCGCCCTCTTCCCGACCAGAAATCAGCCGGAACAGAATCCGTTAGGATTTGTGTGGCACGGGCGTACCAGCACTACCTTCTCGACCTCGGCAACGCTTCGTTCTGATGTCACTTGTGAAACTATTTGTGACGTGCTTCCCAAAGTGGGAATGAGGTGCTTTCACATAATTTTGCATATGATGAGCCGCGACCGAGTACGACGCTATTTGTATGAATGTTGAAGACACTGGTAGGCTATGGTAGTGGTGCTTAGCAGTGTGACAATAGAGAAAGAACTGAATGAAACGGCGAAATAAACGAGAAATAGAAACCCGAAAACCGCTTTTGCTCTCGCGTCCCTCACTAGCGGAGAGTAGGTTGCAGGCTCGCGGAGAGGCTGAATAAGGCAGCTTCGAACGTTGTCCCTCGCTCCCCTGCAACTCGCCAGGCTGATGAAGTGCAGAACGACACGCCATGTTGTGGAATCGTGATAAGACCTTAAGCCGTTTCGCAACACATCACCTGTTCTGAAGTGGAAGGTTTTCAGAAAACAGATCTTTCCCATTTATCATTTTTCTTACCTCTTCAGGTGCCTTCCATACATAGGTAATACGAGGCTTCGAAATTCATTTTTTATTCATTCATTTTTATTTATTCATTCGGAAAGGCTCGCAAAGGTGCTACAAGGTTCTAAGTCAAAATGTTGCAAGAAAATTGAGTTGAGTCTTCACGCTAGGTTTGGGCCTCTAGTGTTTTTCTCTGACCTGACAGGGTAGAAATTATATTTTTATTGTCAGTTCACTGTTTAGCATGCTTTAGATTTGTACTGCACTGATATGGCGCTGCTACAAAACCCCATGCTTACCTGCTTCCTCTATGAGGGTTGCGCGGAGTTTTGAATGAAGGTTTCAAAAGTTGAACACTGCTCTATAGAGGCGATAGTTGTTGTGGAGCGTCGGGTAACCGCTGAAGAAGTTCCTCATTTAACGAACGAACAACTGAATTGACCAGGGGAGCAACGGCGGGTTTAAATATTCCCAGGGGCTGATCGAATTCTTGTTCAAACGGCCCACATGTACGATGAAACCGCAGGGGGTAAAGATCAAATGATAGCAAAGGTATGCAGAGAAAGATCATTATAAATCACTATGTGGTCCTAAAACAGTAAAGATGAGCTGAGGGTGAAGTTGTCCATTACCCATCTCCGGCCTTCTACCCAAACCGATGTTTTTGATCGATACTCGTACTCTATGAATTTGCTCTGTGCAACTGTGTTCACCTGCTGGTGTTGTTCAATTGTCGCTCTCTCTTTTATATATGATGGAATTTTCCCAGTCTCAACACCACCTCACGTCGTTATTCGCATTCCACGTTTTCAGCTCCGGCCACCGACGAGGGCCCATTCCTCGTGAGCAGCACTTGCCTTTCAATTCTATTGATCTTTCTTTCTTTCTACGGCGTCCACGCTTTCGGAATCACATAACGAATTTTTGTTTAAGCTCCGCCCAAAATCGCACATTGTCCTGAATCAGTTGTGATTTTTGCAGTGAGCTCCACCCGATTGATTACATTACTCGCCCATTGTTACATGACCAACTTCTTTCTAGTCTCCACGCCACGTTGGAACCGAGTTACATTTCTTGAAAAAAACCCATCCGGCGTGCGCATGCATACTGTGCGCGATATGACTTTAAAAAACTAGTGGCTGACCTTATTCCATGTTTTCCCCATGTTTCAGCAATCCTGGAACGTAATAAGCAATTTTCGGTCGAGTATCAAAAATATCAGTGCACGCTCCGCCCGCAACGGGCGGAGCTTAGATCAGTTAAAGTGCGCTCCTTACTTCTTGTCCAGTACCACCCCACCCCAAACTTGTCCTCATCTTCACAAGTTGTTTTCCATGTAATGCTTGTTTTCGTAGTAGAGACAGACAGACTAAGCGTTTCATTTAATGTAGGGATTGAAACTACAAGCTCTCGTAGAAACCAAAACCATTTCGTTGATCATAGACCAATTTCATGCGTTTCAGCGCTACGAGACAAAGCTATTTGGAAAAGATAATGTTTATGTCAGGTGAGGCCTTACGGTCAGAAACGCACTTTGGTGTTAAGGTGCATTATGGTGTTCTCGACGATTAATGAATTTGGTAAAGGGTGACGGAACCTAAGCTGGGATATTGTTGAAAATATTGGTTTTTGAGGGAGGCTGATAAGGACTTATCAACCATACCATTGGGTGAGTGCTCAAGATGTTGAGTGCTCTGGCCTCAACCTATAACCTATACGTATATAAACAGGGAGATGTTTAGCGAGTTACACCAACAGGTATGCGCAAATGCGGTGCTGAAAATTTTATGAAGTCATATTGGCTGACATCGAGTAATCAGATTGATTACTTGATCATTAATTGATTGTAGTGTATAAGGCCAAAAAGGGTATGATATACCCTTATATGGTTATAATTGCAGAAGTTGAAACTCTGCAACATCCATCGCGTATTTGTCGATTTTCGTACGGAGGATTGGACAATGTGATGTACTTCACCAATGAGAGGACAAAGCTCCCGGAGCATAGAGCGCATAGCATGTAGATCGTTATATATATTGTACGATGGGCATTTGTTGTGAGGGGTGTAAGTGAGCAC
This sequence comes from Trichostrongylus colubriformis, assembly GCA_963978905.1. Classification (NCBI taxonomy): domain Eukaryota; kingdom Metazoa; phylum Nematoda; class Chromadorea; order Rhabditida; family Trichostrongylidae; genus Trichostrongylus; species Trichostrongylus colubriformis. The sequence continues at coordinate 22,987,820 of OZ022259.1, read as the reverse complement.
TTCAGCGTCACAAATGTAAAGCCTATAGGTTTATAAAAAGGTTACTGTCGCCCAACACATCATTTAGCAACTTCTGTCCACCCCATTTCACCCACAGCCCGAATCCCACAGGTGCCCCATTACGCGATGTAGATTCCCGTGCTCTCCTTGTTGGCCCTTGCTTGTACGAGTTTTATTGCATGCCACATCACTGAGCATTGCTCGAAGCCATGAGGGTCTGCTACACATGGCACGCAAGCAAATAATGCTTTCGCTGAATAAGGCGCGCTCACGGTAGAGCTGTTAGAAAGTTTGTGGGGCGCTTTTCGTTGCGCACTGCGCCGGCCACCTTCTTTCAGAGATGCTGGCGCTCCATTATGAGAGGTGCTTCTTCTACCCCAACCAGACTGTTCCTCCTGCTGACCTTGACCGTTTGTAATGCCACTTTTTTGATAAACCACTCGAATTTTTAATGTGGTGATCACCATATGCGTGACCACTCCATTTTCAGCTCGTACTGTAAAGTGGATACTAAAGAATGCATTGATAGATCTGCGAAAATATTCGAGGAGGGGGTTCTTTCGAAATGTGGACCCGGATCACAAGCCAGTTCATGTGTTGGGTGAGTAGGACGTCACTTCAACAAGCTACTTTCCTAACAGGTACCAAATGAATACACGAAACTCATGGCAGAGCACTTATCTCAATGATTTGTGCACGATTTTGTTCTGAGCTCGCGATTTAGGCGGAAGGAAAGAGATACATATCGATCACGCGATCGCGCGATTCTTGGGGAAGTGAAAAGATGTATATGAATCAGAAGATTCAGACGATCGCGCGATTGAGGCGGAAGGAAGAAGGCACGTGTCGATAAGGTGAATGATGCGCCTGAATCGCGCCATCGTTCAGGAGTAGCGGAATCTGAGAGGCACTGCACGATGCTGGACATGTGCCATCGGGGCAACTATAGTGGAGGGCAAATCATGATGAGGTCACAAGCTGGAGTTTCACACTGTCTGCAGTTTTCGTGCACATGGTTGGGGTAGCTGAACATGCTATATTATTTATTGATCATATGTTTAGAAACCGATTGATCCCACATCCGATCACTGCCTAGGCATTTGATCTGGCCACCCAGTGTTTTGACTATGTATTGGAGCAGGCTATGATCGGGCCTGAGGGGTATATAAACCATAGGTTTTGCTCTATGTATCGTTCTACTCCAATGCCTTCGAATAAACCTACTTCCGCAATACACAAGGACACACAACAACTGGCCATCAGGACAACGACTTCAAGGACCATCCCGCCGCCACCCTCACGGCAGGACAAGACCCTCCAATCAAGGATCTGCTGAAGATGATGGCCGACCAGCGGAAACTCCTCCTCGACCTGCTGAAGAAGATGTCGACCACTTCATCCGCACCACAGTACTCTGTTCTCCTCGAGATCCGTCTTCGACCGGTCGAAGAGAACTGAGAAGTTCTCCTACGATATCAAGGCGACAGTTTCAAACTATGGTACAACCGACACAAGGACATCCTTGAGATCGACTGCGAAGGAATGAAGGAGAAAGTGCGAACCCGTTTGCTCGTTTTCGCACTGGACACCGCGAGCCATACCCGCTTTTCCCGCTACAGCCAGAGAGCTTGGTGAGCTGAAATGGATGGATGCGCTCGATGTTCTGATGACGCTCTTTGGCATTAAGAAAGGCCTCTTTCGTTCCCGATTCGAGCGCTTACGTTGAACCTTTCGCCCAATGAAAGCATAGACAACTTCGTCAATTTGTTAAAGGCTCGAGCGCTGAAAGCCAACTGCAAGAATATCACGCAAGATACCATGCAATGCCTTATCTTGATGTTCTCGTTTCAAGCCCCGGCATTGACCGACTACCGCTTGCGCTTTCTTGGTAAGCTGGACGAAGCCGAGAAGACCACCGTCGACGATTTAGCCAAGGAGTACCTCGTCTGGAAATCAGTCAAGGATGACTACAAAATCAACGAAGGCGTCACCTATCCGGCAGTCTGCGAAACTCAGAAAAGAGAGAAGCGTCGCTTTCCTCCTCCAGCCAAACCCCTGTCATCTCCATCGCCGTGTCCGATCTGTCGACAGCAGCATTGGAAAAAAGACTGCCCAGAAAATCACCATGCTACCAGTGCCACTCACGAGTCAAGGAGTGCACCACGACGTCGTGCAAGCAGTCATTATCGCGCACTTGGTACCAACGCGTCATCGGTCGCCCAAGCACTTGGATGTTAACATCAATGGGCATCACACCCGGCTCCAGTTGGACAATGGCGCCGACGTCAACATCATTTCTCGTCCAACTTGGATGCAACTCTGGAGCCCTCACCTTCCTACGATTTTCAGAACCATATGGATAGAGCGAATCCGGTACTCTGTACCGAAGGAGTTCAACATGCAGAAGATCCAGCGCTCAAGTACGAGGCGCTCCGAGACAGACTGTTGCTGAGCTGAGCAACTTCGTGATGTCTTCAGGCCTGGACTTGGATGCTCTATCAAAGCCAAGGCGACTCTTCACCTGGAACCCGATGCACGCCCGGTTTTCATCAAAAAAGGGCCGGTTCCCTACACCCTCGTACCACTTCTTGACTCCGAAATCAACCAGCAGAAAAGGTCATTATAGCCGTCGACTCGCAGTGGGCTGCACCAGTCATCGTCGTGAGGAAGGCCAATCTATCTATCTGACTTTGCGCCAACTTTTTAACAAAACTCAAAAACACTGTCTCTGCACCGACACCCACTGCTCACTGGGGAGGACGTTCTTACCAAATTCAATGGCGGAACGGTCTTCTCCCAAATGGACTTTGCGGACGCCTACCTCCAGGCGAAGTCGACGTGTCCAAAGATCCCCACCATCAATACACATAGAAGACTCTACCCCTCCTCTTCTGGCATCTTCCATCAGATAATTGACTCCATGGTCGCTGGACTCAACGGCGTTATATAACGTACGAACGTAATCGACGACCGCACCCTCTCCGAGCACAACGCCAACCTGAAAGCCCTTTTTTCGAAGATATCCTTTTACGGCCTTCGCGCGCGTATAGAAAAGGTTCAGTTCGTGATGGCTCAACTCAGCTCTCTCGGAAACGTCATCACAGCTGCTGGACGCCGACCCGATCCCAAGAAGATGACGCCATATCTCAGATGACAAGACCGAAGAGTACCGTCAAGGTCCGGTTATTTCTCGGACTCACAGCTACTACGCGGCATTCGTATCAGAAATGCACCAGCTTCCTGCACCGCTGGACGCAATACTCAAGAAAGATGTACCTTTCCACTGGAATGCCGAATGCAACGCTGCCTTCGAACGCGCCAAGGAGGTACTCGCTTCGGATCTGCTTCTCACGCACTATGATCTCAAGTGACCAATAATGATCGCGGCCGACGCCTCAGAATACGAGATCGGAGAGTTATTTTGTACCGGAACCACGATGGCCCAGAAAAAGCCATTTATCGTGCAGCTGCTCCCTCACGTCCGCAGAGAAGAACTATGGCCAGATAGGGAAGGAAGGTCTCGCACTCGTCTTTGCCGTTCGCAGGTTTCATCGATGCTTCTACGGACGCCATTTACCTTTCTCACCGACCATAAACCACTCCTGACAATTTTCGGATCTAAGAAAGATGTTCCTGCCTACTCCACAAATCGTCTGCAACACTGGAGACTGACGCTTCTCGCCTATGCTTTTAACATCAAGCACCGCAGTACCACCAGCTTCGGACAAGCCGACGCACTCTCCGCTCACTCGATACCGGAAAGACGTCATTAGTTCCAAGACTGCCCGAAACATTAACGCCATCTTCAGCGACAATATTAGCTACTCATCACTGCCGAAGACATTGCCCGCGCTACGATTGAGGACGTCTACCTACGACGAGTTTCGGACCACGTGATCCAACAACAGTTTGGACCACGCGATCCACAACAATGAAGATGTGGAGAAAATTGTGCGCACATGCAACGGTTGTCAGGAAGCTGCCAAACTTCCCGTCAAGAACACGCTATGTCCATGGTCTCGACCATCCACGCCATGAAGTCGCATTGACATTGATTTCGCGGTCCACTTGAGGGAATTGGATCTGGTGGTCGCGACGCCTTCTCCAAATAGCCAGAGCTTATTCAAATGACTTCAACCACCAGCACTACAACCTTGAAAGAACTGCACAGCCTTTTCGCCCGATTAGGACTTCCTGAAATTAATAGAGCTCAGTTCACCTCCGCTTAGTTCCAGAACTTTTGCTGGAAATCGAACACATCTGGTCGCCGTCATTTCACGCTCATTCAAATGGTCAAGCGGAGCGGTTCGTCGATCCTTTCAAAAGTACCCTTTTCAGACTGAAGAATCACCGAACGACTTCCGAGGCTCTACAAAAGTTTCTCCTTACCTACAGGAACACCCCATGGCCTCGCCCAGTGAAAGCTGCCCCGCAGAAAACTTCATTGGACGATGGCTACGGAGCATACTGGATTTGCTGAAACCGGGGGAACCGTCAGAAAAGGAAATATACAGAAATGATCGGACAGTTCAATCGCAGACATGGAGCCAAGCCAAGAAGATTCGAGCCAAACGATCTCGGATACGCTAGAGACTACCACTCCGGATAAACATATACGGGTCCCAGCACGTGTTCTACACCGACAAGGACGCGCTTTGTACGACATAATGGTTCAGCTAGACATCTGGAAATGCCACGTCAATCAACTACTCCCTCGAGCCTCAGTGGAAGTGGAATCCAACCTGATGATTGCGTTTGACGTGCCATTTCCGTCAACACTCAATTCACCTTCGACTACGGCAGCAGCTGCTCCCAGACCAAGGACGACCGCCATGACGACGACAGCACTAGATGTGCATCCCGCCCGCACAACGTCGATCAATTCGGACTCGATGCCCTCCCGATTTTCTTCAGGTTGACCCATACGCCAAGTCGCACCGTGGAAGTCAGTCTGAGGAGGAGGGGGGGAGGTGTTGGGGTAGCTGAACATACTATGTTAGTTGTTAATATTATTTTTAGACACCCATTGACCCTATAGGATTCCCATGTTACTTGTGGGATTAGGTTTCTGGTGATGGAATGCTGTCAACATTTGGTATACTGGTGTGAATAGGTGCGTCTGCCTTTTGAAAAGGAAGCAAAGTGTTCATGCTTAAACTCAGTGCGCTATAAATCAGAGTTTTAACAAAACACAATGCCAAAATACACCACTTCCTAGCTATAATAGTCCTGTATATGGGCTTGACACTACCAGCCCTTTTGGCAGTGGCCAGGCACATTGCTGTGAACCTGCCCACGTTCATTCACGTCTACCTCCATCCGGACTTCTGAAAATAACCGGATGCATCCACGTGGCTCTGTGCAGCGTGTGACGCAATCCGTGTGCTAGGAGCGCCGAATATAATTGGGTCCTAAAGCGATTGCTGCGGTGGGTACAAAGTGGTACGAATAAAAATTTTTGCACCTACACTGAGAACTCATCACACCTATGCTGCGAGGTAAGAATAACGAGGCGTGAAAATAAAGGGTCATGTGTTTCCCAAAACTGCATTAGTCGGTAAATAAGGTTAAGTAATTAAAGGTACAGATGACATATCCATCTAATGCTCAATGTTATTGCGCATTGTCTTGTACCAAAGCCTCATGTTACTAAATATGTGAAACAATGTGGACACCCAGAATTTCATTCCAAAAGACTCGAAAAAGCTTTCACAAAAAATGATTGCACAAAATTGGTTGCTAAAGTATTTTGAGCCTTATAGGCAAGCCTTCGGCGTCTAGCGCCTCTCTCAAGCCTGAAGTGTTACAAATCAAATCTTATTGAGAGACTATTTTTAAGCCGCTCCGATTTATTCGTACTATACCAACGCTGCCACGGGATCACTATCCTTACCGCCTTGGTCGGAACCCTGGTAGTGGAGCAGAAATGGCTAACCCACCCTGACCTAACCCTTAAATAGCGCAGACGTGCTATGGCTGGGGCGTTTGGTATCACACTCACTCCACAGTTCATAACACTGTAGTCATGTGATTAGTTCAAGAGAGTCACGCAGCTCGCCTCTGCCATTTAGTTTTGGGGATAACCTTCTTATTTCCAGTGCCTCGAGAATTTTCCTTTCCACCGTGTTTTCAATAGAGCGATGGAGTTCTTTACCGATAAGGGTGGGGAGTGCTTTAAAGGCATGTTTTTGGGTCCTATGCCTGAAGAAACTATTGCTTAAATATGATGTAGGGTTTTGCAAGGCCCTGCGACGTTCGTCCATTCGTTTGAAAAAGGGCTTTTCGTATCTCCCATGTACTTTTGCCCACATCCCTGACATACTATCAAGTATACTGACCCTCGCAGTTGGCATATTTTATCGCTAGTGCAATAACTGCAACACTCCCTCCCTCATTTATCCTCATAGGGTTTAGAATAGGTGAGCAACCGTTTCAGAGCTGTAAGTGGTTTAAATATGAGTTTTATGGGGAGCGAAGGATTCCTAACCACACTGTTGGTTTTCCATGCCGTATTCTCGTTAACATACGGCATTATTATGGGGACGTCCGCACTGGAATACGGCCTCCATGTTCACACGTTTGTTCGTGTGTATCCGTTTTCGCTCGAGATGCGATCCATCACCGAGTCTCCCCCACTTGAATTTTGACAACTAATTTTCTCCTTGGTCAAAATGAGGTTATGGACCACATTGGCCTTCATGTAGGAAGGGTGACAATTCCTAGCGTGCATAATTATGTCTTTTGACGCTGGTTTCTTGTACCAGCAAAGCTGCTTGCCTCCTCCGTTTATTCTAACTTTTGTATTGAGGAAAGGAACAAAGCCGTCTTCGTTCGGCACTTTGACGGTAAATTCGATATTAGGATTCTGTGAGTTTAGATTTTCGCAGTCCTTTTAAAATATGGAGCATGCCATCAAACTGCTGTCTCATATGATGATTCTGTACGGTTTCTCCTCCGGTGAAAATCACATCACATCGTACCAAAATTCCTAGATGGGACATCGCGTTGGGTTCCTCATAGAAGCAATCAGGCCGTCCAAACAAATCTTACCAGACTAAAAGCCTGCTTGTTAGATGCCTGTACCGACGAAAAAGAAAAAGTAAATGCATTACTGGGATCATTACATCAAGGAACACATTGAGGTCAATAATGGATTCTAATATAAGGAGACTTATTTATGATAAGAACCAAGCAATATGCTCTCGTTTGCGTGTGGCTGAGAGCAATTGCCTCAATAAGAAGTTTGAACACCCACGAATGGTCACCATCCAGCAGAACCATTCCTCTATCAAATGGGATGCGATGCCTCCAAAACTTTGCCCGATCATTGAAACTAATGAGGTGGATAGTGATATGGAGGCAACCCTAAACTTAGGGCCATCATTTGCTGTAGCAGAATCATTGACTGAGAAGACTATGGACTCGCAATATGTTGTTTCAACAAATTTGCAGTTCAAACTCAAAGAGGTGTATTCTACAACTGGACAAGGAAGGTTCGGCTCCAACTTCACGGAAAAGGAGTTGAGAGGGCTCAAAAAGCTTATGGCTAGGAGAAAAGAGTTAAGATATAGCATAAGGGACGAAAGTGTTGATTTTGTCGTTATGCCCAAAAACAGTGATAGGGCAATCACCCATTTGGCTTTACAGAATAAAAATACCTATGTAGAAACATCTATTCGGTCGTTTGAGCTAATTTCTAAACGACTGAAATGCACGGTCAAAACGGTCCTAGGTAGCAAACTGGATGCAAAAACAGCAATATGGTTCATATCGTCATTCCCAATAATCCCTACATATTATTCTCTCGCCAAAACCCACAAATCTGGGAAGGTGGCAGTGGGTAACCTTACGGATAGAGATAACAGAACTCGTCCCATGATTTCAAGTTGCGGGGGACCATCTGGCAACCAACTGGCTGCTTGTTAAAGTCTTTTCTCCACTCAAACCATGTTGCATCATACATTGCAAATACTGAGGGCTTCATAGCTTCGTTTAACCAGTGCAAAATACCATCTGATGTCAGTTATGCAACTTTGATGCTGCGCCTCTGTACACAAACATCAATACAGGGGATGCAATTGATGCTCTTATTGCTTTTTGGCGACAGTATAAAAGTGATGTTTACACTTTTGGACTAAAGGAAGCTTCGAGAATTACTCGTGGCAACTTTGACTGTAATATATTCCAGTTTGATGGCAAATTATATAGGCAAATCGTGGGCTAGCCATGGGTTTGCGTTTAGCACCATGCTAGCAATTGTATATCTAGATCATATAAAGCGCAGATCGCTCACGCCGTTATATTGACGATGTGTTTATTATTGGCGCTTCTTTAACACGTTGGCGACCGCGTGTTTTTTCGCGTGTCTGCCACGTGGGACATTGCGCGCTCGCCTATGCCGAGAATTGCATCCCACCATTGGGGTTTTTTATTTTACTTTTCTAAACCCGCTGAATTTCGGGCTTACTTTGAGCGCTGATACAAAGTAGTGAGCGCTGCGGAACTTTAGATACCTCTCGAGAACTTAAACAAGGGATTACTGCATGGCAGTGATGGGAAGTGCTTAACCAGGAGATGGGCATGTGAAAAACGTCGACGTGTCGCGGGTATAAATATCTTGACTAAGAGTTGAATGGCTACAATACTCCTAACTGACTATGGATTCCTGCGACAACTTCACGAAGCTGAATGCTAGTTTAACGACCTGTTGATCGACAGCGATGATAACCTACCTGTGCTGGATGACGATACAAAACACGAAAAAACTTGTTGAAAAGATATAAATGTTCCATTTTGACCCTAAGTATCCTTGTGCATGTTGATCGAAATTTATTAGTTGTGGATTTCGAATAAGTTGAAAAAGGAATTATCTGTGCTTCCTAGCATGGGAACGCAGACCCTTGCAGCAGAAAACGTACGTCCCATCATTGCGACGCAATGTCGACAACGTGTTAAAGGACCTGGAAGACACACTACAAAATCTGAACTCACAGAATCCTAATATCAAATTAACCGTCGAAGAGCCAAACTAAGACGGCTTTGGTCCTTTCCTCAATCAAAGGTTAGAATAAAAGGAGGAGGCAAAGAGCCTTGCTGGTACAAGAAACCAGCGACAAAAAACAAAATTATGCACGCTAGGAGTTGTGACCCTGCCTATGAAGGACAATGTGGTCCATAACCTCATTTTCACCGAGGAGAAACTTAATGGTCAAAATTCAAGTGGAGCATACTCGGTGGTGGATCGCATCTCGAGCGAAAACGGATACACACGAGCAAACGTGCGAACATGGAGACCGTATTCCCGTGCGGACGGCATCCCCATGATAATGACGTATGTCAACGAGAATACGGCAAGGAAATCAACAGTGTGGTTGAGAATTCTTCGCTCCCCATAAAACTTATATTTAAACCACCTACAACCCCAAAACGGTTGCCTACCTGTTCCAACCCTATAAGGATAAATGCGGGAGGGAGTGTTGAAGTTATTGCACTAGCGATAAAATATGCCAACTGCGAGGGTCAGTATACTTGATAGTAGTATGTCAGGGATTTGGGCAAAAGTACATGGAAGATACGAAAAGGCCCCTTTTCAAACGACTAGACGAACATCGCAGGGCCTTGCAAAATCCTGCATCATATTGAAGATATAGTTTCTCCAGGCATAGGACCCAAAAGCATGCCTTTGAAGCACTCCCCACCCTTATCGTTAGAGTAAAGAACTTCATCGCTCTATTGCAAACACGGTGGAAAGGAAAATTCTCAAGGCACTGGAAATAAGAAGGTTATCCCCGAAAAGAAATGGCAGAGACGAGCTGCGTGACTCTCTTGAACTAATCACATGACTACAGTGTTATGCACAGTGGAATGAGTGTGATACCAAACGCTGTCCCAGACATAGCACGTCTGCGCTATTCAAGGGTTAGGTCAGGGTGGGTTAGCCATTTCTGCTCCATTACCAGGGTTCCGACCAAGGCGGTAAGGATAGTGATTCCGTGGCAGCGTTGGTATAGTACGAATAAATCGGAGCGGCTTAAAAATAGTCTCTCAATAAGATTTGATTTGTAACATTTCAGGCTTGAGAGAGGCGCCAGACGCCGAAGGCTTGCCTATAAGGCTCAAAATATTTTAGCAACCAATTTTGTGCAATCGTTTTTTGTGAAAGCTTTTTTGAGTTTTTTGAATAAAATTTTGAGAGTCTCACATTATTTCACATATTTAGCTCATTGCTATGTGTGAAAAACAGTGTGAGGCCTCAAAACTTTTATTTCAAGCGACTCCAAGGATTCCACAAAGTACTGCTAAAGGAATTTGCGTCTATTGGCAAGCTTTTGGGGCCCAGGCTTCACTTTGAATCATTAGAAATAAAAGTTTTGGAGCCTCACATTGATTGCACACATTTGGACTGTCATGAGGCTTCGGGACAGAACAAGGCTTATTGTTGTGTTTATTACCCGGAAATATACGAAATAATTCATGCGAACGTACATACATTAGAGATATTTACAAAATTCGTGAACCATCCCGAATTGCCTTATCCATGGCATATCTCGACATGTCTCAAGTTCGTCTTTTGTTTCTTCTGAGAACATTCGATTTCTTTTCTTTGGCACTGTTCAACTATGATAGGGAAGTCCCTTCTTTCCTAAGGCCTAGGCAGAAATAGTTGGCACAGGTAGCGCCGCCTAATACATTAACACCGCCATAGTGAAACTGGACGACGTCAGCGCCTCAAACGGACGTCATGTTGAATATCAGTGAAAATTACTTTAACTCGCGGTGTTTTGGATAGTGATCTAGTCAGATTATTCTATAAACAGTTTTGGTGGTGGTGTCCGCTCCTCCACGGGGTACCACTGAACACTACCTAGTTAGGGTAGGCCAAACGCGGGCGATACGATTCCAGCGACAGACCCTCGTGACAAGTCGGCCGGGGAATGCTCAAGTCACAACTCAATGAACGATGGTCATTTATGATGTAGAGGAAAAGGCTAGGGCGTACCCCGGAAGCAACGCGCGCCTTTATCGCCCGATTGGCGTGTCAAATGAAAAGCAAGGGCTACCTACTGAGCAAGGCCGTGGTAGGCTGAAGAAGTTAGCCCTAAATCAAGCCACATCGCAATTTGCGACTCTGAATGTTGGGTCGATGATAGGAAAATCGAGGGAAGTCGCGGCAGCTCTAAAGGCGAGAAGAATTGATGTCTGCGCTGTCCAGGAAACGAAGTGGGCGGGAGCGAAAGCGAAAGATATTGGAGAAGGATACAAAATTCTGTATAATGGAATTGCTAGAACAAGAAGTGGAGTTGGAATTATTGTATCTGAGAAATTTCGCGACGCCATCTTTGAAGTGGAAAGATATGATGGCCGTCTGATGAAAGTTGTTTTTGTCATCGAATCGCGGAAGATTTATTTTTTACGGCTTACGCTCCACAAGCTGTGTTGGGTTTTGGGTCCTATGCCTGGAGAAACTATTGCTTAAATATGATGTAGGATTTTGCAAGGCCTTGCGATGATAATCAAGTCGTTTGAAGAGGGGCTTTTTTGTATCTCCCACGTACTTTTGCCCACATCCCTGGCATACCATCGAGTATACTGACCCCAGGAGTTGGCATATTTTATCGCTGCAAGTGCAACCCTCCTTCTCGCATTTATCCTCATAGGGTAATAATAGGTGAGCAACCGTTTTAGAGTTGGAGGTGGTTTAAATATGAGTTTTATGGAGAGCGAAGAATTCTTAACCACACTGTTAATTTTCCATGCGAGGTTATGGACCATATTGGCCTTCATATGGGAAGGGTGACAACTCCTAGCGTGCATAATTATGTTTTTTGATGCTGGTTTCTTGTACCAGCGAAGCTGCTTGCCTCCCCCGTTTCTTCTAACTTTGTATTGAGGAGAGGAACAAAGCCGTCTCCGTTCAGCTCTTTGACGGTAAATTAGATATTAGGATTCTATGAGTTTCGATTTTCGCGGTCCTTTTAGAATATGTAGCATGCCATTAAGCTGCTTCAGTGATACTATTTTGTTCTTGAACAGCACGGAGGTTGGTAACAGATCTTTATTGGCTTACGTTTCGGCGAGATTGCCTTCGTCGGAGCCTAAAACGAGGGGAGAAGTCATGACATAATATATTCGATATACTGGCGCGCGAAACTCAAATAACGGCACGCAAAGCCCTCGAGACGATTTGGATCCAAGCCACGGATCCAAAAATGAACCGCAGAGGTGAATGCTTGTCTATTACGCGGGAACTCGTGCCCTATATAAATAAGACTGGCGTTTCAACCGGGCTCTGAACTCGTTCACTCCGAGGTCTTCGGCCTGAAGCGGTTGATCCCGTGGATTTAGTGAAGGTACGGCGTTTTTCCTCTAGTGGTTGCGTGGTGTCCTAAGATAGTATTGAAGTTCTAGTAGGATTTGTCCTAGATATTTGTTCGAGTGAAATCATGTCGTGACTTCTCCCCTCGTTTTAGGCTCCGACGAAGGCGATCTCGCCGAAAGGTAAGCCAATAAAGATCTGTTACCAACCTCCGTGCCGAGCGACACTACACTGACAACCCAGCATGCCTGCATGCCATTCCAGTGAGCCGAAACCTAGTACGACGTCAGCATACCGCAGAATGGCTGTGGGTAGGCGCATAATGTAATAAGCGCTATCACAACGATAAGTGGAATTAGATTTATAGCCCAGCACAATTAGTATTTCCATACATTGAGTGGTCGCTTTTCCGTATCATCCCCTATTGCAATCCCTCACTTGTGGACGTACAGACACACAGACCGACATACAAATCGGCAAACAAACCCACACACAAAGTTGGTAAGCATTACCTGACCTTATTCATCGTTAAAGCAGATTTTAGGCCTCACATGACCTTTTTTCTTCCACACCTCAATATCATTGCGTCGTACCATAGGTGCAAAGGGTTCGCACTATAGGTGCGGATATTTAGATTTGTACCACTTTGTACACACCTCGATTGCAGTGCCCTGTACCTGACTTTGGGCGGAGGACGCTGGAGTCGATTGAAGTCGGTTTAGGAGCCAGATACATACGACCCAGCTCGCACAGGGCGACGCTCGCCGCGCGTGGTTAAACGAAGTTGCTGTCCCGATGGCACGCACCCCATGGCCGAATCCGAGGACCACAATTAATCCTTCAGCAGTGATATTAACATTTACTCCCGTCAATCCTCGCAGATTGATTTTTTGAGCTTACTAGGTCTATGTGGGGTCAGCTCCCAAGACCGCGTTCGGACTTGGCAATTTTGCGATTTTGCGATTCCGTGAGAGAGATTATGCTAAAATTCAGGTGATGCAGACGTTTGCTCTCTATACTATTTTCCTATTTTCTGCAGTTTCCGGGGTGGAGTAAGAACGTGCCTTGATTGTTGGATAGTTAGTTATCCTTTGCCTGCTAGGTCATATTGGTCTTTCAAGGCTTCCTATTCATGAACGAAGAACTGCCTATTGTTATGGAATGAAGGGACTCGGAAATCGAGCGTACGATAAGGTAAACGATTTGTCATTGTGTGTGCAGGAAAAAATAGCAAGCAAAACCGAGTACGAATGCACGTCAAACCCATTATTCTTTTGATAAATTATTTTTTGAAGCTTGTATCTGCTGTATCGGTGTGTGTGCGTACATTTTTCTGTGTCTCACTATATTCATGGCTTAAGTCGCAGCGGTGGTGCACCTTGCTTTAATAAATGATTCAGGGGTGGTGCAGGCACGTAAATGGTGGCGAATCTAAACTGGCTGAGGCGGGTGTATGGCGTTACGTCGGATATTTGCTTTGTGGCATCGCACCACGGCGCTATCAGTATGGGGGCTGCCGCAGCCGGCTTTAAAGGACATCCACAGTATCATTCCGCTCAGAACGCAACGGGCTGGAACATTCGGAGTCCTTTAAAAATGGTAACCAAATATTTTGGAGACGGCATTAGGGGTAATATGGTTATTAGGAAATCCCTGGAGGAAGTCACTCACATGGAAACCAGGAGTCCAAGAAGCCCATTTGTGGCGAAATCCCCGTCGAAAAGCGCGCCCCTGAGCTACGAGGACGGCGGACGGCTTACAGTTGACGCTTCTGGAAGACAGACCCCGCCTCCAGGCGACGTGATACCTGATTGGCTACGGTGGGAGTGGCCAAGGAGATGTGACAGTATTGAAGGTATTGCGGCGCACGTTCGCCGTTGAGGCTTGAAGCTCACCCTGGAAAATAGATGCTGCCGTATTTACGAACATCCCTTCGTGTTTAAGACTTGACAACATGCCAATAGAAAACTCGTCCGAGCAACAGCTCTTGACGGAAAGGTTGCCTGTGTCGAGAATCAGCGGTGGAAAGAATCCTATTTCTCGGGTCCTTGACCATTTTCTCCCATTTTTTTTTGCACCGTCGTATTACTAGCGACTTCCATATTCACTATATTTTTCATGATTCGTCCGAATTTCTCTATCGCTGCCTTTGAAAGGAGTAGAATATGGTACTATTGCATGAGGGCGGTGGGGGGCATCTCATAAAAAGGTGCGCACAAAAGCGTCTTTGAGGAGTCCATATCTACATTCAGGCATATATTTTTGGCAAAGTCTTGATGGAGGAACGAAGGAGTCCTTTTAGGTTGATGCAGAACTAGCTCCTGTCGGGACGTCCTCCACTGCGATAGCACCTAGATTGTATAAAAATACTTTGAGCACACGACAATTTGAACAAATACTTCGAACAATAACAAACAATAAAAAACTTCAAACGATGTAGAAACAGACTCTTGAACATAGAAAACAATGGTAACATCACAAGTGACACTACCAGTAATTCAATAATAATGCTGACCAGGTAATAATTAATACATGTGTAAATCTCTGAAGGAAAAGTACGCAATCGCACGCAAAGGAAATAACTCGCACTCGCCGCGGGGGGACGCGCGAAAAGTCGACGTAACGTTATGCACTCGCTTAAAGACACCGGTAAGGGTAAATTTGGAAACTTGGTGGAATAGGAAAGTAGAGCTATCAGCAATATAATAGTAGAGAAAGAACGATATAAAACGGCGAAAAAACCGAGAAGTAAGAACACGAAAATTCCCCTTCTCTCGTCTTCTGCGTCTCTAGCCGGAGTGGACTGAAGACAGGTCAGAGTCTGAATCAGCCGGCCGCGATTGTTGTTCCGCCCCTCCACGGCGACTCCCCCGGCCGCATAAGCGCATAACGACATGCCGTGCTGCGGGGTCGTCATAAGACCCAAGCCGCGCTTTTTTATTGCGATTTTCATCACATGTGACCTCTTCTGAAGTAGAAGGTTCGTTTCAGAGAGCATGTACTCCCAGATCACTTTTTCCTAACCCCTACTGGTGCCTTTGAGCTGGTAAGGAGCGTCGGAAGACAAAGCCCATCAAATTATGATCGCTGATGGTGATCGCTTGTGACAGCCTTTGACAAAGTCTGACGAGAGCCGATAACAAGTAAGTTTTGCGGGTTCTGATGCACCGCTGCCTGTCGTGCGTATACGACTAAATAGCCCAAACGTAAGATGACCAACGGCGATGGATGAACACATTTGGATGAACACGTGCGAAATGTATCGACCGCTAAACTATCCAGACATCCATATAGCGGTGGAACTCAAAAAAAAAAAAACTTCTTGAATAATCACTTCATTTATCTGAGCGCTTCACTCTAAAGTCCTTCTCGTGTCGCCCACGATTTCTTGAGCCGTCCCTGAAGTGCACTTTCTGTAGTTCTTTTCATATTGGGATTTCACATAGATACCGCCAAATTAGTCTCGAAAATAAGAGATATTGCGTACACGAGCCTTACGAATCGTTTTGAACTTCTTTCGATGTACGATGTAACCGATTTCCATGCAATAGAATAGCATTACAGTCCAGTTCCCGAAGGCTGGCAGGGCGTGGCCTACAGAGTCGGGTGAGAGTGTGTGGCGGGGTGAGAGAGATCGATACAAGTCCGTAGGCCTCGCCCTCCCAGCCGCCGGGAAATGGATTGTATGTGTTTCGGAAAAATGTCGTTCTTGAATGTGTGAGAAACTGTGTCATCACTTTATTCGATGTTTGATGAGATGGCATGCGACATCGCAAAACAATGAATGATATGATATTTGAGCTACTTTCGTGAATACTTACTGTTAATGAAATGAAATCTTCCGACCTAGAAATGCCGTACAGTGAGCAGTTCCACCTCCCATTGGGAGGATCCATGCGGTCATGTCTTTATGAACGGAAAACGTTACAGTGTTACATCCCTGAATGCGTGATCTGCATGAAGGCATCATACTCACAGTAGAATGGTATAAAGATAAAGCCAATGATATAGACCGCCCATTAGGAGTGTATATCAGGCGGTTGTTTTCATTATTATTCATTCTATCCACACTTCTCTGATGAAGCTGCAACCTATCTCGTCTTCCACATCGAGTATCCTACACTGGCGATCAGGTACGAGTTACAAGTATGGACGCTCTTCCAGCTATTCTGCAAGCCGTTCAAAAGCAGTTGGATCTCCAATCGCGCCGTCTGAACGAACAAGAAGACGCCATCAGGAAGCTCATGGAGAAGATATCAATTCCTTCCACAGTCACCAGCCCGCTCATAATTAAAGACAAGCATTCAATATTCGATTCCCTCCAGCGTCGTATAGAAAAATTTACCTACGATCCAGACCGAAACCGCCCCTTCGACATATGGTTGAAGCGAAATCAAGACCTTTTCGACAACGAGTGTGGCGTCCTTGACGAGAAGGACAAGATACCGCTGGTCTCCTCCATGGGTGAGGACTGTCACCGAATGCTGACAGCAGCTACATCGCCCAGGCAACCATCGGAGCTGTCCTGAAACGAGGTTCTAGAGGTGTTGGAGCGTCCATTCGGATCCGCCAAGACGTTGTTCCGTCGACGTTTCGAATGTTTCAAACTGAGGTACGAAGGTAAGGAGTTCAACAACTACGAACTTCTTGTCAAGACCAAATGCACGGAGGCCAAGCTGTATACCATAGACTTTGATGATCCAGTGCTTGCTTTACGTAGCTGGATTCCAAGGGCCCGAATTCGCGGATTACCGCACCCGCCTTCTGAGGAAGCTGGACCAGACTGAGAAGGTCACTCTAAAAGACCTCACGGCAGAATGTCAGCTGATCAAATCGTACAAGGAGAACTCCCAAATGCGCGATAGCGATCCAGCAGTCAACTTCATTTGCCGCAGAAGGAACCGAGGAAAGAAGATAAAGCAGCAGCAGCACCAGCAGCAGCATAACAATCACCGAAATGCCCACCAACCTCGACCTGACAACGAGGAATCAAGGCCACAACGTGGATCAGCTATGCGTTATCATCACAATCGAAACATCAACAGCTCTCAAGAGGGATGACCACCCACTTCTGGATGTTCTCATCAATGGTCATTCAACCCATCTTCTACTCGATACAGGAGTGGAAATCACCATCATCTCAGTTTTGAAATGGAAGCAGATCGAAGCACCCTTCCTTCAGAAGACAGATGTAACCGGATTTGCAGCTAATTGAACTCCTCTCAAATCTCGCGGATGTTTTGAGACGGAATTCACGGTCACAAATTCATCTGGAGGACTGTTACCCGGACGTGGAACTTGCTTCGTACCGAAGATGAATGCAACGTCTTCAAGATGCCATGGATCAAGCAACTGCCGGATCTATACAAAGCCGTCAAAAAATATCAGATCCTTCAGACGATAGTCTTGGATCATGTATCCGCTACCCGAGATTGCATCGTTGCCAAGCTGAAGACCAAGTTTGCAACAGTCTTCGACACCGGTCTCGGACGATCTACGACGACCAAGGCAATGCTGAAGCTAAGAAGTGACGCAGAACCAGTTTACAAGAAGAAACGTCCCGTACCGTGCGCCAACGTCACCGCTCTGGACAAGGAAATCGACCGTCTACTAGAAGAAAACGTGCTCTCCCCTGCCACGTATTCCAAGTGGGCCGCCCCGATCGTCGTGGTGAAAAAGGCAAACGGAAGTCTTCGCCTATGCGCCGACTACTCCACTGGCCTTAATGACGCTCTGATGCTACATCATCATCCACTACCCACACCCGACAACATCTTCACAAAGTTGAACGGTGGAACGATTTTCACAGATCGATTTTGCCGATGCTTACCTCCAGGTGGAGGTCGACGATGCTTCGAAGGAACTATTGACAATCGATACGCATCGAGGGCTGTACAACTACAATCGTCTTCGGTTCGGAGTAAAATCTGCCCCCGAAATTTTTCAGCAAATCATGGATTCGATGATTGCTAGACTGCACGAATGCGCTGCTTGTCTGGATGACGTCATAGTCACCGGACGCACCATAGACGAACACATCGCTAACCTGCATGCTCTATTCGAGAGAATTTGTCAGTTCGGCTTCCGCGTCCGCAGCGAGAAGTGCAACTTCCTCATGACACAAATTCGCTATCTGGGCAATATCATCGATACAAACGGACGACGACCAGACCCTGCTAAGACAGAGGTTATCGAGAACATGCCGCCTCCCAGGGACACTGTACAAGTGACATCGTTCCTGGGACTACTTAACTATTATGGAGCCTTCGTTGAGAAAATACGACAACTTCGAGCACCCTTAGACAATTAACTCAAGAAGGACGTTCCATTTAAATGGACTGCCGACTGCCAACAAGCCTTCAATAGTGCTAAGGAGGTCTTGTCATCGGACTTGCTCCTCACCCATTGTGACCCTTCCAAAGAGATAGTCGTCGCAGCTGATGCCTCCGACTATGGGATTGGAGCAGTCATATCGCATCGCTTCTCGGATGGTACGGAAAAGCCTATATGTCATGCATGCCGCACACTCACACAAGCCGAGAACTATTACGGACAAGTGGAGAAGGAAGGACTAGCCCTAGTCTTCGCGGTTCGGAAATTCCACCGATATCTCCAACGCCATTTCAAATTGCTGGCGGATCACAAACCGCTTTTAGCAATCTATGGGAACAAAAAGGGCATACCCCTCTACACGGCAAACCGACTCCAACGGTGATCGCTCATCATGCTCAACTATGACTTCACGGTTGAGTATTGGACCACGACAAACTTCGGAAAAGCTGACGCGCTGTCCCGACTTATTGCAGAACAGTCAACGCCAGCAGAGGATATGGTCATCGCCAAAACCAATGCCGATGCCATTAATATCTTTGCAGATACATCCACCAAACTTCCAGTCACTGCTGATAAGGTTGCAGAAGAAACGCTTAAGGACCCTAAGTTGAAGGAAATCCTCCACTGCATTCAGACTGGAAAATGGCCAAAGACGCCGAAGGACTTCAACTCAATGCGCAATAACCTCACGACCTATAGAGGATGCCTATTGTTTGGTGATCGTATCGTGACCCCACATAGCCTACGCGCCGCTGTGCTTACGGACCTACACCATGGCAATCCTGGAATCTTAAGGATGAAAATGTTGGCAAGGGACTACTGCTACTGGACAAACATTGACAAGGATATCGAGGGAAAAGTGAAATCCTGTGCTTCCTGTCAGGAAAACGCCAATCCTGTTAAGATTCCTCTGCAGTCGTGGCCAGTCGAAGGAAAACCGTGGAACCGAATCCATGCAGACTTCGCCGGACCAATCGATGGGAGGATGTTTTTGGTCATTGTGGACGCCTATTCCAAATGGCCTGAGATCATTGAGATGTCGCACAAGACATCTTCTGCAACTATCAGGGATTTCCGCTGCATCTTTTCGCGATATGGAGATTCCGAAACACTCGTTACAGGCAATGGAACGTAGTTCACGTCGAAGGAATTCAGTGATTTTTGTAATCGAAACGGAACCAAGCATCTTCGCTCACCACCATTCCATCCGCGATCCAATGGCCAAGTGGAACGCTTTGTAGATACATTCGAGAGGAGCCTTCGAAAACTCGGAAGGGGAGGAAGGATTCAAGAACTCTACTAACATTCCTGTTCAACTATCGTCGGACACCATGTCCCACTTTGTCTGGACGGTCACCAGCTGAAGCTTTCCTCGGACGAAGCTTACGTTCCACGCTTACACTTCTGAAACCCACTGAAACTATCACGGAGCCTGGAAGAAACTCACAGATGGAAGCCCAGTTCAATAGCCATCATGGTGTGCGCCCGAAGATATTCGAGACAGAGGACCTTGTGTGGATCCGGGACTACCGCACCGGGTACCCAAGATGGACCAAGGGATATGTGAAGTCTCGTCATGGACAATGTCTTTACGATGTTCAGGTCGATGGCCAACTCTGGAAAAGACACGCGAATCAATTGCGTCCCAGAACCGACCATAACGACACGACTGAAGTTATGGAGCAGCTCGACTTCCCGCTACTGCCGTGTGCGGATACCGATATGCCGACCCCTCAGGATGACACGTCGGACGAGGATCGTCTCGCAAACCCAACTACCGGCGTGACAACTTCGCCTCCACGAGAAACAAGAACAAGACACCCTCCGACTCGTTTGCAGATCAATCCGAACA
Organism: Trichostrongylus colubriformis; assembly: GCA_963978905.1. Taxonomy (NCBI): domain Eukaryota; kingdom Metazoa; phylum Nematoda; class Chromadorea; order Rhabditida; family Trichostrongylidae; genus Trichostrongylus; species Trichostrongylus colubriformis. The sequence goes on along the minus strand of OZ022259.1, from coordinate 22,967,319 downwards.
AGAAGACATACACTAGTATTGTTCGTCTCAGGAGGGAGGTGTTACATCCCTGAATGCGTGATCTGCATGAATGCATCATACTCACTGTAGAATGGTATAAAGATAAAGCTAATGATTTAGACCGCCCATTAGGAGTGTATATAAGATGTTTTCATTATTATTCATTCTATCCACACTGCTCTAATAAAGCTGCAACCTATCTCGTCTTCCACATCGAGTATCCAACATACAGTCAGCCCAATAATGCGTCTGAAGATGCCAAATTTTATTTTTACTTTGATGTTCTGGGTACACACATTCTTTTAGAAGATTTTGGAGATTTTTAGGGCCGCAAAGGATAGATTGCGAATAGAGCTGGCACAGTTGCTGCGCGAAATCCACTTCAAATGTGAGTCATTTTTTCAGGTGATGGAGTTGCTCAGAATGGAAACAGTTCCGGTTGAAAGGGAGAGACTAATCAGTGCATTCAGCTGTCACAGAGATGTCTCCGTTCTGAGGAGGTTTGTTGCTAACAAATCTGGCAATCAATTTTCATACCGAAAAAGATTTTGAAAAACTTTAATCTTGGCGTCTTTGAGCACTTTGGAACTAACGGCGAATCGTGAACAGTTCCGTTTGCAAGAAGTAGAGAAGGTATTCGAAGCTATTGCATCAAACAGTGTAGCCAGTGAACTCGTGTTCAATTTTCTTCTCGAAAATTGGAATATAATCTACAGGAGGTGACAGATTTTTCTTGCTCCATCCTTTTTATTCCTTTCTTCATTCTTTCTCTTGGGCTTTTTTTCAAATTTGTGTCCTTCTTCGTGCTGTCGCCCTTGCGCTGAATTTCAATTAACTTTCTTTGATCTTAGTCATGACGGGTTGATACACTAGGCTGGCTATTTACCATGGCTATTGATAAAATCCAACGGCGGAGATGGTGCAGTGACAGAGGCCAATACTCCCACTCGCCCTGTGCTGTGATCAAACCGACATCGCTATCCGCCTAGGTCAATCGAGCCTTCTCTTCGGGAACCGAATGGCTTTCACTCACCACCACGGTTCCGTATGGAACTAGAATACTAAAGCCGAAAATTTTATCCATTATGATTCACCATTCTTAGCTACGCGATGTGACTCCCGCGTCACAGTTTTCCGAGCCCCCGTTGTCCGCGTGGCTTTCACTCACAACCCCTTTGCGCACAATACGATGTTGACTATGACTTGGCAGAACACAACAACCAATGATAACATGGTCATTTTCCTCAGCTGACTTCGGTATCACGACCATTCATTTGCGGACGGACGGTCACGTAGACATACCAACAAATAGATGCACAAATACATACACAGTGGTTTGTATGTTATTGGCTTATTCCATGAGTAGCGTCGTTTTCTTCGAAACAAAAATTTTTCTCATAAATTTGCAAGATTTCGCAGCATGTCTTTCATCGTTCGAAAGCAATTTTTCTGCTCTACAAAAATTGTTGTTAAGATTTCGATTGTTTTTGAATGGGACCGACATTCGGGCTGGCGAAGAGAGAGGTCCAGCTGACGAAAATTGGCCAAACAGGCGATTAATTAAAACACTATATTTCACTTTGAGAAGACCAACCAATCATGTGTCCCGTACTTAGCCCCGACTTTTCCGCAGTTTCCAGTATTTGGCTGATCAAAAAGTCGCGTCGTTCTTTTTCTAAATTTCTTTTCCTGAAAGCACTCACGTTCACTCAGAATAAAATTTTTCCTTTCAAATCCCTTGCTCAGCAATTGATTTATGAACCATTCGGTAGGATTTTTCTGCTTTATCAAAAATATGTTTCGATTCTGTCTCGGCTGCGTTCATATTGAATTTTAATAAAACTGTGTGATAGCGGCTCAGCTGACATTATTGCGCAATTTATTTTTTCAACAGAAACTCAAGAAATCCGGTCAGTAATGCCTTCCCGTCCAAGCTCATTACCTAGACTTGTCGTTTCACCTTTTTTTCTAACTGATTGGTTGGGAAGATTTTCTTGCCTCGGTTCGAAGAAATTGTCAAAAATTATCGAAATATGGCTCAAAAACTAAATGTGGAAAAGAGCGACGAGACATTTCAAGCAACCAGTTGGTGGAGCTTGTACATACAGTTAAAGCCGTAAGAGTGTTAAAAATCGCGCGAAAACGGGTTTTCGCGTCTTTTATGGTTTTTTGCCATAAATCGATTGACATTGATCATTTTTACTGCACATATATATGTTTTAGAATCACCTCATCGAGCTCTACAAGACAGTACCGCACGTTTTTGATTTCCTCAAATTCGGTACTAGGCCATTTTTCACATTCTGAAAAGTTTGAGGGAAAATTTCTTCGAAATTTGACAAACTGGCAGCGAAGTCTTCTCACATCTCTGATCTATGTTCACAGCTGTGTAGGAATTTCAAAGTTTCACTCATTTCAGACGAACCCCTGTTCCTTGGTGTGGCCCTAAACAGTGCCTCCGTGTATATGCTGTTACAAAAACCATCTCTTAACTCATTTTCAGCCGCAGATTCCCCATTGAAATGTACACCGTTAGATTCCCCAGGAGAAATGCTATCGAATGATATATAAAAACCTTGATGTTCATAAAATTCTTATTTTCCTCATTTCCAGCCATTTCCTTTTGCCAGTCGACTTCTCAAGCTCTAGTCCGCCGCATCGATCGACGTGCATGACCATGAAAAGGCCGTGGCGCCATCGTGACGGCCCCGCGCTAATCACGTGCACAGCAGTGGGAAAGTGCTCCGCGCTCCCATGGTGCCATCGATCGTGACCGCCCCCTCTCCCAGCCGAGCACTTTCTCACGGCCGTGCACGTGGATAGCGCGGGGCCATCACGATGGCGTCGTGGCTTCCCCATGGTCATGCATGTCGATCGGTGCGGCGGACTAGAGCTTGAGAAGTCGGTTGACAAAAGGAAAAGGCTGGAAATGAAGAAAATAAGAACTTTATGAACATCAAGGTTTTTATATATCATTCGATAGCATTTTCCCTGGGGAATCGAACGGTGTACATTTTAATGGGGAATCTGCGGCTGAAAATGAGCTGGGGCATGGTTTTTTCGAAAGCATATACACGGAGTCACTGTTTATGGCCGCACCAAGGGACAGGGCTCGTCTGAAATGAGTGAAACTTTGAAATTCCTACACAGCTGTTAACATAGATCAGAGATGTGAGAAGACTTCGCTGCTTTATCAAATTTCGAAGAAAATTTCCCTCAAACTTTTCAGAATGTGAGAAATGGCCCAGTACGGAATTTGAGTAAATCAAAAACTTGTAGTAACATCTCGTGGAGCTCGACGAGCTGATTCTAAAACATATATATGTTTAGTAAAAATAATCAATATCAATCGATTCATGGCGAAAAAACGATAAAAAACGCGAAAACGCGTTTTCGCGCGATTTTTAACACTCTTACGGCACTAACTGTAGAAGAGGTCGGGGCTAAGTACTGGACACACGATTGGTTATTTTCACTAGAGTAAAATATTGTGTTTTAATTATTTGCCGGTTTGGTTAATTTTTGTCTACTAAACTAACTACTTCGCCGAACTGGAAATCGGCTCCATTATGACGCACACAGAAACATAACATATCATTTTGTGGAGCAGGAAAATCTCTTTTGATAATCTACGACATGCTGCAAAAACTTGCAGTATACAAAAAAATTATGTTTGAAGAAAACGACACTACTCATGGAATGGCCCAACAGAAGGTTTAAGGATGTTCACTCTCGACCAACACTTAGTTTCGATATGAAAAAATTTTTCAAAGCACTCAAGTCTGGAATGCATTCTTCCTTTTGTCAATGACTTCATCCGTCACTCAAGAAATTGTTGCCTTCCAAAAAAATGCTTCGCCTATAACCGCGAAATCTCGACGTCATCAAGGTTATTACATCCATTTCCGACTAAGCAATATTCCATTGACTGCAACGAAAGATAGTTAGATGGCACTAGATCTGAGGTACGGGATAGGGTACACAGGGATCTCGTATTTTCATGCAAAAGTTTTATATTACTAATGTCGACAATGCGGTACAAAAACATCGCGGATGAGCTGATGCAGAGCTCTGCAGTAACTTTTGATTCACATTTAGCATTTGAAAATGGCCCAGTCCCACACTACTCCACCTTGACCTTAGCTTCGTGGGTGCCCTATCTTGAAGTGTTCACCATCTTCCAGCCACTATTTTATCTCATTGTGTTGTCGAAGTGTATTCACTTCTCATTCGATATTACCAGAAACTGAAAAATCGCTTTTTTCGGGGAAACAGCAGGATTTTAGCTTTGCTGACTCGTGCTGCTTGATTCGCATTTCTCAGCTGTTGCGCACTGAGTCTCTCTCTCCATAAAGTCCCTCCTAGACTGGGACAGATCGTTTGAATGGGTTCACTACTTTATTATCCACAACTTCAGGGACATTATACAGTTCGTCTTTAAAAGTCATAACTCTTCGGAAGTATAATACTAAGCTAACGGTGTACCCTGTTTCAAAGGAAACGGGAGGGGTCGGAAGAAATATCAAGATGGGAAGAAATGATCGTCTCGAAACGAACGTTCGAGGTTAGGAGCGACAATTGGTAGACGAACCTGAATTCAAAGCGCTTCGTTGTTGTTTGTATTCGCATCTCTCTAACTGCAACATCACCTTCCCGAGTTGCTCGCTAAAAGAGATGTCATTCGTTGTCTCGTGGTGTCAGTGTACTTCATTCATTCATGACGATGCGAAGTGAAACAGCAAGCAGCAGCAAACAAGTGAAACAGCGGATGTAAAATAAGCTGAAGAGAAAGAAAAAAGTGTTCGTGATAGAAAAAGAATCCATGGGATTCACATTCGACGCCTTAACAAGGTGTTGTGTGTGCAATGAATGCAACCTAACGAAGTGCACGCGTTACGGTAGGTCTTGTTGTAGGCCAAAATGCCCATCCCGGTGTCTTTAACGAAAGAACGTCACTATCGAGCTTCTAGTAAAGCATACATGTGATCCAGAGTCCGTTATCCCTTGTTTGGAGTCATGCCACATGCAAACACGCAGGCGCTTTTAGTAGGCTCTACACGTGCAGCTACTTGATTTGCAATAAATTTGAGGGATTTGTTAGCAAAATCGACTTTAAAGACAGCATTAGGGGTAATGTGGTGATGGAGAAATCTCTACAAGAAGTCACTCACATGGTAGTCCTAGGCCTAAGAAGGCTATGTGTGGCGAAATCCTGGTGAAAAAGCGCCCCTCAGAGCTGTAGAAGCGCTGCAAAACGCCGCAACCGTCCAACTGTTCCGCCTCTTGCATACAACGATCTCGCCTCCAGATGACGTAATTCCCGTGACTGGGGTGGGACGGCCAAAGAGATGCGGCAGGCTCGAAGGTTTTGCGGCGCGCTTTTGCAGTTTTAGCCTGTACCTCACCAGATGCTGTCGTATTCCCAAACATTCCCTTGTGTTTGCTTGGCAACATGCCAATGAAAAACTAGATCAGACTAACCGCCTCTTGATGGGAAGGTCGTCCGGGTCGAGAATCAACGGTGGAAAGGGGGTCCTATTCCTCGGGTTTTCGGCCTCTTCGATCCGTTTTTTCTCCGTTGTCCTGTTAGTAGGCATCTCAACTTTCATATGCACAACTTATTTTACTTTTCGTCCGGCGTTCCCTCAATGATGCCTTCAAGCATGACTATGTCTGACAGTACGTTGGAAGAATGGTCTACTCAGAATTCATGCATCGTATCAGGTTGATACATAAGCCTTGCGAGCGACACATGGTTTTTTCAAGACTTCATGACATCAAAGCTTTGAATATATATACCTACTATATAAAAAGACATACTTCCCTTTGTGCGTCCGTTGTCACAAAATCAGGTATTATTAAAAACGACCTGTGGAGATGACGACAAGTGTGGTATGGGTAGGGCATGGGACAAGAAGTAATGAGCACACACAGATCATGTTGAGCTCCGCCCATGGTGGGCGGCGCGTGCCTCGGAATGTTCCCTTTTTAGACTAAAAATTATTAATTGGCTTTGAATGTGCCCCAAACGTTGGGGAAATATGGATCAAGGTCAGGGATGAGTTTGTGAAAGTCATGAGAGAGGCCTGGGCACAGTGGGCGGAGCATTGCGGTGGTGGGCGGAGCTAGGACGTTACATGAAAAACAACCTGTGGAGATGGGGACAAGTGTGATATGGGTAGGATACGAGACAAGTAGTAAAGACCACGCACTGGCACTGGAATGTTCCGTTGTCAGACCGAAGATTATTAATTGGGTTCCATTATGACCCAAACGTGGGGCAAAGGTGGAATAAGGTCAGGAATGATTTTTGTAAGTCATGAAAGAGGCCTGTGCATAGTGGGCGGACGCACCCCGAGTGGACGGTACTTACAACAAAAACTCATAACTAGGTCATAACGCAGCCTTGGGACAAGGGAAAAATCGATGTAAGTAACCAATGTCAAAGGCAACTTGAGCACACCCAAAATGTACGGAGAACCGCCCACAATGGGTGGAGCGTGTTGCAACCTGTGTGTAAAGTTTATAGAAAAAAATCAATTCCGATCGACCTGCTGACGCCATGGTATACGCGCACAGTAGTGTGCGCCGGCCATCTGGTATGGTTATTAAACGCTTCGTCTGTCTGTACGTCCCTCCGTTCATCTGTCAAATTAGGTAGTACCATATGAAAAACGACCTGTGAAGATGGGGACAAGTCTGGGATGGTTATGGTATGGGACAAGAAGTAAGGAGCACACATGGATCAAGAAGTCAAGCTCCAATCACGGTGTACGCTGGAGTGTTCCGTTTTCGGAACGAAAATTGTTAATTTGGGCCTAATATGACCCAAACGTGAAGGAAAGGAGGTCAGCGATGAGTTTCTGAACGTTATGAAAAAAGCCTGGGCACAGTGGGCGGAGCGCACCCTGAGTGGGTGTCCGTCAATGATTTCATAATTCGGTTTCAGCGCAGCCTTGAGATCAAGAGGCAGAAATAAACAATTTCCTGCTATCTCAAACGCACTTAAAGTGAGAGAAAACAAGCCCACGATGGGGGGAGCGTGATGTGGTAATGAGTACTGACTAAATTCATAAAAAAAAGCAATTCTGATCGACCCACTGACGCCTATGATGTTACGCGCGAGTAGTGTGCGCTAGGCCAACTGGTAGGTAATATAATCGTCGTTGTCCTCTATCACTTGCCTTCAATGACTGGGTAGCTCCTCGATGTTTTTTGCCCAGAGGTTCATAACCTACGATTAAAGAATGCCTTGTATATAAGATTCGGGTGTAGTAGATAATCAAACTTCTCACTTTTTGTCTAATGTTCAAGGCCTTGTTTGAGTAGTATTCGGAACTTCCTAGGGGAAGAGGATGCGCAGGATGGAGCAAGACTTCATTCTTCTTCCCCGCCATGTCTTTGCGACATGCAAGTATACGTGACCATGTAGGAAGACAAATCAGCTGCTTTTTGCAATGAGGTGGAAGGTAGTGCTAGCCAGTTTCTGGAGTGATTGGCACAAATAGCAATCGTTACAGTAGTCCTGGTGGGTAAAACTCTGATAGCGACATTCCTGAGAAAATCGGGAACAAGCTCAACTGATCTGAAATGCACCTACTGCCACCCGTGGAGACGATTCTCTTGCACTTTGCCAGCAGTATCCTTTCTTATGGTAGACGCAGCTCTCGATAATGTCTTGGATTACTTGGCCAATCAACACAGCAAAACAAAGATTCTGAGCCACTCATACTGCCGTCATGTCGACTCACAGTAATGATGACGCATCCAATCTACTTACCGTTTCTGGCAGAAGACGATTTGGTAGCCTCATTCTCTCTAGGAGGCGCCTAGCCACCTCTGGGTGGGTGGACAACATGATTCGCATCTCCTGATCCAAAGCGACTGGAGCAGTGCGACAATGTATAGCAATAAACGGCATTCTCAGTGACTGTAGCACAAATACTAGCTGCCGTTCCCTCGACTAGGGATCCTGAAGACCCTTGTTAACAACTATGTGCCCAAGTATGGGGTTTTTATTTTAGCCAATTATTGTTACAGCTGAGCGAGATTACCTAATATATATTCTGCAGGAGCTATAGGAGGATGCTTCAAGTCACTATGGTAATTAATACTCGATAACGATTAGAAGCAGTGGAACCTCATGAAATAGTGAAAGTTCCGCAAGGCTTACGCATTAACCTAATATTAGGTCGTTGCAAAATTAATTTCGAAAACGGACCGCATACTTCAGACTAGTATAACTCAGCTCAATCGCAAGTGTATCAATCGAAATTGAAACCATCAGAATCCACACATTTTTGCCAACGAAAAGATGATAAATCTAAGCCTTCACTATGAAAACTACTATCACGAGAACCAACGAAATCAAGGAAGGCACATTCAACATCGTCTAAATTAGTAAATTGTTTCTGACGCAGATGAGAATTGAGGGCTCGAAAAAGTGATAGTCTGCGTGGGAAAGTTCGGGAGAATACGCTGAGTGGGGAAGTACTTCTATACCCAATGGATCAATTTTGCCGAGTGATTTGTGGGATGTGTGGTATTGCGTTGTCCTGCAACAGGATCGGACCTCTTCTATCCACTCCCGCGACCACAGTTTTTGCAACTTCCTATACATTTGCTCCTGATTACAGCAGTAAGATCTGCTGTGACTGGCTGACCAGGTTGCAGGAAACCATTATGGATTAGACCTTTACAACACCACCACTTAATAACCATAACCTTTTTAGGGTAAAGATCGGATTTAGGAAGCGTTTTGAAGAAGCATTCTCATCTACCCAGACTGTTCCCCGCTTACTGTTATCACAAAGAACCCATTCTTCATCTACAGTTATAATACGACTTACAATGGCTCATTTTTATGGCGAATTAGGAGGTTGGAACAGGTGTCGAAACGTACCAGACGCTGCTCATCGGTCAGCTCATGAGGCACCCACTTCAACATCTTCATCACCTTGCCGATTTCCAACAAGTGTCTGGCCACTGTAGAGTAATGTAGCCTGGGTCTTCTGCTAACGTACGAGTATTCGTCTCCGGGTTTGCTCCGACGGCCTTACTTAATTCTTCATCACTAAGCGACGACTTGCGGCCGCGACCAGACTTCTCTACGAGATCAAAATCGCCAAAAGCGAATTTTTTTAAATCAGAGCTCCACTGTACGTTCGTAAGGACAATTCGTCCCAAGAACACTGCTGAGATCACGGGTTGCTCTCACTGTGGAATGTCCCAATTTAAATTCGTGAAGCATGATGCCTCCATAGTCGCGTCGGTTCATGATTATTCGCAGCCCTGGAAAAGGCCGCCTGGGAAAATTAGAGCGAAGTTCATATAAGTTTTTGAAAGAGCAGAAAAAACTTACCAGATGGTATGTCTGATATTTCTCGAGATGGAATAGTTCACGGTAAAAAATCTACTTATTTATACATATCTTGGAACCGAAATGAATTCTGCAACAACCTGATATATGGACAGCTTTCCCTCGGCACACGTACAGCCTGGACATTACCCCAACTGAGCGGCAGTTCTTTGACCTAGTTTGTCACCTGGACGCGATAAACTACAAGGCGCACTCTCATGTCGAAAACGCGCTACCTTCCGCGCGTACTTGCAACCTCAAAGGATTTTATCCATAAGCGGCTTGGATGTTAGCAATAAGCCGTCATCAACGATGGTGGATATATTCAATCTCTATTTAGAGTAAAATAGATTGCTCTGAAAAAAAATACAGAAAAAGATTCTCGTCGACCTGTTTTATGGGGTGCCGGAAAATAGGAAAATACTATCGGAAGGTAGAGCAGGTTGAAGTCAACATGGTAGAACAGGCAGAAATATCATCTTCAGTAAGGCGTCTCCAAGAAGCAAATCTAACGTGTTTCGATAATTTCATCTCAAGGGGAACAAAAACTTCAAAATTCTGAGGTTTTTACATTGTACATTTTTTAGTCTCCGAGGGCAGAATCTCATGTTAAATAAAGTGATTGAAACGTGTCTCAATAAAGGTTACACTGAAGAACACTATGATAAGGTCAGGTTTGAATTTCAAATACATTCGTTAATATCACAACTAAATATCCGTTGAGAGACGGTTCCGGGGCAGCGGCGCGAATCTTGTCCGCAATAAGGTATTGCGAAGAAATGTGCAGATGAGACCGCGGCATGATAGAAAAAAGGGAGCGAACAGGCGCGATTTTCGACTCGTTACTGGAGATAGAGCCGAACTACTAACTGTTGTAACTGTTGTTTCCCTATCAGTGCTCTCTACATCATTCTATCAAATACTCGATCATGAAGTCACATGCACCTGTTTAGGCACGCGGGTACCCTACCAACTTAGCCTCTCAAGGCTCTTTCACAGTATCCACTTATTCAAGATGGACTGCATATCTCGAACCTGCAGTGTATCGAAGCGGTTTGGGATAATCAGAAATATGGTGGGGTTTCGAGCGTCGGTTTCCTACTAACACACACATATTGTGGCCGTACTTCACTTTGCTCTAATCTGATCTTGTGCCCTTGTGGCGATACTCGGCCCTCCATCAACATAGGATCAATTGAAACACTGTCCGCATCTCTGGGTATCTATAGTGGCGCTCATTTTTCCCAAACACTATGACAGACCTGGAACATTTCTGCTTTTTAAATTAGATGGAACTTGGTATGATGAGCACAAATAATTTTGAAGGAATCGTCAACGGAAAAATGAGTTTTTTGTTACCCATATATTTATGTTGTATTTGCCTAATAAAGGCCGCTTGCAAAGTTTCACGCGAAAAATGAAAATTCGGCTAATATACAGCTCCACAAATTCTCGGCGCGGTGGACGGGGCCTCCAAGTAAAAGCCATGTCCCGTCGTCGACCACAGTTGGGAACGAAGAGTGGGACTGTTTACGTAACTTCGTGTTCCTACAGTGCGTCTCCGACCGCGGCGGATGACGGGGCGGGCACTCACTTGGAGGCCCCAACACTTTGTAAGCTGTGTCCTTGTCGGATTCGCACTTTTTCGCGTGAAATTTCGCATGCGGCCCACATCAGGCAATTACAGGGTGGCTCATAAGTATGTTTGCATGGAACAGTACCGGTAAAAGATCATTAAAACACATTTTCACAACAACAAATTTATTTATTTTTAAAAGACAACACCAAAAACAACTATTTTTCACAAAAGATGTTCGAGGTGACCGCCTCGGGCTTTGATACAGGCTCGAAGTCTCTCCTCGACTGACTGCACGGTGGCACGTAGGTAGTCTGTGTCGATCTCGTTCCACACTTTCGTCAACGCAACCTTCAGCGAGTCCAGATCTTGATAATTTCGACAGCTGACTTTCTGCTCCAAATAACCCCAGACGGAGAAATCCATTGGGTTCAAGTCGGGGGAGTTAGACGGCCACACATCCTTGTCCCAAAAGCCAGGAAAATTGCGTTCACAGAACTCGAGAGTGGACTTTGCCGAATGTGCTGGGGCCCAGTCCTGTTGAAGCACACATCTTCCATCGGGGAATTTGGACTGAACCCAGGAAAGAAGAACATCGCGTAGGATTTCTTCCTGGTAAGTTTGGGCGTTGATTTTGACCGATCTTTCGACGAAAACCAGAGGAGTCTTGTCCTCAGAGGTGATTCCGGCCCAAACCAACACGGATTTTGGAAAAAGCGACATGGTGCGTGCAACACGTTGTCCGGAGTTTCCGCTTGACGGACGCAGCAGCTGCCTTTGGTTTTGTGAGTTGGGGGCTGCTTGCATAGTGAATATCTTCGGTTCAGATGATATCGGAGATGCGTGCCCCGCCCAACTTTTGCAGCAAAACCTTGGCTTTCCTCAATCGGTTCTCCTTGTTTGCAGGCGTTAGCATCTGTCCATGAAAGATGCGATAACTACGGAATGCCAGGTTACATTTGACAATTCTCTGGACGGTTCTTCGGGAGACTCGTAGATCTGGAGCAAGTTTGTTGAGGCTTCGCTGGTTGTTGCGCCTGATCCTTTCTCGGATGACCTTACGAAGCTGTGGCGTGTTGACAGTAACGGGACGGCCGCTAATCTTCTTCGGCTGGACTGATCCTGTCTCCCTGTACTGCTTCACGATCTTCTGAACGGTCCTTGGATTAATCCTGAGGAGGCGAGCAATGTCCGCAGCCTTGTGTCCATTGTCGACCAGAAGTGCAATAGTTTCGCGATGTGCAGTGGGTAGCATTTTTGAGGAACTGATACCCCGTATTGGCACAAGTATATACACACCCTGCGAAACGGGAAACAATATTGGATAGCGAATCGAAACAGCTTTGGAATTTTTAGAAGGTTTCGAAAAATGCGAACATACTTATGAGTCACCCTGTACAACATAATATATGGGAAACAGAAAACTCTTTTTTCCGTGAACGATTCTTCTACAATTTCTTTCTATAGGATGGCGTGTGACTTTACAGCATTTTATCGAAGATCCCTTTCGAATAGGATAATCCTATTCTTCCTCAGTCTTCCCCTTGTTTTCACAAGCTAATCACAAGCTTGTGAAAACAAGACAAACCAAACTGACCGTGAGCTTGCGATGGCCACGATACTATTATGATTTTCGGTTACGTGAATGGTTCTATAGCAACACCTACAATTTTTTCCTTCCTCCTGTTTTCTTATTTGACGAGAACTGTGGCAGCGGCTTATGGCTTTGTGCTCGTACCACCATTCGCACTTTGCATTTTAACAGAACACTGTGTCTCCACCTTGCTTAAAGGCACCGGAAGGGGGGCAAGGGCGGAATAACGTTTACAAAAACAATGGCGTTTAAAAACAAACATATGGGTTCGGTAGATACAATGTGTAACGAAACCGGCGTTGAAAAACGCGCCATAAGGCGCTATTTGCCCCTAAGGCGCGCTTCCGTTCGAACTGCAAGCTTCCATGGCCGAGCCACGCTTCGTTCAATTTAAAGCTTGTCTTCGGCCTGATGTAACCTTATTTTTGAATTATTTCCTCTTTAGACTGTTTTCTAATGACATATTTTACTTGTTTACTTATGGATTTTCTTAATTGTGCATTCTTATACCTGAGAATCTTAGAAGGGTCAAATAAAGTCGGAGCTCCTTTCCCTTTCTAGGCTTAGGCAAAAATTGATATCCCCTCCTCCCACATTAAAAGGCATCTGTCAAAGCATAGGTCTCATCTGCTTTAGCCTAACCCTAGGAAGGAAAAGAAGCTTTGACGTGGTGAAAATTTTGCGTCTCCCCCCCCCCCGATTTTATTTGACCCGTAAGTACATCTAGAAACATAATAAGAAAGAGCAAAGTAAAAACTAAAAGGAAAAAACAAATCTGTAATAGAGCTATCTTCTTTTGGCACCATGCCAAGGCGTCAAATTGGCGAGTTTGTGCAATGGCGGCCACTCGAACTAGTCCACACTACGTCTGTTCTACAGTAAGCCGAAATTACCCCCTCCTGGTGTCTTTAAGTGGGGTAGAGCGAACATTTCTCGTCGGTGTGCATTACACATGAGCTCAGCCGGTAGAATTGAAAACATCTTCTGATGTGGAACACTGAAGATTCTTGAAAGAAATGGTTGAAAAAGTCGAAATCTCGTAATGTCGCTTTGAAAGTATTTGGACACTGGAAATTGATGAGCAAAAATGAGAGGCGAAGTTGGTCATGGGAGATGGGCTCGTGTCAGGGTGGGCGGACAAAACGCGCAACACGTTGTGAGATAGTGTGGGGGTTGAGAATTACTATCATAGAAGAGCGAGAATTTTCAGATGCAATTTTCGACCAGTATCGTCCAAAATTTTCCGTTTTTGTGTGGAGGGCTCAAAATGGATAGCGGGCCTTTTCAGCGAGTACCAAAGGTGGCATTGCATAGAGTCATGGACCCATTGACCTTTATAAATCGAACTCAGTGGCTTGTGTAAACGGCGAAAACGGGTAATTATAACATTATTTGTTCTTGCGCATGCTCCTTCGCGAATCTAGTGGAGGAACATATGGAATGTACCCCACCCATTTGATCGACAGGTGGCAAAGTGCATTCCACCGTGTGCTTTGCCACTTGTTATGGTGCATTTCAGCGTAGTTGCCTAATTTGTTGAAATTTGGAAAGAAAATCACCAAGGAAACCCTACTGGATACAATTATATGTATGAAAATCGAATTTCTTTTATAGATAAAGAACTTTGTGAATGAACACAAAGAAGCAGCTGAATTAAGTCAGTTCCAGAAGACTCTTGAAATTGTTAGGACCCGAATCACCTGGATACATGACAATCTGAATCCACTGCTGAATTACTTTCAGCAGAATCTGTGAATTTCAATTCCTGCTTATTATTCTATTTATAGTGCTGTTCATTTCCATCAGTGCTACTTCTAATAATGTAAAATTTTATTGTGTTGCGAATGATGAACGTTCTGCAAGCAGTGTTCCAAAAAATCCAGAGAAACATTGGATTTTAAGTACTGTGAGAAAACGAGAAGTCGCCGATCGTTACAGTCTTTTCTGGAGGCGCGCCACGAGTTAGCCTACCTTTGGGGTGATAAGGGCATACAGTGACTTGTGTAGATCAACCGATGTACATTCCCTTTGTTGGCTCTTCATTAATTTCACCTTCCTTTCTCTATTTTTTCAACGACCTTTGTCCGGACCGCAGACTCAAGATTAAATCGCTGTCTATTAGGTCGGCAACTAAGTCATTGCGGATTTCACTCATAGATGGCTTTGGTTGAATATTTAGCTTTACTGGCCTAGGCCAAATGTTAAACACATTTATTATCTGATAGTAGGCAATCCTGTTATCAATCAGTAAAGAAAGCTCCTTGATCGGTTGCATTATTTTCGTTTGGCGTGTGCTGAAAAATGGAGAACCAAAACAATCATTTTCGTCATGCATTGCTTTATTATTTCCTTAAAGGAAAAAAACGCATCACAAGCTCTCGAAAAGTTATGTGCTGTTTATGGTGCCGAAGCCTTAAAAGATCGGCATTGACAAAATTGGTTTGCCTGATTTCGTTCTGGTGATTTTTTCTCTCAAAGATGAGAAACGTTCTGGTCGTCTAGTTGGAGTTGACAACGACCCAGCCAAGGCAATAGTTGATTCGGATCGTCACAGTATAACACGCGAGATCGCAGAGAAGCTACAGGTATCACATACATGTACTGAAAAGCATTTAGAACAACTTAGGTACGTGTCAAAACTGGATATATGGGTGAAACGCATTTAATGCAACGCATTGACATCTGCGATTTGCTAAAGTAACGTGATGAAAATCATCCACTTCTAGAACGAATGATCACTGGCGATGAAAAATGGCGTTTACAATAATGTCCAACGAAAAAGATCGTGCAGCCGACCAGGTGAACCAGCTCAAAGAAGAGCAAAAGCTGATATTCATCAAAAGAAGGTTTTGTTGTCAGTTTGATATTCTTCTGTTATGCCAACGAGGTTTTTAGGTGGAACATTTATTTACGGCCTAACGTTTCGACCAGATCGTCTTCCTAAAAGGCCTAAAAGTGGCTCAAGATTTAGGATTCTATCCACTACACCACCAAACGCCTTATCCCTCTAGCGGTTCTGAAGAAACTCAAGGAAACCGCCGGAGAAACCCTGTACGAAAGAATATAACTCACCCAGTCCACCACCGCAGGAGCGGAATGCCGCCACTCCGTGTCAACTGTCGTCAGTGAATGAGGGATGCCGTGCTGTCCTTATACATACAGTAGCGCTCAAAAGTCTTCGGCGAAATGGTCTTTCACTTGGGGTTTTTCACTTGTAACTTTTTTGCAACTGCACCGATCTAGGAGAAATTTTAGTATGTTGCACTTAGAGACACTGCATATTTAATATACTATTTCGGCGCGCAACGGTGTAGGTTACGTGGTTATATGATACTTTTTAATTTTGGCATGCCATCGCTATGTCGTCCCGCTGTGCCGCTGTCATCAAAAGTCGTGGTCTTTCCACAGAATATTAATGTTCTCTGAGGCTTGCTCTTTTTGTTTTTGTATAGAAAGCCGTTTTTTTTGAACAAGCCTCTTACTTTTTTTTGGGTGGTCTTGTAGTAAATTCTTGTAAAAATCATGAAAAGTGGCAAGCGGCGCTCAAGTAGAAGGAAATGTTGACAATAGTTTCAGGCACCACATATTAAAATTTTGTCAAATTTGGTCAAGTAGAAAAAATGTTATGACAAGAAAGTTTTGGCCGAAGACTTTTGAGCGCTACTGTATATAGTATAATGGGGACATGCATGTCTCCTTCATCATATCAGTAGCTCGCAATGTGGCGCAAATGGCAAGAGATCATTCGTAATGGATAAGCACTCATTTCGGTTGTTCATACTTGGATTTTTGCAGAAATCCAAAACGCTTCGAGCACATTCCTAGCTGAAATCTCAGTCTCGCATGCCAGAATACTGCACTTCACATCGAAGTCATTTCCTCCATGCTCCTCGGTTATGTGCTTCCCCAAAGGTGTTCTTGTGTTACCTAGTCTTTTACCAGCGAGATGTTCTTTGATACGTACTGCTAGTCTTCTTCCAGTTTCCCCAATGTACGATGCGTTACATGTCTGACATTCGATTTGATATATTATACCAATTTTGGCGCAATCCCCAGTTGTACCATACGGGCATGTAACACGATTCTCTGACACGCAACGCTTATCGTAAAGCCTGTTTCGCACGAGTTGGCTTCTGATGGTGCCATTAGGGACACTCACTAAGACAACATCATCATCCAGCTGTGCTTGAACAAGGCATCTTTGGATTGCAGCAGTTGCTCTGTCAGAGATAAAAGTATACATAAGGGAACCTTATTGAGACGCGGTATGTTACGGTGCCCAGTGCTTATTCTTCTACGACGTTCTGGTACAACATAGCCGTTTGATGCAGCTAGACGTATAGACTCTCGCCGCTCTGTCGGACCTGTGCACACATTTGCAGCCGTCTTGATTATGTTCTTGACATCTGCATGTTTCACAGTTGTGGGATGTGCAGATGTGACGTGAATCAAGATGTTCTTAGAGCTAGCTTTCCTGTACCACTTCACACTGAGTATGCCATCGGACACTTTCACCTGCGTGTTCAGGTAGGGAAGCCAACCATGGCGTGGTGCCTCTCTTGTAAGCTTGATATACTGCGACTGCTGGTTCATTAAGCGAAAGCACTCATCCATTTCGGACTGTGTTGATGTTATAATGAAGCAGTCATCTATGTATCTGCAGTACATCAATGGTAAGCGTTCCAGTACTGGTTCTTCTATTCTGCTCATAAAGCAAATTGCAAGTGCTGGAGCTAAGCGCTGACCCATTGCCAAACCTCTAATTTGACAGTAATACGTACCCGACCCCCTAAAGATGTTGCACTGCAAACATTCCTTGATCAGAGTCATGATGTGCGCTTTATTCAGTCCAAAGGTCTCTATGGTTCCAAAATACCTGTCCAGCATTTCGGACAGTGTTTGTAAAGCTTGATCGTTTTGAACGTTAGTATAAAGCGCAGTGACATCGAATGACTCCATCACGCAACCTGTTTCCAAGCGCAAATTGCGTAACTGTTCAAGGAACTTAGTCGTGTTGGTCAGATGCGATGGAGAATTCTAGCATGCGAGACTGAGATTTCCGCCAGGAAAGTGCTTGAAGCGTTTTGGATTTCTGCAAGAAATCCAAGTATGAACAACCGAAATGAGTGCTTATCCATTACAAATGATCTCTTGCCATTTGCGCCACATTGCGAGCTACTGATATGATGAGGGAGACATGCATGTCCCCATTATACTATATATGTATAAGGACAGCGCGGCATCCCTCATTCACTGACGACAGTTGACACGGAGTGGCGGCATTCCGCTCCTGCAGTGGTGGACTGGGTGAGTTATGTTCTTTCGTACAGGGTTCCTCCGGCGGTTTCCTTGAGTTTCGTCAGAACCGTTAGAGGGATAAGGCGTTTGGTGGTGTAGTGGATAGAATCCTAAAACTTGAGCCTTTGAGGAAGACAATCTGGTCGAAACGTTAGGCCGTAAATAAATGTTCCACCTAAAAACATCGTTGGCATAACAGAAGAATATCAAACTAATAACGATGCCGAGGTTCTACGAAGAGAGAAGTTGGAACTTGTTTTGTTGTCAGTTTGGTGGGATTACAAAGGATTTGTCTTCTTTGAACTCCTACCATCCAACCGAACGATCAATTCTGATGTCTGATTTGCACGATTAACAAAATTGAGCAACGCAATCCAAGAAAAGCGACTCGGATTATTTACCCGAGAAAGTGTTGTATTTCATCATGACAATGCAAAAGCACACACGTCTTTGGCCACTCGCCAAAAATTATTGGAGCTTGGTTGGGATGTTTTGTCACATCCACCATATAGTCCTGACCTTGCACCATCGGATTACTTTTTGTTTCCATCATTGCAAAATTCTTTGAGTGGTAAAAATTTCACTAGTAATGATGAGGTCAAATCGTACCTGACTCAGTTTTCTACTGATAAAAACCAGAAGTTTTATGAACGCGGAATTACGATGCTACCTAAAAGATGGCAAAAAGTCATTGACAAAAATGGGCAATACATTACAGAGTCAAGTTATTTAGTTCTATGAAAAAAAGGTCTTTGATTTTCTAACAAAAATCCGCAATTAGTTAGTTGCTAACCTAATAGTTACAGATGGTTGCATACAGCGTTCTCGTTATACCGACTCCCAGTTTGACTCAATGAGCGTGCCCCTCTTTTGTTTCTTCAGATATGCTTCTCTGATAACTGTCGAAAAGGTTATGGCTAAATCACAGGTTCATGTGCCTCAGATCTGATTGCGTGTCAGTCATACCCTATGGTCGCCTTGTGCTGCTTACATTTAATTTTTAAAATATTTGTTTGGAATTTTTCATATGACTTTATGTAAATTTGTATTCAGATCACTGTCATTCCGAAACCTGCTTTCCACATGGAATGATAAACGCATGGGGAAGGAAGGATTGCAGTACTGCCGTGAACAGTATGAGTGGATGACCGAGGAAATGGAGATTTACAGAGGATGATCGAGGAAATGAAGATTTACAGAGATCTGGAACGGAATATGGGGTATATTCACGCAGTTTTATTTATTTTTTGTTAATTTATGCATTGTAGCTCTTCTTTTCCTTATCAACGAGCTAATGTATCAATAACTAGAGGTCGAGTTCATTGAATACCCTGGCTCCCTCACAAACAATCGTTTCTGGTCATTTTATCTGTTCTAGCACTTCTTCCTTTCTTTTCGATATTTCTAAAGAACCCATCTATCTTCAGACATTTTTGCAGTATTTTGGGCTAGTGCATCGTTGAGTATCCCTAACTGCTGTTCGAAGATCTTTTGAAAAGCCTGTCTGTGGGTGCTCGTGCAGTTGGTAGGTTTACCCAATAGCTGTTGTTCAAAAGAACACGCACATACCACCTTTGACACGTATACACCACTTTTACTTTTTTTGAAGAAATAATCAGTGATTTTAGAAAATATTTTATTAGCCTCACAGTGAAATCATTATTGCAGGCTGCTCTGCGAATCGTCGTCTTCGATCAGCCGCACTGGCACAGAAAACAAAGGCTAACCGTCAGACAAACACCAAAAATAACATCAGCATTGTTGAACGACATGCAGCTGTAGAAAGCCGAGCAGAATTCACTAATATTCTATGGGCGTCACTGATGGCGAACATATTCCTTATGTGCCTGATTTGAGTGTTTGTATGTTTAATCTTGTGCTGTGGAAGGAAGCGAACTTACTGAAAAAGTTCTTTTTTCTGCTAATTTCACGAAAGTAAATTTTTGTAACATTATATTACGTTAAAGGCACAGTTCACGATAATTTTCGTACGTCGTCGCGCTTCGTAAAGTTTCTGAGGGTGATGAAGCATACAAAAGTGAAGAAAAGAACAAAGAAACTCTCAAAAACTCTCGAAATAAGTTGCTTTTGATGTCTAGCTTCGACGAGTTTGCACCTTACAGGGAAGGTCTTTCAACTCATGACGCGCTTTTTGAATGCCGCTTTTTGCATGTATGGGGGTACATACAGGAAGCATATAACTGATGTCCATTTTTGCTGCGCGCCCTTACGAATGCCAAAAACGGGGTTGATGGTTCGATCCCCGCCGAGGTCAAATTTTTGCAAAATTTGGATTTTCAGTTTTTGGGCTCAAAAACACCTAAATATGAAAAATAAGTGCAGTAATCACATTGAGAGTTCCAGACTACCCTCTACTGTCAGTTTTCAGCAAGTTTGACAGTTCAATCTTTTGACCTTTCAGCGCTCATAGCTCACGAACGAGGCGTTTTTGCGTAAAACGGATTTGATATTCGTGTTCAGGAGGTCGAACTACCCCCAGATGTAAGTTTCCAGCCCAATCGAAGTTTTGAGCCAAATTCGAAAAAATGAGCTGGGCATTGATATACCTTCGAGTGCACTTTCAAAGAAAGAGACGACGGTATCACTTGTCAAGAAAACCTGACTATTTCTCTTGCTTGATGCTTGGTTGGTCAAGTAATAACGATAGGCATCCATGCTGTGCATATTCCACTGATTTTCAGCGATTTTGCTAGTTATTCGCTTCTACAAATAGAAAGGGCACCATGTATCCATGACCAAACGCCTTTCTCGAAATTAGGGTCAAAATTTGGATTTGGCTAGAAATGTGTACCTAGGGGTAGTTTGACCCCCTGAAAACGAATATGGCACTCATTTTGTGCGAAATCGCGAAATTCGAGCGCTACGGGCCCTTTTATGTTCAAAAAGGTCACATTACCAAATTCATTGACAATTTGTAAATAGAGTCATTTTGGCATGCTGTCAACGGAAATTATAGTCATTTGGCATAAACAGACATATGTGAAGATGAAACAGTGAAGGCAAAAAAAATGCAAAAGTTCTGCAACGCCGGGTCTCGAACCACCAACCTATGCACTTCGTCCGTTTGAGAGTCCATCGTCGTATCCAGTAGGCCACCCAGTCGCCGCAGCAGCCGTACATCGGGGAACCGTTATTAAACTGCTACGTACTTTTAGTACATGGTGGAGACAAGATTTTATTTTTTACCGTGTTTGACTTTGTTTTGGATGTGAAATAGACGAACTCCTTTGGATCTGCACGTGATCAAAGTTACAAGGGGTATGCGTTACAATAAGTGGGTTAAAATCGCCTTTTTGAGAAAAAATTTTTTCACTCCTTTTTTGGCATTTGTAGGAACGCACAGCAAAAATGGAAGTCAGTTATATGTTTCATGTAGGTACCCCCATATAATGGAAAAAACCGTTTTCCAAAAGCGCGTCATGACCTGAAAGACCTCCCTTGTTAGTAGCACGCATTTGGACAGGTTTCCACGTTATAATATCATCTCATAGGGTTGTTTTTATGAAAGGCGTTTTTCGTTTCGTTTCTTATCCGCAGTCGATATCATGCCTTTCATACACGTATATGCCTCTGCTGCCCTGCTGGTAAATCGTAAAATGGGTGTGAGCCATCTTGAGACGGTGGCCGCCATCTCATTCGCGGGTTCTCTACACGTTTAGAGATAGCACACGCTCTGCCGTTGTTAAAGAGCCTATCTACTCGCGAATGGGACCAAGATTTTCATATTTTCGTGAACTGTGCCTTTAAGAACGTTATTACATCAGAATCTGAATCCCCTTCGATATACAACTAAGAGATGAACCCGTCCTGGCGGCTCACCGGCCGGCTGATCGATTATCCGCGGTTTTGATCTGTCATCGATAAATGTTGTTTGTGCAATCGTTATCTTTGACCTCTCTCGAGCTAGATATAAGAGCTGCATGGAAAGCAGCACGGTATGCGATTCAGGGTTACGTATCCATCCCAAAGAACCCGTCAGTGCATTCGCGCTATCGCGCTGAGCGGTGGGTTTTCGAGGCTTCGCGTTCAGCGGGTGAAAAGAAATTGTGAGGCCGCGTTCATACTTTGCGGTGCCGGGGGAGGTGCCCGTGAAAGTGAAGGTATGGACCGAAAAAGAATCCGGTGGTGGAAACTGCATAACGCGGAAAGGAACGTAGGGAAAAGAAAGATACTGAAGACTGGTGATTCTCACGGTCGCTTCGGGAGACTTGGAGTAAGACGCGGTCACGATAGGATGCGCGAAGGAAACGATGGGCGGTAATCGCATTGTCTTCAGAATAGACCAGTGACGTTCTGGAACGAGGATCAGTTAGTGAAGCCCTACAAGAAAGCGTACAAGGCTGGCAGAAAACGGGGAACTGCGGAGGTGTGGCTGTCCACAGAAGCAGTAAAAAAACTTGTCAATCCTGCTGTAGCCGAAATAGAAACGTTGAGGTGGATGTCTTTGAGAGAAACTGAGAGGTCGAGAGGCAAAGGAGGCCTTACGCTGGCTAAAACCCGACATTCAAGACATCAGAGTGGTGAAGAGCGATGGTCAACTCTGCTGTAGCCGAAAGTACCATCCTAAGAACGCTGGTCGAGGTCAGCAGGAGGTTTCAGGTATCTTCGGTTGGCTTCTGAACGAACGATTCTCTGGTGAGAAATGCCCACAATGGATGCGTTGGCTAACTTCATAGTGTCGGGGAAAGAGGAGAAAGTTTGCCGAGTGCTAGCAAAGACGTAGATTAGAAAGGTCGTTGGTTCAAATGGGTGAAACTATGGGGAGTGAATGAAAAATCCCGCTAGCAAGTACCGACCTTCATCTTGTGTCTTTGGGACTGATCGTGAGAGCATATGGACCGGTCCACTGTGCGGATAGGAGAGCGTTTGTATACACCAAGATTGTGTATGGACCTCTCATGCATTGCGCATCCCCGATTGCCCTCCATTCGGTCCTCTGCGAGCAATGGATTTGTACTAGAAGCAACTCAGGCACTTCGGATAATTTTATGAATGATGGGAAGATTTCGACGTTTCGACGAAAAAAGTCTTTGACAGAAAACTCCCGCTCTGGTGCCTCTTTTTCTGGACTTGTGAGGCGCTTTGATATTACGAGAAACTTCGACAAAAAGTATGCAATCTCACTTCTTCCTCAGCATGTGGCATAGCTCTTGTAATTCTTGGAGAACGGCAGCCACGCAGATCACGCTCAAGGAAACAGACCCTGTGAAAATGCGCTTGAATGAGTTTACGACCCTTGCACGCCACTCCACAATAAAAGATTTAAGGACGTTACAACCACTCGAAGACGGTCAAATTTATGTAGAAAAGATAGTGCTTTACAATGCAGTCGTGGCTTTACCGCGCCGCGACATACGTAGAGGCGGCTACATGTTTCCAAACTTTTTTACCCTTCATTTTTTCTCCTTCGTCCCAACCGCTTTTTGGGCTTTTTATCCTCCTCCTCTGTCAGCAGGAATTGAGCGCATGATCATGTCGGCTGCGCCATCTTGTAGGAATAAATATTGAATTTGTTGGGTCCTTCTCTTTCTTATTCTGTACCAAATTGGGTCCCTATTTTTCTTCACAGCTTTTCAATTTTTTTAACCGCATTGTCTGGAAGGAAAACCATAGCTATACCGATAAAATGAAGAGAGAATCCGTGTGGCTCCTTTAAAGGGACCGTATATTAAATGTTCCGCCACGCCGAGCTCTACCCTGGTTCACTGCATGCCTCGTGGTTAGCAGCTCAGGGATTAGGTTCCATTATCGTCAAGCGTTGAGGTTCAACGGCTAATTTGACCTACATGACCGACGCTTCAGGGATTGTTTAGGGAGGTGGTCCCGTCTTTCATCTACTTGGGTTCAACTAACGATGATCAAAGTAGACAACACCCCCTGCAGGTGGATAGGTGGGTCTACAACTGGAAAGGTTGCACAGTTGTTGCGGCACGGTTAGCCATCAAGGCGCTGATTGTGGGGCCGTTTATCCGCAATGAAAAAAGAAGTCATACTTTCGCTCATACATCACACATTACAGAAATCGAGGTGGTTTAGAAAGTAGGCAGCCACGTCCTTTTTTTTTGAATTTGCGTTCCAGACAGCCTGTGCCATGCCACCGCCGGAGGAATGAAAGCTCAGGTTGTTCTGGGCAGGCATAAAATCCACGATTTGATTTCGCTTCATGCGAGTGGGAGAGACGCCAATTATCACGGAAAAACTTTGCCAGTTCATGATTTCAATTAGAGAGGCATACCATGGATGATTACTGTTGTAATAAGAGACTGACTTGTACGTCAGCTGACCCCGCAAGTCATTAGGCCAAATCGCATTTGCATGTCACTACGATTTTGAATAGAACTAGAATGCGCGGCGTATCCCACAGAAGAGATTGATTAACGCCGAAAACTCTATTCTTGATCCTTTATCATGCTTTCATGGGTGAAGTGAGCTCCCTCTGGGAGAGCCGTAACTACTTCAAGTGTACGAAAAGTTACTGGTGCAGCTAGTCCATGAACCCGTGGTGGTTACCCATCACTTTAACTCAAGCGAGTTTGATTTTAATTCTTTCATCTTCAGCGGTTTAGTAGTAACTTTCAAATCAGCGGTTACGACGTTTCTTGATATGTTAGAAAACGAATGAGAATCCACCCAAGAGTGGCACGGCAGGGACCTCATCCGGTGGTTTTTAAGGTGAACAAAGTTACCACAATGGCCGTCTATTGAGGTCCAGCAGCTATGCAGACATGACGCCAAACACCTCAAGCGCATCGCGGCGTGCTCGTCCATTTACGGAATGGAACCGTATGGAGAGAATTTTCCTACAGTTGCATAGGGATTGGTATCGTCGCTGCCACTGCTCCTTCAGTGCGAAGAGAGCACACGATGCCCGTTCCATACATCGGTATGTATTAGGTTGTCCCAAATGTCTTGCAGGATTTTTTGATCATCACTTTTTGTTATTTTTTTCTTTCAACAAACAACAATTGGGCATCACCTATTCACCATTGTTATCGACAACATTCTGCCACCTCATAGGTAGATCGTTGATTCCGTCCTTCCAGAACTCCCAGTTCTGTGAGTCACAGAAGTCAGCGATCGGCCTCGCAAGCGAGTCTTAATAGACGAATTTTCTCTTGGCCACGAGAATTCAATAGGATTGGTGAGGTGGTAGTCAGAAGGGGCAATGTCTGGAGAGTATGGCGGGTGGGGCAGGACATCCCAGCCGAGCTCGTCTAGCTTGGCCTGGGTACTTTTCCCGATGTGGGAGCTAGCGCTGTCATGAAGGAGGGTGATCGCGGACCTTTTCCGGCGCTTTTCTCAAACAGCGACGGCGAGCTGCTGGAACTGGTGGGTGCATACAGCAGCGGTGACTGTCTCGCCTTGTACCAGCTCTTCTTAGAAAAGCATTCCTTCCGCGTCTCAAAGGATAAGGAGCCTAGAAAGGCAAATCTCGTCAAATCCGTTTTGTTTTTTGGGTTGGTCTTGGAGCACCGACACTCATAAGTGTCGTGAAGGGTGGGAAGGTAACAATAATAGTGGGTGATCCAAATTGATAGTCGTTGATAACATTCGATAAGAGCGTCAAAGTCAATTGTGGCCAAGTCCGTTTCGCTTCTCCTACCGACGGTGGGATATCCACATTCACAGGCATGGCAGGTACGTCGACCTTAATGGTGACTTATCGGAAATGGTAACGGCTCACAGGGGTTGATGAGACCCGTCAGGAAGCGGATGGGATAAAATCCGGTACACCGCTTGCACTACTACAACCGATATATGTAGTAAAGCGTCTGACGCTCAGTGCCATTGGGTAAATATATTTCGTTTATGTTCTAGCCAGATTTAGCTGCGCGATGTATCTCGCGTGTGACACTACACTGACGAAAAGGGGTATATACGTATCCTACTATATATAATTCGCTTAGTATGTCTGTGTGTGTGCTTGTCCGTCTGTCACGAAACTCATATCTCGCGTCGCAGCAAAGCTGGGAAGCTGAATTTTACAAGTGATATAGGGGGTGCCAAGGGAACCTCAGCGGTGGTGGACCAGAAGTGATAGCAACTGATAAGGGCTGATAAGGAGCCTCGGAAGGCAAATGTCACCAAATCCGTTTCGCCTTTCGGGTTGATCCTAAAGCGCTGACACCCATAGGTGTTTTGCGGGATGGGACGGGAACATTAATGGTGGATGACCAGCATTGATAATGGTTGATAAGATTCGATAAGGGGCGTGAAAAGGCTAGAGTCGTCAAATCCGTTTCGCTTTTCGCGATGATCCAAGAGCGCTGACACTCATGGGTGCTTAGAAGGGTGGGTCAGGGACATTAATGGTGGGTGATCTAAGTTGATAATGGTTGATAAGATTCGATAAGGGGCGTGAAAAGGCTAGAGTCGTCCAATCCGTTTCGCTTTTCGCGATGATCCAAGAGCGCTCACACTCATGGGTGTTTAGAAGGGTGGGTCAGGGACATTAATGGTGGGTGATCTAAGTTGATAATGGTTGATAAGATTCGATAAGGGGCGTAAAAAGGCTAGAGTCGTCAAATTCGTTTCGCCTTTGCGTTGATCCAAGAGCGCTGACACTCATGGGTGTTTAGCAGGGTGGGTCAGGGACATTAATGGTGGGTGATCTAAGTTGATAATGGTTGATAAGATTCGATAAAGGGCGTAAAAAGGCTAGGGTCGTCAAATTCGTTTCGCCTTTGCGTTGATCCAGGAGCGCTGACACTCATGGGTGTTGAGCAGTGTGGGAGGGGGACATTAATAGTGGGTGATCCAAACTGATAGTGGTTGATAAGCTTCGATTAGGAGCGTGAGAAAGGGAAATGTCACCAAGGCCGGCTTGCTTCTACGGCTAACAGTGGAATGTTCATATTCGCAGGTATTGTAGGGTACGGGTACCTCAATGGTGCTGTTAGGTACAGGGGCCTCAGTGAAACTGATAATGGCCTACAGTGGTTGATAAGAACCGTTAGGAATTGGATGGGATGAAATCCTTTACATCGCTTGATACTGCTATACGACCGCATTAGCAAAAGCGTCTGATGCGCAGTGGCATCGGGTGAACATATTTTATTTATGTTCTGATATCACTGACCGATGTATCGACCGCTGAATGCCTAGCGTTCCAAAAAAAAATGGTGCGTTTCTCTTGATAATGCGATCTCCATTGATAATCATGATACAACCTATTTTTGTGATAGCAAAGCAAGCGGTTCACTCGGAATCACTTTCTAATGCGGTACTTGCAGCAACACTCGCCGCTAGACTATGTAAAATTTCTAGTGAAGCATGTTTACGAAAACGATAAACATCGATAAGCTGGATATAACCATCAATGATTAGAACGATCGTACGTACGAATTAGATTCTCAGCAAGTGATCTATTTGTTACCAATCGATGCAATCGAATACAAAACTATCGATTTCCAAACTACCCAAACTCCCAATGATGACCAGTTGGCTGGCGCACACTACTGCGCGCGATTCATGTGGATTACGTGCAAAATGGGTTCCATGCAAAGCGATTGAAGTATACCGATACCGAAATGCTTTTTTATCACGCCATCTTCTCTGTTTTTTTGCAATTCTGAAAGCAGAGGGAAGGAAATCTCCGCTCCGCTGTTGTCGGGCCGAACACACCCATTTTGCACAACATCGCCATGAATCACGCGCAGTAATCTGCGCCAGCCAACTGGTATCCTACTCTATATAATTGGCTTAGTATGTCTGTGTGTGTGTGCGTCTGTCTGTCTGTCACGAAATTCATATCTCGCGTCGCAGTAAAGCTGGGACGCTGAATTTTACAAATGATATAGGGGGTGATAGGGGGACCTAGGCGTTGGTGGACCGAAAGTGATAGCAGCTGATACGCACTGAAAACGAGCCTATAAAGGCGAATGTCACCAAAGTCGTTTCGCCTTTCGGGTTGATCCCAGAACGCTGACACTCATAGGTGTTTTGCGGGATGGGGCGGGAACATTAATGGTGTGTGACCCGCATTGATAACTGTTGATAAGATACGATAAGGAGCGTGAAATGGCTAGAGTCGATGAATCCGTTTCGCCTTTCGGGTTGGTCCCAGTACGCTGACACTCATAGGTGTTTTGCAGGATTGGGCGGGAACATTAATGGTGGGTAACCCGCATTGATAACTGTTGATAAGATACCATAAGGAGCGTGAAATGGCTAGAGTCGATGAATCCGTTTCGCCTTTCGGGTCGATCCCAGAACGCTGACACTCGTAGGTGTTTTGCGGGATGGGGCGGAAACATTAATGGTGTGTGACCCGCATTGATAAGTGTTGATAAGATACGATAAGCAGTGAAATGGCTAGAGTCGACGAATGCGTTTCGCATTTCAGGTTGATCCCAGAACGCTGACACTCATAGGTGTTTTGCGGGACTGGGCGGGAACATTAATGGTGTGTGACCCGCATTGATAACTGTTGATAAGATACGATAAGGAGCGTGAAATGGCTAGAGTCGACGAATGCGTTTCGCATTTCAGGTTGATCCCAGAACGCTGACACTCACAGGTGTTTTGCGGGAATGGGCGGGAACTTTTAGTGTTAGTGATTCAAAGTGATAATGGTTGATAAGGTTCGTTATGGAGTATGAGAAAACAAACGTCGTCAAATTCGTTTCGCCTTTCGCACTGATCCAAAAGCGCTGACAATCATAGGTGTTTAGCAGGGAGGGACAGGGACATTAGTGGTGGATGACCCGCACTGATAGCGGTTGATGAGATTCGATAAGGAGCGTGAAATGGCTGGAGTCGTCAAAGTCGTTTCGCTTTTCGCATTGATCCTAGGGCGCTAACACTCGTAGATCTTTAGCAGGATGGGCCAGGAACTTCAATGGCGGGTGATCCAAATCGATAATGGTTGATAAGATTTGATAATGATTGTGGGTAGACAATGTCACCGCTGTCACTCATGGGTGTTCAGCAAGGTTGGCGGGAACATTGATAGTGGGTGATCCGAAGTGATAATGGTTGATAACATTCGATAGGGGCTGTGAGAAGGGAAATGTCACCAAAGCCGAATCGCTTTTGCGGCTAACAGTTAAATGTTCACATGGGTATTGTAGGGTACGGCGACCTCAATGATATTGTTGGGTACAGGGCCTCAGTGAAACTGATGGCGGCTTACAGTGGCTGATAGGAGCCATTAGGGATTGGACAGGATGAAATCCTTTACATCATTTGCTATTACTATACGACCGTTTTAGCAAAAGCATCTGATGCTCAGTGCCATTGGGTGAACATATTTTGTTTAGGTTCTGATATCACTGACCGATCTATCGACCGCTGAATTGCTTAGGTCGCGTTCATACCAAATCGAATGAGAGTTTTGGCGCATCGGCGCATCGGCGCATCCGCGATTTGAGAGAATTGGCGTGCCACGTCACTCTTTTGAACGCGGCACGTGCCAACGTGCGGTTGATTTCTTTTTCTTCTCTTTTCATTTCTTGATCTTTTTCTGTTATGGCAAATATCCAAAATCGCGGATGCGCCAATACTCTCATTTTTCAATCGATATCTATCCTATCCATCACGCGAATGCGCCAATTCTCTCAAATCGCGGATGCGCGGATGCGCCGATACGCCAATGCGCCGATGCGCCAATACTCTCACTTTTTCGATCGATATGTATGTTATCAATCACGCGAATGCGCCAATTCTCTCAAATCGCGGATGCGCCGATGCGCCGATCCGCCATGCGCCGATGCGCTGCTGCGCCAATACTCTCATTTTCTAGATCGATACGTATCTCATGCATGACGCGAATGCGCCAAAACTCTCATTCAATTTGGTATGAACGCAGCCTTAGCGTTTCAAATAGTGGAGCATGACGCTTGATACTGCGATCTACATTGATAATCATGATACAACCTATATTTGTGATAGCGAAGCGAGCGGCTCACTCGGAATCATTTTAATTCGGTATTGGCAGCAACGGGCGGAGGTGGTGTAGTGACAGGTGGCGCGCACCCCACTCTCATGGTGCGGGGGTCAAATCCCGCATCAACGCCCACCCGGGCCAACCAAGCCTTCCATCCCTCCGGGGTCGGTAAATTGGTACCAGACTCGTTTAGGAGGATAAAAGCACTGACTTGTACATCGGCTGGCCACCGCAAGTCATTGTATAGGCCACATCACATTCACCAGCCATCACGATTCTGAATGGAACTAAAATGTGCGGCGCATCCCACAGAAGGGATCGATTAACGCCAAATCTTTATCCTTTATCCTTTATTGGCAGCAACACTAGGTATCGACTGCTAGACTATGTGAAATTCCAAGTAGTGAAGCATGTTTACGAAGACAATTAACAACGATAATCAAGATATAGATCTACCATTATACCATTAATGTGTAGGAATTGGATGCTCAGCAAGTGAACGTTTGGTACCATCGATGCAATCAAATACAAAACTATCTACCTCTAAACTATCTAAACTCCCAATGAAGACGTAAACCAGTTGGCTGGCGCACACTACTGCGCGCGATTCATGTCGGTGACGTGCAAAATGGATTCGTTGCAAAGCGAGTGAAGTATGTTGACACCAAAATGCTTTATTATCACGCCATATTCTATTTTTTCCAATTCAATGGCTCAGCTGTAAGTAGAGGAAAGGAAATTCCCGCTCGATTCCATACACAACTGTGGTCGGGCCTATCAAACCCATTTTGCGCAGCATCGCCATGAATTGCGCGCAGAAGTGTGCGCCAGCCAACTGGTATCCTACTCTATATAATTCGCTAAGTATGTCTGTGTGTGTGTGCGTCCGTCTGTCTGTCACGAAATTCATATCTCGCGACATAGCAAAGCTGGGACGCTGAATTTTACAAATGGTATGGGGGGTGGTAAGGGGACCCAGGCGGTGGTGGACCGAAAGTGATAGCAGCTGATACGCGCTGATAAGGAGCCTCAAAAGTGAATGTCACCAAAGTTGTTTCGCCTTTCGGGTTGGTCCTAGAACGCTGACACTCATAGGTGTTTTGCGGGATGCGGCGGGAACATTAATGGTGTGTGACCCGCATTGATAACTGTTGATAAGATTCGATAAGGAGCGTCGGAAGGCAAATGTCGTCGAACGCATGTGGATGTGGAACGAACGTCGAACCAATGGAACGCATGAGCCATAGCTGCCACCCTAGCGCAGACCATCTGATGCATTTTCTGTGTCGGACAACTCGTCTACATAAACGAATCCTCAGATTTTCGTAATTGATAATTACCACATTAAAGACCTTGTTAAAGAAACACTGCAAATTATGGAGAAGTATCTTGTATCGCAACCCCAAGACGATTGTAGTACAACCACGCCGAAAAAAAAAACCGAAAAAGGAGAGAAATGGAATAAAATTTTAGTTTATCAGTTAAAACGATAAAGGTCAGCAGAAGGTCGCCCGCTAAGGATCGGCGTAGGTCTATCAATAACGAAAATCTGAGGATTCAATGATGTGGACGAGTCATTCGTCGCAGAAGATGTTTCGAATGGTGGTCGGCGTTAGGGTGGCAACTACGGCACGTGTGCCCCAACGGCAAATAAGCTGCAAGGAGCAGCGCCTAACGACCGTCTCCCTTTTCAAAGTTAGTGATGGTTTAGGCTGGGATAAAATCAGAAGGAAGCGTGCCCCCTGGGACCTGATGTGGATCGAAAAGCACTTTTGTGGACGAAATTTTATCGGAATCCGGCGGATGGGTCGATCGGCGATTTCCTTCTGTCAACGCTATTTTCGTGGATTTCGGGACAACAAAGTGAGACCATCTGACCCTCCACCATCTGACCTTCAATCCAATGGACTACTCTGTTCGAAGCAATCTGTAGCAGCGTTCAGAAAGAGCGGAGAAGATTGATGTCAGCTACCTGCGCCGGGTGAGGGTCTTTAGTTCCAATAGTGTACTGTAGGTGTACGGTAGTATAATTACAAGATTACTCAGGTCAGTTCGCACCTCACCTCGCACCTCCTAGCCTCCTATGGGGTGGCCCCACTTAATTGCTCTCAGTGACTACTGACCTTTGAGTAAAAATGTAATGCACATGTAAAAGGGAAAAGGGGAAAAAATGAATAAAAAATCATTCGTAGTTCGCAGTGAGAAGTGGAATAAAATTTTAGTTTATCAGTTGAAACGATAAAGGTCAGCAGAAGGGGGGAATGGTAAACGGACAAATGTGCGGTGGTACTCACTACCGCAACGCGTGAGCTTGCGTCGCGGTTCGTCGTCAGTGGGCACAGGTTTTCTCCCGTCTCGTCGCTCCGTCTGCGCACTCCGCGTAAGAGAGTGCACGTGGGGAGATACTCGCAGCGTGTACTACGCATGGTTGGTACGGAAGCCAACGTTGATCTCATCGGCTAGTCCGACGAGACGGAGGAACTGTGGAGCAGCGGTGAAGTAGAGGAGGATGACCCGTGGTCATTGCGATTGGGGTTCCAAATCGCCAATTTAGTAATTGCGGGAGCCTTCGGTTCCCGTTGTTGTAGGGTCGGCGCACTATAGCGGCGAATGCAGAGTTGCTTCTGTCTCACTGCTCTCAACAGCGATATTTGGCGACACCCCATATTAGCCCCCACGTCGGGGCTTCCTTCCCTTGCGGGCTTAGGTTAAAATGGACACTTGAGTATACATTCTGCGATGACGAGTGTAGCTTTCTTCTCACCGATGTCATAAACTCAACAACGATATTTGGCGACGCCCATATTAGCCCCCACGTCGGGGCTTCCTTCCTTTGAAGGCTCAGATTAAAATATACACTTGAGTTTACATTCTGTGATGACGAGTGTAGCTTTCTTCTCACCGATGTCATAAACTCAACAACGATATTTGGCGACGCCCATATTAGCCCCCACGTCGGGGCTTCCTTCCTTTGAAGGCTCAGATTAAAATATACACTTGAGTTTACATTCTGTGATGACAGGTGCCGCTTTCTTCTCACTGATGTCATAACAACAACGATATTTGGCGACGGCCCATATTAGCCCCCACGTCGGGGCTTCGTTCCCTTGCAGGCTTAGGTAGAAATATACACTTGAGTATACATTCGATGATGACAAGTGTCGCTTTCTTCTCACCGATGCCATAAACTCAACAACGATATTTGGCGACGGCCCATATTAGCCCCCACGTCGAAGCTTCCTTCCCTTGCAATGCGCGCGATGCGCGCGCGACTCTTGGCTCGCCGCTCTAGCGGCGAGTTAGGAGTCACTCTTTTACACACACCTTAGTAAACGAAGATCTCATGTGCTGCTCACGAAGAGCCTTGCCCGATGAGATAAGAAGACCTAGAGCTCATAAGCATGCCAGCGCGCGCCATGATGGAGGCCGCGACGCGTGAGCTTATGCGCCGCGGCAGTGAGTACCGCCGCACATTTGTCCGTTTACCGACACTCCTTTACTTCTCGTACCATGCCTCACTCATCCCAAACTTCTCCCCATCTCCACAGGTTTTTTTTTCATGTAATGCCTGATTTCATGAGAGACGGACGGATAGTCAGACGAAGCGTTATATATAGTAAGGATACTACGCAATATAGACTCCGGTGGGCGGTGAGGACCGAGGGTGTTGTGCTGCCTGTTTGGTGACCTGAAATTTGACCGATTTCAATTTAAAGGACATCACGATCTTCATTGTTTAGTGAGCATAAGAAACTGCCAGTTGTATCGCATGTTGGCAAGAGCATTCGATCAGGGTCCAGTATCCTTAGCTAGCAGCGACCACTCCTTTTCGTGGGCGACCGGTTTACAACGGAAGCAGCAAGCGACATGTTTGCCATGCATAGTGTCGAGTGTTCTAGCCCTTCTACAGCTGCGTCATATACGCTTTGCGATCAATTGATCCGACTGCAACTTACCGCTCTTGAAACTCCTCCAAAAGATACATGATATTTACAATATTTGTGAAGATCAGCGTGATTATATCATGCTCGAATTAGGTTCATTTGCCGTCGACAGCTCCCGATGAGTTCATCTGACGGAAGCCTAAGCCATATTTCGATAGAATTCGGCGAGCAGGTCGGTTATTGGTCGTGCTATAGAGCAAAGACGTGTGAAATCGGAAGGATGGGCTAGCCCGGGGGTGGAAGGATCGGTCAATAATCGCAAAGTATATGATGACGCAAACGCGGGTGGGTTGGAACATTCGAATAGGGACAATGCACGCGACAAATGTCATGTTGCCTCCTTGTAAGACGGCGGCGCACTGAAGGGCGTGCTGTCCACTAGCTAATGATAGTGGGCCCTGATCGAATGCCCTTGCTCACACAAGCGCAACTGATAGGTTCTTATACTCACCGAAGAATGAGGATCGTTATATCTTTAACCAGTTGGCGGGCGCACACTACTGCGTGCGGTTCATGGTTATGTTGTGCAAAATAGATTTGATCGGCACGGACACGGTTGTGTATGGAATTGAGCGGAAATTTCCTTTCCTCTGATCTCAGCTGAGCTATTGAATTGGAAAACAGCAGAGAGGATGGCGTGATAAAAAAAAGCATTCCGGTGCTATGATACTTCAGTCGCTTTGCATCGGACTCATTTTGCACGTTGTCAACATGAATCGCGCGCAGTAGTGTGCGCCAGCCAACTGGTTCAGGTCATATTTGGGAATTCGGGTAGTTTAGAGATCGATAAATTGTATTCGATCGCATCGATTGGTAACAATTTATTCACCTGCTGAGCATCTAATTCCTACACATTGATGGCAGATCCATATCCCGAATATCGATGTTTTTCGTTTTCGTAAACACGCCTCACTATTTGGAATTTTGCATTGTCTAGCGGTCGTACTCAGGGTTGCTGCCAGTACCGAGTTATAAAATGATTCCGAGTGAATCGCTTGCTTTGCTATCACAAATGTAGGTTGTATCATGATTATCAATGTAGATCGCAGTATCAAGAGGAAAGAACCATTTTCTGGAACGCTAGGCAGTTCAGCGGTCGATACATCGGCCAGTGATATCTGAACATAAACAGAATATGTTAACCCAATGACAATGAGCATCAGACGCGTTAGTAAAGCGGTCGTATATGTAGCAGTAGCAGCAAGCGATGTAAAGGATTTCATCCCTTCCAATTCCTAACGGTTCTTATCAGCCAGTGTAAGCCGTTATCAATTTCACTGAGGCCCGTGTAACCAACAACACCATCGAGGTCCCTGTACCCTATATTACCTGCGAATTTTAAGATTTCACTGTTAGCCGCAAAAGCGAACCGGCCTTGGTTACATTTCCGTCTCACGCTCCTTATCGAATCTTATCAACTATTATCAGTTTGGATCACCCACCATTGATGTGCCCGTCCCACCCTGCTGAACTGTTATGAGTGTCAGCGCTTTTGGACCAACGCGAAAGGCGAAACGAATTTGACGACATATGCCTTCTCATGCTCCTTATCAAATCTTATCAACCGTCATCAAGCTGGATCACCCACCATTGATGACCCTGGTTCACCCTCCTGAACACCCATGAGTGTCAGCGCTCTTGGATCAACACGAAAGGCGAAACAAATTTGACGACATGTGCCTTCTCATGCTCCTTATCAAATATTATCAACCGTTATCAATGCGGGTCACCCACCATTAATGTCCCCGTCCCATCCCTCAAAACACCTTTCAATGTCGGGGCTCTAGAATCAACCCGAAAGGCAAAACGGATTCAACGACTCTGGCCTTTTTACGGTCCTTATCGAATCTTATCAACCGTTATCATGCTGGACCACCCATCATCAGTGTCCCCGTCCCAACCCTCAAAACACCTATGAATATGGGCGCTCTGAGATCATTCCTAAAGGCAATACGAATTTGGCAACATTTTCTTTCGGGGCTCCTTATCAGCCCTTATCAGTTGTTATCAGAACCGGTCCCTCACCATTAGTGTCCCCTTGCCATCCCCCACGTCACTTGCAAAAATCAAGGTCCCAGCTTTGCTGCGACGCGAGATATGAATTTCGTGACAGACAGACACACACACACACGGACAGACAGACATACTTAGCGGATTATATATAGTAGGATACTGGAATCGGTCGAATAAGAGATCACCAAACAAGCAATGCAACACCTGCGATCCTCCCCGCCACCCAGTTGAAAAGGCAGACACAATACGCAGGTGGGTAAAGGGAATTCGGTGTGGCTGAATGGCTTAAAATCCAATTTTCTTCTTGCATATAAGGCCATTATTTCATTCACCAGTTGGGCTTTCGCACAGTACTGTGCAAATTATTCATTATTGATTTAACTCAATAGAAATATGTGGTGGGAAAATGGTCGATGTTGCTTTTTTGCTGAGCATCTACTTTCTACGTATGTGTGGTAGGTCCGTAGGCCAGTTATCGATGCTTGTCTTTCCTGTAAACATGCCCCAATATTTGGAATTCCACATAGTCTAGCTGCCGATACACAGTATTGTTGCTGGCCCGCGTCAGAATGCATCGCCTGCTTTGCTATCACAAATGTAGATCGTCCACGTAGATCGCAGTATCAAAGGACATGCACCATTATTCGAAACGCTAGGCAATTTAGCGGTAGATGCATCAGCAGCAGATATCAGAACATGAACAAAGTATGCTCACCCAATGGTACTGGGCATCAGACGCATTCACTACACCAGTCGTATAGTAATAGTGAGCGCTGTACAGGATTTTATCCCCTCCGCATATCCTGATGACTCTTAGGAGCCCCTGTAAGCCGTTATCACTTCGAAAATTCACCATTAAGGTCCCATACCCTGTAATACCTGTGAGGGTGAACATTCCACTGTTAGCCAGAAGAGCGAAACGGATTTGACGACATTAGCCTTTTGACGCTCTGCATCGAATCTTGTCCACCGTTATCAAGTTGGATCACCCACCATTTGTGTGCCCGTCCCATCCCTCAGAACACCTATGATTGTCGGTAGTCTAGGATCGACCCGAAAGGTGATACAGTCCAGTTCCCGTAGGCTGACGGGGCGTGGCCCACAGAGTTGGGTGAGAGTGTGTGGCGGGGTGAGAGAGATCGATACAAGTCCGTAGGCCTCGCCCTACCAGCCGTAATTGAAATGGACTGTACGAATCAGGCGACCTCCACCTTCCAAGGCTCCTTATCAGCCCTTATCAATCGTTATCAGTTTGGATCACCCACCATTTGTGTGTCCGTCCCACCCCTCAGAACACCTATGATTGTCGTTAATCTACATAGAATCGACCCGAAAGGCGAAACGGATTTGGCGACATCCGCCTTCCAAGGCTCCTTATCAGCCCTTATCAATCGTTATCACTTTGGATCACCCACCATTTGTGTGTCCGTCCCACCCCTCAGAACACCTATGATTGTCGTTAATCTACATAGAATCGACCCGAAAGGCGAAACGGATTTGGCGACATCCGCCTTCTAAGGCTCCTTATCAGCCCTTATCAATCGTTATCACTTTGGATCACCCACCATTTGTGTGTTCGTCCCACCCCTCAGAACACCTATGATTGTCGGTAATCTAGAATCGACCCGAAAGGCAAAACGGATTTGGCGACATCCGCCTTCCAAGGCTCCTTATCAGCCCTTATCAATCGTTATCACTTTGGATCACCCACCATTTGTGTGTCCGTCCCACCCCTCAGAACACCTATGATTGTCGGTAATCTAGAATCGACCCGAAAGGCAAAACGGATTTGGCGACATCCGCCTTCCAAGGCTCCTTATCAGCCCTTATCAATCGTTATCACTTTGGATCACCCACCATTTGTGTGTTCGTCCCACCCCTCAGAACACCTATGATTGTCGGTAATCTAGAATCGACCCGAAAGGCAAAACGGATTTGGCGACATCCGCCTTCCAAGGCTCCTTATCAGCCCTTATCAATCGTTATCACTTTGGATCACCCACCATTTGTGTGTTCGTCCTACCCCTCAGAACACCTATGATTGTCGGTAATCTAGAATCGACCCGAAAGGCAAAACGGATTTGGCGACATCCGCCTTCCAAGGCTCCTTATAAGCCCTTATCAATCGTTATCACTTCGGATCACCCACCATTTGTGTGTCCGTCCCACCCCTCAGAACACCTATGATTGTCGGTAATCTAGAATCGACCCGAAAGGCAAAACGGATTTGGCGACATCCGCCTTTCAAGCTCCTTATCAGCCCTTATCAGCTGCTATCACTTTCAGTCCACCGCCGGTAGGATCCCCTTGCCACCCTCTATATCATATCTGAAATCCAGGATCCCTTCTTTGCTGCGACCTGAGATATGAATTTCCGGTCAAACACACACACACATACACACACACAAACACACGCACACACTCACCAACAGAAACACTTTGCCCATTATATAATGTAGGATATCTAGCACTATCTCCTTTATTCTCTTTTCTTTCGTTTAGTTGCTATACTAATAAAGGGACAGCAACTTGTTGAACGCTGGATAGTATAACCACAACATCTTTCACGGAATCCCACAACCCCGTGATTGGTGCACCACCCACATCAATTAATTCTGTTGTTAAAGGACAGCAAGGAGGCACGCAAGAGAAGAGTTGCTTTTCGACTCGGCTTTTGCCCTGTCGTCCTCGTGGCTATCAGTTTTGCTGTATTCATTATTGGAACATCGATTGGATGGGCAAAAACATAGTAAGTTTTCATGAGAGGTAATATTGGAGGTGGCACGAAAAAAAACCGTATTGTAATTGTAAACCGTATTATAACTGTAGATGAAAAATGGGTTCTTTATGATAACAGGTAATGGGGATTAGTCTGGATAGATAAGGATGCTCCTACGAAAACTTTTCTCAGACCCGACCTTCACCCTAAAAAGGTTATGATTACTGTGTGGCGGTGCTGTAAAGGTGTAATCCATTACAGTTTCTTGCAACCTGGTCAGCCAGTCACAGCAGAGTCTTAGTGTTGTCATCTGAAGCAAATGTATAGGAAGTTGCAAAAATTGTGGCCGGTGGTGGCGAATAGAGGAGGGCTGATCCTGTTGCAGGACAGCGCAAGGCCACACACCTCACTAATCACTCGACAAAAATTGACCCACTTGGGTGTAGAAGTTCTCCCACACCTAGCGTATTCTCCCGACCTTTCCCCCACAGACTATCACTTTTTTCGAGCTCTCAATTCTCATCTGCGTCAGAAACAATTTACTAATTTAAAATTTAAATTAAAATTTAAAATGGCAAAAATGTGTAGATTCTGATGGTTTTTACATTGATTAATAAATTTGTGTTTAAGCTGAGCTGTCCACTTTCAAAAATAATTTTGCGGCAACCTAATAGTATGGTCCCGCCAACCTACTCCCCTTCCTTTGCTGCGCGCGAGTCTTCCAAATTGCTGTTATTCTTTACGAAAGTGCCATTTGTACAATCATGCGTTGTATGTGAGTCTGAGCGACTGTAACGACAAAACATTGTTTTAGATTGATAATACAACAGCACTGAGTCGCTAGTTTTTTAGCAAACTTAGCGCTTGTCGTTCTCGGTCGCACTTGTGCCATTCTATATCATTCTTGGCTGAAATTAGATATTATTGGAGCCACAAGTGCAATGCTGCACTTTCGGTGGTTGTGTCGTCTCTGTCGCCTGTACGTGTTTACAGTAATCTAATCTATGTGGGGCATTCTCGGTTCAGAAAAAATGGAATAAACTTCGAATTTGAATGAGAAAATCATTAGAACAGAGAAGCTCGAGGTTGCTCTTTTATCTCACTGCAGTGAAAGGTAGTTTTCACAATTGCGAATCTTGTGTTTCAGTTCATTCCTCGAAAATTCGATTGGAATATCCACTCCTAACTATACCTATCTCAGACTTCCTGACTACGTGAGACCGTGTGCGTATTCAATGTCACAGTTTTATAATTTTCTTTATTTTCGGAACTAACGTATTATTTGTCAACCGTGCCTTCTGAAAGCTCACAAGGAAGTTGCAACGCACTCGTGAGTGCTCACTTATCTCTGTGGGCAAGCAAACCTTCCAGGCTCGTACCGTGTCACTGCTCAATTAGTGAAAAAGATACGTGGCTCCAACGTCCATCAAAGGCAGGGGAGACATGACTTGGTCGTCTGTTGGGTATGAAGGTTGATATGCTTGGAAGTACGTCAGTGAGGGAAGCAAAAACGAGGTCCGTGCCCCCCTTGTTTCTCGCCGCGAACTCGTTTTCTGACTTTCTGAATGTGCCACTGGGTATCTGTCGAAGCTACGCAGATCTGTGATACGTGGCAGTGATCTGCAGGCAAATAATGCGCTTATGTGAATAATGTGTATATGCATGAACGCCGACCAGCGTGGGGCTCTGTTGAATGTCTCAGAAGGTGCACTCCACTGCAGCTTTCTTTACGCACCGTTTAAATCCCTGGCTTTTCCTCACAGTTAACATGATCTTCCTTCATTGGCCCCCAAGTAAGCATTTTTGCTACATTTTGGGTGTGCCATGTCCATTCACCATCATCCAAAAGCTTATTCGCTGTATACATGGTATAAGACCAGCAGCCACACAAAAGATTTCCCCATAGGTTGGTACCATTTTGGCGACTCACGAAAATTAGAAAATGTCGTTGAACTGGCGAGGTTTGATCTGTGGCGTATGTGACTCCCGACGAAAGTCTGGGGTAATACCTTTCACTGGTCCATCTTCGCCTAGTTTAGAACGGATACACAATCAGTATGTACGCAGACCTGGGAAAGGCAGAGTGCTAGACGTTGTTTTCCTACTTCAGTGCGTGTTTTTGGGGCCAACCCAAAGAAAGTCCAGTGTAGATTGGTCATCAGTCGTACCACACAGTCATGACTGACGATTGTGCAGCCCAGAATATCGCGAATTGATCACACATTCAAATCTTTCTAGTGACTTATAATTTGAAGATGAAGGTGTACTTGCCATCCTATCCCGATGTTCCGTCCGAAAAAGAATTGACTTTTGATGGAGAAGTGGATATCCTTGTAGAAGTGCTTGCGCCCACGAATTTGATCATTCTCCACATGCTCGACATTGCAATTAAGAACGTACATGTATTAATGGTGAGTTATCGCTGGGTGATAAAATCTGATCAAAAACAGAGGCTTTCTCAGAATGGAGAAGATATATTCGCCAAACATAAAAGCGGTGATGAAGGAATGGAAGTAGGTGTATTCCTACTGCGTTCTACGATTCCTCCAAACCAACATATCAGAATTAAGGTGAGCACATTAGTAGAAGTATGTTTGGTACTCAGTCATAACACTCTGCTCAGGAAGTACACCGGGTTTGCACAGCCCATTTTACTATTGGAATGACGAATTTGAAATAAGACGACTGGGCGTTCAGGAAACCTGATGAGACACCGCTTTCTTACTCAAAACTCAAGTTGCTAGAGAAAGCCCTCGTTGAGTACATAGAGGCGTGTGGGAGTGTGGGCACTCTCAGTGGCTCGAGGGTGAGCAAATGGGGCACGGAGATCCCACAGGATGCGTCCATGTCTATCGCCTGCGTCAGCCGTCGCTTACCTTAGCGCGTGTTGGTTTGCTCATCGCTGTATCTTCCCACTCCCCTTCCATGTTTTTCTAACCGGGTTTTTTGCGCTTTCGTGGAATCTTGCAGTACTTGCATGAGACCTTGCTCTCGAGTGTGTGGGTGTGGTTCTACCTATTAGCGTTTTTCCACTGTTTACATGCACCACTGGTTCCGCTCTCGAGTGTGGTATATTCCGCACTCCCCCTGTGATTTCGCGTATGATTAGATCGTGTAGGCTAGCAGAGAAGCAGAATTAATGCGAGTCTTTGAACATCGATGCTATTTGAGTGGTGAAACAAGCATTCAAGAATTGGAGTGAGCCCGATGATTTCTTTTGAATAACTCTTTAAGGTGACGTACACAGGTATTATTCAAACTGATAGATTGAATGGTTTGTATAGCACCAAATACAAAGACATTGATGGGTCACTGAAGTGAGTTCGCTTTTCTGTGAGGAATAAAATGTTCCTTTTTTTCAAAACAACGCCTATTTTATGAATCACGAAGAAGTTGTATATACTGTTTCCGTCTCAAACTTCTGGGCGGGCATCGAGCCTCTAAAGAACTTCACGCACTTTACGATGAGCAGGATAGTTCACTATTCTGTGCGGGGTAGTAGACGGATGACTCCTCTCCTGTGAGAATCCACGTCGGGCCTTCACTGAAGCGCCACGGTTAGCCATTACGGCGCTAAGGTCGCTCATGCATTTGAGCAGGGCAGGATCTACAATGGAAGCAGCACTGTCTTGCGCGGCGACCCAGTTTGAGAGTACTGGCATGTGATTTCAAACTGCGCCTGCCATCTAACCACTTCCAGCTCTACGTGGCCTGCAGTAGCGGTAGCGCTATGTGACAAAAGAGGCTACCGCTACTGCGATAAGATGGGTTGAGACCGAATAATAATAACAATAATAATAATAATAATAATAATAATAATAAAAACAATAATAGTAATAATAATAATAATAATAGTAATAATAATAATAATAATAATAATAATAATAATAATAATAATAATAATAATAATAATAATAATAATAATAATAATAATAATAATAATAATAATGAAGGCAGCGTTGAAAGGGAGAAACAGGTTGTTGCGAAAGGCGACCCATGGATGGCCCGCATAAGCTGCGGACCAAGGCACTACCTAACCTCCGTGGTCCCGTATACCGCCACAGAAATATCTCGGGGAACACCAGGGATCTTCGCCCCAATCTGTAGTACACAAGCGACGGCCCATGACACCGACACACGCCATGGGAAGGAGTGTAAGTAACATCTGTTGATACACGAGAAAACTTAAAGAGATATACTGTTGGGACGGCACGTTGACTTGTTCAAGAGCTCAAGCGCAGTGGCACCGCCGCCAACCTCCGTGGAGTGGTTCGTGAAAATCGATTGCAGAACGGTGGCGCACAGCAGGAAGACATAATAAAGACTGTCCGGGGAGGTTCGTGATGGTGCTGCCGTAGGCAACTGTCTCACGTACCCGCGCGGTTACGGGATATGACCAACGTGGTAAGCGGTCAAAGCCAGGAGAACCCGCTCTCTAAGGAGCTTAGGAGCGATCCTCTCCTCGCCCGATGTGCATGGTATCATCAAGCAAAGACACGTTCGAGCAAAAAAGCATTCATGGGCTACAGCTTTCGTATGAGGGTTATGATGAGGAAACTTTGTATTCCTTACTGTCTTTTTTCTTCACTTAGATAATATTAATATCCCCTTTTTCTATTTTGTTAGTACCAGTTGGGCTATCGCACAGTACTGTGCGAATTAGTCATTATTTATTTAACTTAATGGAAATATACTACAAGGATGCTGAGTTATGGGCAAAAGCTTCGGTGGCGGACGGGACTCGAACCCGCACTTCATCTTTTCCGGGGATATGTGCTAATCCATTACACTACCGACACCACCTTCACCCTAACTCAGCTTTCTGAATGGTATATTTACCATAGCTTATCAGCACTGGCTATGGTAAATATACCATTCAGAAAGCTGAGTTAGGGTGAAGGTGGTGTCGGTAGTGTAATGGATTAGCACATATCCTCGGAAAGGATGAAGTGCGGGTTCGAGTCTCGTCCGCCACCGAAGCTTCTGCCCATAACTCAGCATCCTTGTAGTAACTTTAGCATCGCGAGCTGCGGCGATAAACAGCAGTTATCAAAAATTAAAAATATCAAAATCATTACTAAAGCTTTCAGCTTCACGGTTCGATG
This sequence comes from Trichostrongylus colubriformis, assembly GCA_963978905.1. Lineage (NCBI taxonomy): Eukaryota > Metazoa > Nematoda > Chromadorea > Rhabditida > Trichostrongylidae > Trichostrongylus > Trichostrongylus colubriformis. The sequence continues at coordinate 22,923,804 of OZ022259.1, read as the reverse complement.
CCGATATTGGCCAACCGGCTCAACACGTTATACGTGTGAGTGCTGATAAGCTATGGTAAATATACCATTCAGAAAGCTGAATTAGGGTGAAGGTGGGGTCGGTAGTGTAATGGATTAGCCCGGAAAGGATGAAGTGCGGGTTCGAGTCCCGTCCGCCACCGAAGCTTTTGCCCATAACTCAGCATCCTTGTAGTAACTTTCGCATCGCGAGCTGCGGCGATAAACAGCAGTTATCAAAAATTAAAAATATTAATGGAAATATGTAATGGGAAAATAGTTGATGTTGCCTTTTGCTGAGCATCTACTTTCTGCATATGTGGTAGATCCGCATGCCAGTTATCGATGCTTATCGTTCCTGTAAACATGCACCATTACTTGGAATTTCACATATTCTAGCGGTCGTTACCCAGTATTGTTGCTGGCACCGCGTGAGAGATGCTATCACAAATTTAGATAGTGTCTTGATCATCCACGCAGATCGCAGTATCAAAGGACATGCACCATTATTTGGAACGGTAGGCAATTTAGCGGTAGACACATCGGCAGCAGATGTCAGAACAAAGTATGTTCACCCAGTGGTACTGGGCATCAGACGCATTCACTACAGCAGTCGCATAGTAATAGTAAGCGGTCTACCGGTATTTATCCCTTCCCCATATCCTAATGGCTCTTATCAGCCCCTGTGAGCCGTTATCACTTCCGAAAAGTCACCATTGAGGTCCCCATACCCTGCACTACCTGTAAGTGTGAACATTCCACAATTAGCCAGAAGAGCGAAACAGATTTGACGACGTTAACCTTTTGACGCTCCTTATCGAATCATATACACCGTTATCAATTTGAATCACCCACCATTGATGTGCCCGTCCCACCCCCTTAAAACACCTGTGAGTGTCGGCAGTCTTGGATCGACCCGGAAGGTGAAACGAATTGAGCGACATTCGCCTTTTAAGGCTCCTTATCAGATCTTATCAAGCGTTATCAATTTGGATCACCCACCATTGATGTGCCCGTCCCACCCCCTTAAAACACCTGTGAGTGTCGGCAGTCTTGGATCGACCCGAAAGGTGAAACGAATTGAGCGACATTCGCCTTTTAAGGCTCCTTATCAGATCTTATCAAGCGTTATCAATTTGGATCACCCACCATTGATGTGCCCGTCCCACCCCCTTAAAACACCTGTGAGTGTCGGCAGTCTTGGATCGACCCGAAAGGTGAAACGAATTGAGCGACATTCGCCTTTTGAGGCTCCTTATCAGATCTTATCAAGCGTTATCAATTTGGATCACCCACCAATGATGTGCCCGTCCCGCCCCCTTAAAACACCTGTGAGTGTTGACGCTCTGGGATCGACCCGAAAGGTGAAACGAATTGAGCGACATTCGCCTTTTGAGGCTCCTTATCAGATCTTATCAAGCGTTATCAATTTGGATCACCCACCATTGATGTGCCCGTCCCACCCCCTTAAAACACCTGTGAGTGTCGGCAGTCTTGGATCGACCCGAAAGGTGAAACGAATTGAGCGACATTCGCCTTTTGAGGCTCCTTATCAGATCTTATCAAGCGTTAACAATTTGGATCACCCACCATTGATGTGCCCGTCCCACCCCCTTAAAACACCTGTGAGTGTCGGCAGTCTTGGATCGACCCGAAAGGTGAAACGAATTGAGCGACATTCGCCTTTTAAGGCTCCTTATCAGATCTTATCAAGCGTTATCAATTTGGATCACCCACCATTGATGTGCCCGTCCCACCCCCTTAAAACACCTGTGAGTGTCGGCAGTCTTGGATCGACCCGAAAGGTGAAACGAATTGAGCGACATTCGCCTTTTGAGGCTCCTTATCAGATCTTATCAAGCATTATCAATTTGGATCACCCACCATTGATGTGCCCGTCCCACCCCCTTAAAACACCTGTGAGTGTCGGCAGTCTTGGATCGACCCGAAAGGTGAAACGAATTGAGCGACATTCGCCTTTTGAGGCTCCTTATCAGATCTTATCAAGCGTTAACAATTTGGATCACCCACCATTGATGTGCCCGTCCCACCCCCTTAAAACACCTGTGAGTGTCGGCAGTCTTGGATCGACCCGAAAGGTGAAACGAATTGAGCGACATTCGCCTTTTAAGGCTCCTTATCAGATCTTATCAAGCGTTATCAATTTGGATCACCCACCATTGATGTGCCCGTCCCACCCCCTTAAAATACCTGTGAGTGTCGGCAGTCTTGGATCGACCCGAAAGGTGAAACGAATTGAGCGACATTCGCCTTTTGAGGCTCCTTATCAGGTCTTATCAGCTGCTATCACTTTCGTTCCACCACCACTGGGATCCCCTTGCCACCCCCTATATCGTATCTAAAGTCCAGGATCCCATCTTTGCTGCGACGCGAGTATGGATTTCCGGTTAAACACACACACACATACACACACAAACACACACGCACACACACCAACAGACACACTCAGCCGATTAAATAATGTAGGATCATATTCATATTATATCAGCGAGCGCAATAACGATCACAAGGTAATCGCGACGTGTGTTCTTAAGCGGCGATCAATGTCTTAAGATAACAGCCTTTTTCTATTGTGTTTTTTAAAAAATATCACCATTTGCTCAGTTCAATCCGAATTCAATGACTCATCTTACTTTTCTGGAAATCTAGAAACGCTACTAATTCTCTCGCGCTAGTTTCATTGGGAATCACTATTGAGTGGATTGCTTACAGTTCTGCCTCTTCGCCTTCGCTCAAGGGCCGAAATAATTGAAGCCGCAGTTAGTCTTCCCTCCAGCCCTCTCCTAGACATTATATCCTCAACTACACCCTCTGACAACCACTATATGCATGTTGAGGAGAAGGAGATGGGAAAGACATGATGTTGCTGAATAGAGGGAGACTGTCGCACATTTTAACTGTTCTGAACGGAAATGAGGAGCATTTCGGTCGAGTGCTTAATATGAAGCTCGAGATGATAAGTTGAAGCGGCGTAAAATTCGGGTTTGGGACCCGTCCACTTTCATTGGTTCTCATCTCTACATACTTTATTTGTGACGTATTTTTGCGACCTCTCACCGCACTAAAGAAGCTTGGGCAACAGGTAAATTCATGTCGCATCTGATATTACTCTCCAGATGACGCCTAGGGCACACGGTCAGTAGGGCCGCCATGCCCATCTCTTAACGTGTTCTCTGTGAGGACGCGTTTATACTCAGCGCCGCAGAACGTGGCCGTGCAGCGAGGCAGAGTGGCATGGGGAGGTGTAGAGCCCGCAGGCAACGGGGCAGGGTGGCATAGAGGGAGACCCAGAGACACCAGCCAGCCCTGGCGCCGGTACCGCAGAGTATGAACGCGGCTCGACACTCCTGAAATATTTTAAAAAGAGAGTAGACCATACGAATGTTAAAATGAGAAAATGGTGTACAATTAAGCTAAGCACATTGGATGTTACCTAAGGAATGGAAATATTTGTTTTAATTTACTCTGAATTCGAGAATTCATGGTAGCATCACCCAGTGATGAATAAATACAGAGGAATAGACTTACAAGAAGCATAAGGTTCACATAAAGAATCCGAATAAGCTGTGGTACAGGGCTAAAGGCCATAGGATGTCACAGGGTCGCAGGCCAAGTTCAAAATCCATCTGTCCCAGTCTACACCAGTTGTTTCCGCCCCAATTGTTCTGTCATTGAATCTCACGCGTTCGTCCACAATGTGCATCTACTTCCATCCCCTAAATATCCTAATCACTCTTCATAGTGCCCTGAGTGGTTCTCCTTGTGTTACCACAGCCGTTCTTTCTTGCAACGGTTAGAGGAGTGGCCATTTTTCCTCTTTTTCGCCCTTATACCTAACAAGAAACAACGTTCACTACAAACGCTCCAGAAATTAGTACAGATTTGCTCGGAACTCCGTCTGCCTTATTAGGTACATTTGTTTTCTTTTAGGACTGCTGCTGTGACTCATTTCGAGCCGAGCGATGCCCGTAGAATGGTGCCTTGCTTTGACGAACCGGATTTCAAGGCAAACTGGACCGTTACGATAATCCATCCGGACGGAACCGCAGCTATTTCTAATGGAAAAGAGATTGGTGAAGTGAGGTGGGAAGGAATGAGATTGTTCCTTCCTTTATCTCAGAGACAGTGATAGGGTGATATGGGTGATAAGGGATTCCAAAAAGAGTCATTCACTGAATAACTACGGGTTTGAGAGCCATATGTATAGCGAAATCCTGCGCGGGAGGCGCCCCTTGAGCTATGGGCGGCCTTATCACCGAGGCCGCCTTTCTCATGTGAGCCCGCCTCCTAGGGTGTCGGCTTTGCCGAAGAATGACTGAGATGCAGAGCAATGAGCATGATAGCAAAATGACACATATCGTACCGTATTAATGTCGTATCGATCGAAGTGACGTGGTGCTCGGTGTCGGCTTTCGTGGTGAAAACCTCCATCGGTCAGTATCAAAGATTGGAATGAATGATGCAACCACTGCCTTCAAATGTGCGCGTTGCCCCTCGAATCAGAACGTGGCATTTGGAACGCGATACGTGTGAACGTTGAATCGAATGGCTCAATCATAAGACCACACTTAACATATGTGCTGCGCGTCAAGTCCTGTCCTTTCCGCTGTACTGAAATTTCGCAGCACTCTCATGAAATACATAAACGTCCTGATTTCACTATTTTTTAAATTTAGATAACCGTTCTAGAGAGACGAGCTCACCGTGGATAACATCCTCGTTCGAGGAAACGCCGAAAATGTCGACATATCTTCTTGCCATCTCTGTTGGCGAGTTCAACTTCACTGAACGTTATACTGAATCCAAAGTGCGAGTGCGTATTTCTGCGCTGTTAAGGTTTCACCTGATTCTCGAAGATTCCAACTTTCTTCAGTTACGAATGTGGTCACGCCCTGCAGCTCTACATAGCACTTCAAAAGCTTTGCTCCTTGCCGAGAAGTACTTCGGTTTTTACGAGGATCTTTTTGGAATCAAATATCGGCTACCCAAACAAGGTTTGATGTGTGGTGCCCATGATCTGCTTTTCATTAAATATTGCTTGCTGAGTTATTGCCTGAACATGCAGATATGCTTGCTCTCCCCGACTCCCAAGATGGTGGGATGGAAAATTGGGGACTGATTACTTACAGGTGCATTGCCCGTCTAGAGTTTTTTCTTCTGCGAAAATGTTGAAGTTATTCCATTTCAGGGAGAATGATATATGGGCCGACGCTGAAGGTTCAGGACGATTACTTGTGGCACATGAGTTGGCTCATCAGGTTCACTTCCTTGAAACATAACATCGTTCTAAATACGAAATATACTCGTATTGATTGAGAAAATATCAAAGTTTCCACCGCATACTATAGAATTATTGCATACCACGTTTAGAATCATGTCTAGTTTTCTCGCCATCACTGTGTGCACTGCTTTTGATGCATGAATAGAATTCCTCTGATCGGTCACTACGGACGTGCCCATGTGTGCCTAACGTAATGAGTGTTTCTTCGCAGTTTTGGCCGGAATACGAGACCATCGAAGGGTGCCTTAGTCAGGGAAGCTACATTGGTTCAAAACTCTGAGTGTAGTATGTGATGGGACACCTTATAGCACGTACTTTTTGCTCCGTGGAAATGGGCATTTGAATCTGACAGGGACCTCCAGCATTCTGCAGATTTCGTAGTGCAACTGTGATATTGCTGGTATTTCTTTTCGCCATACATAACTTGTCACCGCAAGCTATCATCTTCTGCGAACATCGGCAAGGCGGTAGCATTAGCGTTGTAATGGAAGAGGACGCTGTCTCCTAGCCACGGTAATGAAACGATAAATCAAGTGCCTTAGATTTATCGATTTGAAGAGATGGTGGAGTTCATGAATGGCAACCTGCTGAATTGCCGTCAGGAGGAATTCGATGAGAGCATTCGGAAAATGAATCGGATGCTTGTTTCCAGTTATCTGTTCATCGCTATCTTCTAGCGACCCCGCTCATGGCATAGTGATGTGTACTGTTTCCATGGATTTCCCTCTGATAAGAGAGCCTCAGCGTGCGTGAAAGAATGGAAAAACCCCCCTTTTGCGCCTTGATCTGAGAGTGTGCCTTACTAACTTGGTGGTTAGAGACCTATCCCTACACGTGAACGACGAGTTGACCGCCTTATTCCATTTTCGCGAAGAGCATGCAGTGGCATCGTCAACTCCAGATGTCCACTCCTAGATATTTTGCAATGCTTTCGCGAGACATTCTCTATCAAAAGTTCGTGAATGGAGGAAAGATGTCACAATTTATGCAAGGCAGCTGAGCTCCCGCAACAGCCTAAATCGTGGAGGCGTCGCTCCAGCACTGCCAAAGTCTTCGATGCCCATCTCAGTGCGGTGCGGAGGATAAACATTCAGGCGCTGCTGGGGAGGCTGAAGGAACTTATGAGTGCACATGGCGAAGACACTGGTCATCAACTGATGATTGAAAGAGGTGTGAAAAAAGTCTTCGATGTGTGGATAACCTATTAAGATCGCTAAAAGGCAGGTCTCGAGAGATGGCTCGCCTACTAGAACGTAAATTTCCATTTCTTTTCTGTAAACGCAGCAGAAGGTAACTATTAGGTTGATTCATAATAAATCGGACAAATTGACCAATTTTAATCATTGTCGTACAACTTTTTTTACGACAACAGGGATTCACTTGAAATATACCCCAACTTTATCGATGACCTTCCGCCACGGTATAGGCAGATCATGGATGCCCTTGCTCCAGAAGGCCGGAGGCTGGAGCTCAAGAAGTTGCCGAGTGCCGTCTTGGCGTCGTCGCGAGTTTTGAAGTCTTGGCCGTCCAGGTGGCGTTGGCTGTGGGAGAAAAGGTGGAAATCTGAAGGGGCCAGGTCGTATAGAAGTACGGTCCAACTGTACGACAGCAGCTCGGCCTTGGTCGATCTTGCGAAGTGCGGTCTGTGGAAGTAGACACGTTGTCGTGCTGGAAGTAGACATGTGACCGCCGCCGTAGCGAACTTTGGACATTGGCCTTCAATCTCGTAATTGACGAACGTAGACGTCGGCGGATACTGTGGTACCTTCATCGAGCAGCTCCCAGTACTCTACGCCGTGTACGCTCCACCAACCGCGGTTTTCGTCTTCGATGGAATAGTCGCCTGACGCAAACTTCGAATGCTACAACTACAGTGTACTTCTGCCGGGGGCATGCTCCTTGTGAACTTCTATCAGACGTCTGCCGATATCCGCGGGTTCCTGGCCAGATAGCGATATAAATAGTATGACGTTGCGGATGTGGTCTCTGGACCGCTTGAAATCGTGCGGCATCGTGGCGGAATGAATTCACTTTGGAGTGATTATTTTGCGGTACTTTGAAGAGCTTTTCATACTCACTCCAATGGTACCTCGCGCGTCCATTTTCGTTGATTCGTTACTGAGTTATGATCTCTAGAAATCATCACTACCATTTGTCCGATTTATTATGAATCAACCTAATAACATAGGGCATCACTACCATTTGTCCGATTTATTATGAATCAACCTAATAACATAGGGCAAAGTAGGCTGGACTCGTGGAGAAGACAACTACGGAATGGCATGCACGGTCAAGCGTCCGTTGAGGAATCCTCAACGGGGGGGGGGTCGTCTTGGTCAGCTAAGAGAAGGGGTCGTAAACGTTGAGTTAGGCAATGATCAACGGAATCTCTCAAGCTGAGGGTCTGAAGTGTGGAGGGAAAAATGATAAAACTGACTAACTGGGTGCGAAACGGAACTATTATTTATCCTACACTATATAATTCGCTAAGTATGTCTGTGTGTGTGTCCGTCTGTCTGTCGCGAAATTCCTATCTCGCGGCATAGCAAAGCTGGGACGCTGAATTTTACAAATGATATGGGGGGTGGTAAGGGGACCCAGGCGGTGGTGGACCGAAAGTGATAGCAGCTGATACGCGCTGATAAGGAGCCTCAAAAGGCGAATGTCACCAAAGTCGTTTCGCCTTTCGGGTTGGTCCTAGAGCGCTGACACTCATAGGTGTTTTGCGGGATTGGACGGGAACATTAATAGTGGGTGATCCAACTTTATAACTGTTGATAAGATTCGATAAGGAGCGTCGGAAAGCAAATGTCGTCGAGTCCGTTTCGTCTTTCGCGTTGATCCTAGAGCGCCGACATTCATAGGTGCTTAACAGGGTGGAACAGGAACACTATTGGTGCATGATCCAACTTTGTAACAGTTGATAAGATACGATAAGGAACGTGAACTGGCAAGTTTCGTCAGGTGCGTTTCGTCTTTCGCGTTGACCCTAGAGCGCTGACATTCATAGGTGTTCAGCAGGGTGGAACGGGAACACTATTGGTGGATGATCCAACTTTATAACGGTTGATAAGATATGATAACGAGCGTGAAAGAGCAAATGTCGTCAAGTGCGTTTCGTCTTTCGCGTTGACCCTAGAGCGCCGACATTCATAGATGTTTAGCAGGATGGAACGGGAACTCTATTGGTGGATGACCCAAGTTGATAACAATTGATAAGATTCGATAATGAGCGTCGGAAGGCAAATGTCGTCAAGTCGGTTTCGTCTTTCGCGTTGACCCTAAGGGGCTGACATTTATAGGTGTTTAGCAGGGTGTAACGGGAGCATTGATGGTGGGTGATCCAAATTTGATGCAGATTGATAAGATTCGATAAGGAGTGTCGGAAAGCAAATGTCACCAAGCCCGATTCCCTTTTCCGACCGGCAGCGGAATGTCCACATTCACAGGTATTGCGGGGTACGGGAAGTGATGGTGACTTACTAATAGCGGCTTACAGAGGTTGGTGAGGCCGCTCTCATACTTTGCGCACCGATGCCGTCACGCGCGTGACGGCGTCGGTGCGCAAAGTATGAGAGCGGCCTAAGAGGAAGTGGATGGGATAATATCCGGTACACTGATTACTCCACTATGCTACCGCTAAAGTAAAGGCGTCAGTGCAACTGGAGTGTCGGTAAACGGACAAATGTGCGGCGGTACTCACGCCGCGACGCATAAGCTCACGCGTCGCGGCCTCCATCATGGCGCGCGCTGGCATGCTTATGAGCTCTAGGTCTTCTTATCTCATCGGGCAAGGCTTTTCGTGAGCAGCACATGAGATCTTCGTTTACTAAGGTGTGTGTAAAAGAGTGACTCCTAACTCGCCGCTAAAGCGACGAGCCAAGAGTCGCGCGCGCTTCGCGCGCAGGGAAGGAAGCCTCGACGTGGGGGCTAATATGGGCCGTCGCCAAATATCGTTGTTGAGTTCATGGCATCGGTGAGAAGAAAGCGACATTTGTCATCACCGAATGTATACTCAAGTGTATATTTCTACCTAAGCCTGCAAGGGAACGAAGCCCCTACGTGGGGGCTAATATTTGCCGTCGCCAAATATCGTTGTTGAGTTTATGACATCGGTAAGAAGAAAGCGGCACCTCTCATCACAGAATGTATACTCAAGTGTATATTTTAACCTAAGCCTGCAAAGGAAGGTAGCCCCGACGTGGGGGCTAATATGGGGTGTCCCCAAACATCGTTGTTGAGAACACTGGGACAGAAGCAAAGCATTTGAAATGAAACACTTCGAAATTTTCCCCATCTAATCCTCAATTGGAAACCCATATCGAGTACTAAGCTACCATTAGGGAAAGCAAGCGGCCAATAGATGGGTTTGAGGGAGTTATTAGAAAGTTTATAGCAGTTTGGTTGGGCTCAGGTAAAGTTCGGAGTAGTTTAAAAATGTCGAAATTCAGTATGCGGAAGATAACGCCCTCCTCGCCATGTCGCAGCCGTCGCCCATAACGTCTCAGATAACGTCGTCTTGTTGAATTATGACTAGCAGCAGTCGTGTTCGCTGAAACATTTTAGTCAAACCCCCTCTGTTTTTGTGTCCAGCTTGTGTATTTAATAGTATATTCGACTTATCACAACTCATGATCCATTCCTACAATTATTTTCCTGCCTGTTTGTGCATTTTGCTGGATTACTTTGAATTTTAAATTCTTTTTTGTCAATGATCATATTAGGTTGTTGCAAAATTATTTGGTTTCAAGGTATGTATAAATAAGTAGATTTTTTACCCTGAACTATTCCATCCCAAGGAACGCCAGGCATACCATTTGGTAGGTTTTTTTTCTGCTCTTTCAGAAACTTCTATGAATGTCGCTCTAAGTTCTCCAGCCGGCCTTTTCCAGGGCTGCGTATAATCATGAACCGACGCGACTATCGAGTCATCATGCTTTATGAGTTTAAATTGGAACACTCCGCAGCGGAGGCAGCTCGTAATCTCAGCAGTGTTTTTGGGACGAATTGTCCTTGCGAACGAATAGTGGAGCTCTGGTTTAAAAAATTTGCTTCTGGCGATTTTGATTTCGAAGAGAAGTCGGGTCGCGGCCGCAGGTCATCGCTTAATGATGAAGATTTAAGGAGAGCCGTTGAAGCAAATCCAGAGACGAATACTCGTACGTTAGCAGAAGACCTAGGTGTACATTACTCTACAGTGGCCAGACATTTGCTGACAATCGGCAAGGTGAAGAAGATGTCGAAGTGGGTGCCTCATGACCTGACCGATGAGCAGCGTCTGGCACGTTTCGACACCTGCTCTAATCTCCTAGTTCGCCATAAAAATGAGCCATTTGTAAACCGTATTATAACTGTAGATGAAAAATGGGTTCTTTGTGATAACAGGAAGCGGGGATTAGTCTGGGTAGATAAGGATGCTCCTCCAAAAACTTTTCCTAAACCCGACCTCCACCTTAAAGGCACCGGGAGGGGGGCAAGGGCGGAATAACGTTTACAAAAACAATGGCGTCTGAAAACAAACATATGGGTTCGGTAGATACAATGTGTAACGAAACCAGCGTTGAAAAACGCGCCGTGAGACGGTATTCGGCCCCGGGGCGCGCTTCCGTCCGAACTGCAAGCTTCCGTGGCCGAGCCACGCTTCGTTCATTTTGAAGCTTGTCTTCGGCCTGATGTAACCTTATTTGTGAATTATTTCCTCTTTACTGTTTTCTAGTGACATATTTTACTTGTTTACTTATAGATCTTCTTAACTGTGCATTTCTATATCTGGAAATCTCAGAAGGGTCAAATAAAGTCGGGGGGAGACGCAACTTTGCGTCGACGTCGATGTTCCTTTCCCTTATTAGGCTTAGACTAAAATTGATATCCCCTCCTCCCACATTAAAAAAGCATCTGTCAAAGCATAGGTCTCATCAGCTTTAGCCTAACCCTAGGAAGGGAAAGAAGCGTTGACGTGGGTAAAAATTTTGCCGCTGCCCCCCCCCCCCGACTTTATTTGACCCGTAAGTACATCTAGAAACAATATAAGAAAGAACAAAGTAAAAACTAGAAGGAAAAAACAAATCTATATTAGAAACATCTTCCTTTGGCACCATGCCAAGGCGTCAAATTGGCGAGTTTGTGCAATGGCGGCCACTCAAGCTCGTCCACACTACGTAGGTTCTACCGTAAGCCAAAATTACCCCTCCTGGTGTCTTTAAAAAGGTTATGTACTGTGTGGTGGTGTTGTAAAGGTGTAATCCATTACAGTTTCTTGCAACCTGGTCAGCCAGTCACAGCAGAGTCTTACTGTTGTGATCTGGAGCAAATGTATAGAAAGTTGCAAAAATTGTGGCCGGCGGTGGTGAATAGACGAGGGCCGATCCTGTTGCAGGGCAACGCAAGGCCACACACCTCACAAATCACTCGGCAGAAATTGACCCACTTGGGTATAGAAATTCTCCTTCATCCAGCGTATTCTCCCGACCTTTCCCCAACAGACTGTCACTTTTTTCGAGCCCTCAATTCTCATCTGCGTCAGAAACAATTTACTAAGTTAGACGATGTTGAATGTGCCTTCATTGACTTCGTTGATTCTCGTGATAGTAGTTTTTGTAGTAGTGAAGGCTAAGTTTTATTGCCTGTTTGTTGGCAAAAGTGTGTAGATTCTGTTGGTTTCTACTTCGATTAATAAACTTGTGTTTAAGCTGAGTTATAGTAGTTTGAAGTGTGCGGTCCACTTCCGTGTGTGTGCGTAATTTTGCAACAACCTAATACTACCCGTGTTCGCAAAAGATCAGAACCTTCGTGAGAAGGTGAAATGCTAGGTTCATGGTGTTTAGGTTTAGTGCTTTTGAACGGGTTCCGTTTCGGTTGGAGCCAAACAGCGATAATCCGCAAGGGACTATATAGTCGTCTTTGTCCCTCCGAGACGTAGGATGCTGTCCACGATGACGGCTTTTATTTCTTTCCAATTCTTGTCCTTCAGGTTTGCTAATTTTAGGTACTTTGTTTCATTTAGAATATACCTCTTTAATACCAACTCTAGTACTGTTTCTAATCTATTAGTGTGTTATTCTCATTGTCATAGACAATCACAGTCGTAGGAGGGGGTCGTATGAAACCCCTTTCGGGGGGGGGTCGTATTATTTAAAGATTTTCCTCTGGACGCTTCACCCTGATGGCATGTCCATCAAAACGTCGGCCTGGGGGATTGCGCATATTCTCTAAAAAGGATCACGACCGGATCATAACTGTGCGATAGACATCAAGATGGCCCAGCAACCATGTATGCAGAATGAAAAGCAGTTCCTGAGCTGGGACTATATTACCTCACAGGTGATTCAAGCAGCCACGTTGACAGGGACAGGAGGACCTAGAATCATTGCACCGAGCAAGGGGATTTGCCGTAACATAACGCAACGGAGCCAGTACACCAATGCAGGAAGACAAACGAAAGTTGATCGTCTACTGGAAAGATACTTTAAAACGTGAGGAACGCCAGGGCTTGGCCGAACACGGACTCTAGTTATAGCAAATTGCCACAAAAAACAAGGGCAACATGCGAGAGGAGGATTCGATATCAGGGTTGCACCGAGTAGAAAACAACGGTCTTCAGAAAGGGACACTGAATATTTCAAGTCCTTCGAAGTGCTTCAGGTGACTTGATAGAAAGCGGGATCACGATACTATACACGAAACGCACTGTGGTGAACTCGAATGTGTTGAGAGTAGATAAAACGATAAAACGGAATTGTACATGGTGGAGTTCAACGGGTAGTGATGAAGGAGAGGGACGCTTAACGAGAAGCAAAGCATAAAGGTTGCCGCCTACAAAAGCTGTAAAGAATTTGCTGAGGTAGTCATAGTCAAAGCGAAGAATACGGAGATGGATGCCTTGTGCGAGAAGCGGGATTGTGTGGAGGCATTCAGGAGGTTTACGCTCAAGCATCGGCAGTGAAATTGTGAAAAGCAGCAGCGAAGCCATATGGAGACGAAAGGTGGTTGCTAAAGTACTTGATGACTTTTACACGCCAATGCCCGTCGTAAAGAAAACCTAAAATGGGGGAAACGACTGGCTCCATCCTATCCTGGACAGACGGGATATTTTTCAAATACTGGAGAAGGTAGATGTAGATTTGAATGATCGGTCCAATTCGGATGGTGTAGCACTAAAGACATGGAGTGCGTTCGTATAGTAAGGAAGGAGTGACTCCCCAACCCAAACCAAAATTCCAGTAAAGGCTAAATTTTGGAGGCGTGGAGAACCTGTACATTTGTTCTGATTCTGAAATAGGAGGAAGATGGAATGCTTCAACCTCTACACGAGAGTATCAGTTTGCGAGAAAGATAAGTTGTTACAGTTTTGAATCGATTGATCGCTATAAATTCTTGTCGTTGCAATTTAGACATCGTTGAGGTCTAGCTCGTATAAGGTCTATCGACCATATACGTGCTTAGGAGCCCCTGCGACTCCTACTGGAGGTTGAATGTGCACTTGATTCCATGAAGGGATTGCTGAATTCAGAGCGACCACAGTTTCTTCCTTAAGGTCAACGTTTTAGCACCGCTGAGGTGATTGCAGAACTGAGAAAATGCAGTGACTTTCTGATTAAATTATTCTGTCTGCATAGTCGGTTGAGTGTATCTGTTGATGTGCGCGTCTGTCTGTTCAATCGGAAATATAATTCGGTTGCTACACCTATGGGACCTTAAATTCGCTAAATTAAATTCGCTAAGTGACACAGGAGTGATATTCTCTTAAAGCTGGTGAAAGCTGGTAGGAGACGTGGAAATCTATCGCATATCCGTTGTGCTCTCCCGGTTGGCAGCAGAACGTTACCGCTTATAGGAGTTATGTAAGATGGGGCGGGTCGAAGTTTGATGACTTGAAGGACGAATAGTTGGTAACGGTTAATGCAATGCTTACGGTTGCAGTGCACCCACCGTAGGCAGAATATAAAAATTTGCTGAATAAAGCATTTTGATCCTATTCCGATATCATTAGAGCTGAATATATCGGCAGCCAACTAAACAACCGTTAGGTGCTGGGTACCAACAGAGATACGACTGGCACTGATGTATGACTAGGTTAACAGCGATTACTTTTGGTCGATCATTTCTCACCTAACGGTGAACCACACTTCAGTGCTACTTCGATTAATACGAACGAAACTCTTTGATCACGTTAGTAATCTGAACATTAGTAGAGTGCTCAATACTTATAGAGATGGAAACGAAGCATTAAACACTAAAGTTTAGCCAGCCAGTTTAGCCAAAGTCTCCATCGAAGTTTAGCTGGCGCGCACTACTGCGCACGCATGTTAGGCCGCCTTCAAACTTTGCGGTGCCGGCGGCAGGGCGTGGCTGCGTGTATCTGCATCTTTCTCTGTGCCACCCTGTGTCTTGCTTGCGTCGTCTCTGCTCCTCCCCATGCAGTCTGCCTTGCTGCATGGGAACGCAGCCACGTCCGGCCAGCGCAAAGTATAAACGAGGCTTTAAGCCTCATCAATCCCGAGGGTGTGCCCTAGCACAGAGAATTCGAACTCGTTACCGGAGATCATCTTAAACAAATCTGTGTGGTTATAGTATGGCTCAACCGAAATATAGTGTGATTTATAAAGAATGCAACACGAGTTTTACGGTGTACAATACCGCTCACGTTCAGTGAATAATCGACGCCTTGCCACGGATTAGTCGCGAACAAACCGTCGCACCGCCATAACATCGTTCAAGTAGATAAAATGGGAAGACCTCAGAAGCACTGGATTTGCCTTGAAGAGGCAAGTTCAATAATACATAAAATGTCAAGTTTTGATAAATAATAGTCGTTAAAATCGCGCGAAAACGCATTTTCGGGTTTTTCCGCTATAAATCGTTTGATTACTGCTTTTTTACTGGGTTTGTTTACATTTTCAGAATCAGCTCGTCTAGCTCTACAAGAAGATTCTACAAGTTCTTGGTATTTTTGAACTCGGTACTTGGCCATTTTTCACATCTTGAAAAGTTTGATGGAAATTTTCTTCCAAACTTGATAAGCTGATAAGTTGGCGACAAAATCTTCTCACAGTATCAATGTAAGCTCACAAATGTGTAGGAATTTTGAAGTTGCTGTCATGTCAGATCATCCTCTGCTCCTTAGTGTGGCCTTAAACAGCGTCCCCGTGTATACATTCTTGAAAGAATCATCTCTCGACTCATTTCCAAGAGCAGATTCCCCAATGAAATGTACGTCGTTCGATTCCAAGGAAAAAATGCTATCGAATGACGTATAAAAATCTTTGCGGTTATAAATTTGTTGTTTTCCTTATTTCCAAGCTTTTCCTTTTGTGGAACGACGTCTCAATCCCTTGTCGGCCTGCGATTCACGTGCGCGGTCATGGGAGAGAGGTCACGATCGGTGGCACCATTGCGAGCGCTGAGCTCTTTCCCACGGCCCCCATGGCCGCGCACGTGAATGGCGCGGTGGCGCCATCGACCGTGATCCCTCTCCCATGGTCGTGCACGTGGATCGCACGTGGCCAATAAGAGATTGAGACGGCGACCAACAAAAGGAAAAGGCCGAAAATGAGGAAACAAATTTAACACCACAAAGATTTTTATAGGTAATTCGATAGCTTTTCTCTGGGGAATCGAAAGACGTGCATTCTATTGGGGAATCTGCTCCTGAAAATGAGTCAAGTGATGGTTTTTACAAAAGTATATGCACGGGGACGGTGATTAGGGCCACACTAAGGAAGAGAGGATGATCTGACATGACCGAAACTTCAAAATTCCTACACATCTATGAGTTTATATTGAGACTGTGAGAAGATTTTGTCGCTAACTTATTAGCATATCAGGTTTGGAAGAAAATTTCCATCAAACATCTCAAGATGTGAAAAATGGCCAAGTACCGAGTTTAAAAATACCAAGAACTTGTAGAATCTTCTTGTAGAGCTAGACGAGCTGATTCCTAAAATGTAAAAAAAAACCAATAAAAAAAGCGGTAATAAACGGTTTATAGCGGAAAACCCGAAAATTCGTTTTCGCGCGATTTTAACGACTATTACTTATCAAAACTTGACATTTTATATATTATTGAACTTGCCTCATCAAGGCAAATCCAATGCTTTTGAGGTGTTCCCATTGTATCTACTTTGAACGATGTTATGGCGGTGCGACGGTTTGTTCGCGATTAATCCGTCGCGAGGCGTCGATTATTCATGGAACGTGAGCGGCGGTTTTGTAACTTTTCTCGACGTTGACGTTTTTCTTGAAGCTCACGTAACTTCGGAGGTGCTTGTGCAAACCTCAACTGAACCTTCACTGAGCGCAGCCAGCGGTATCTCTTTGGTTTCCACTCCTTTCGCTGCGATTGCTAAATAAGTAACCTTCGAGTAAGTTTCTGCTGAAGGCCACACAGTTCTCTGTGGTACAATTCTTTACGTTGTAGTGCTTCTGAAGCTGTCAAGTCCCTTTTACTATTCCCCTCTTCAGTATAGAGTAAATTATGAGCTGTTCAGCCCCTGACCAAGAGCGATATTTATCGGAAAAATTCCGGTCCTTCTTAGCCACAGATTGGCAATTTAGTTGGGTCCTGAGTTGCTATACGGACAATGAGCTATGAAAATTCGTGGATATATTGCAAAGGCATTGTATTAGGCTCAGATATACCGATCCCTTGTGAATCATGACTAGTCTGAAAGGGATAGGGTATAGTGCCCAATTTCATGAATTATGGATGACCCTGTCGTACATGTGATGTTGATTTATGGCTTTTGCAGTGGTTCGGAAATTTGGTTACATTAAAGTGGTGGAACGACATATGGTTGAACGAAGGTTTCGCTACTTACATGTCATATGTGGCAGATTCAAAAGTGGAATTCGGAGAAAAGTTGCTGAAATGAGTGTTTCGAAGCTATGCTTTTAAGAAGAGGCTCTTTAATTCAGGAAGAAATACGTGTTTAATGCGATTGAAAGTGCGCTCCAAGCGGACTCACTTGCTACAAGTCATCCATTGTCGTTTAAGATAGATAAGCCAGTAGAGGAGATTCTCGATACTATTACTTACAAAAAAGGAGCATCTTTGCTCGCTATGATCGCTGCTTTGATGGGTGAAGAGAATTTCAATAAAGGAGTAAAAGTAAGTTTTTGCATGCTTTGGAATAAAACAATCTCAAATTCCGATAAAAAAAATACTGCCCTTAATTTCCCTTTGAATGGCTCGTGTTTGACACTTGTGGAATGCTATAAAATCAGGGGCATCATGCTCGGAAATTTCGTCCCTTGATTTGTCATAGATTTTCGCATTACCTAGTCACCAAGGATAGTGTAAAGGCACCGAGGACAATTTGCTAGTTGTCTAAATGGACTGGAACGAACATGATCTTCCGTTTCAGTTGCTCGTAGTGAATTTTTGCTGATTTTTGACAGGGGTAGCATCACGTGATTTCCGTGCACGATGCATTCAAAAGCACGGTCACGATGACCCGCATAGGCCATTGCTCGTCATTAAAGCAGGGAATGTCAGAAACAACAGAACACGTGAATGAAGGGAAGCCAAATTTCAATTTCACTAATGCTGAAATAAGCTGATGGTGGTCTTCGGCTTTGACGAGTTGGCATCCCCCACCACAGTTTGCTTTTCTCTATCTTATCGCAGTGGATAGTGAACCCCCTCTTCCTTTACTAATCAACTCAGGATGGGTTCTTGCCATCTTGAAATGGTGGGCTCGATCTCATTTACGAGCTCTGTTCGCGTTTGTTACTCGCTCTCTCGCTGTGGTAGTGGCACACGGTCTATAGCTACTTACAAAGGAAGGTATTTTACTTCCTTTGAAATGAGACCCGGGGGTCGATAAAACTCCGAACGCCGATTATAACTGTGAAAACCAAAATTGCCAAGTGGCATCCTGAAGCGAGTTACGAGGGGTCAAAGTTTGCCTGTGACACCTCATTGGCGAGGCACTTTGCCATCAGACGGTTTGTCGAAATGGCCATTTGCAATGAGACACATACCACTGTACGCGCTTTTGAATGCTGATCTCAAATCTGTATTCAGAATCTGTCAAACACTCACCTGAAAGTTATGAAGGTTTTTCTGAAAGAAAGGGTAATACCATTTCATGGTATGTTTGGGAGCCCATAGCGCGCGAGCCATACGTTTTCACGCAAATTCAGCGTCTTTTCGTGTTCAGGGGATCAAATTGCCCTATGGGACAAGTTTTCCGCCAATTCGAGAATTTGACCAAATCTCGGAAAAATTGGTGGGCTATTGGCTGGCAACCCATTTAACAAAGGAGAAGTCGTTGACCCTTTCCCAGCAAATGCTCTTACTTGGTGCTTGTTACGTGCGTTTAGTGTGATGGGGAAGTGTGACAGATATGTTCAGGTAATATTGTTCTGCTTGCAGGATTTTTTGCGGAAGGAAATTCTAAAGCTCCTACTTAACCACTGACCACCCCTAATTTTCCGAGGTTGGGCCAAAAACTGGATTTAGCTGGAAATTCGCACAGAGGAGTAATTCGACCCCCTACGCGGGAATATCATACGAGAAAACGTTTAGAAGTGGAAGAAAAGCACTTACTGACAATGAAACACAAAATGCAAAAAAAGCCGCACCGGCGGAAGCAAACCCATGACCCTGCGCCCGCGGAACCGAGAACTACCACTGTGCCACGGAGGCCATTACTGGTTCTGCGCTAGTCACGCTGATGACGAAGCGCTTCGCTATTGAGATGTCACAGGCAAATTTTGACCCCTCGTAACTCGCTTCAGGGTGCCATTTGGCAATTTTGGTTTCACAGCTATAATCAGCGTTCGAAGCTCTATCGATCCCTCGGGTCTCTTGTCAAAGTTCCATGGGAAGTGAAATACCTTACCTTGTTAGAGGCTCCCTTTTTACGTGAAACCAATTTACTCGAATTGCCTTTGATGCCTGTTCCTTGAATGTATTGATAGAGTTATTGATTCGACCCACTTCAATATTCCTTAGTATCGTGAATTTCAGCGCTACCTCATGAAATTTTCCTACGGTAATGCTCGCTCGCAGGATCTTTGGGACGTATTGGACACAGTCCCTACACAAGTTAAAGGGCCTGATGGAAAGAGCTTGAGTGTGAAGAAATTTGCAGATCAGTGGACCGTGCAGGTTAGGTTGAGTGGAGTGTTCTTAAGATAACCTGAGCCACTGATCTCATGTATGAAACCGAAGAAGTCGGACCAAAGCCCCGATTTCAACAGATCTTTCCAGAATTCCCTTTTTACACGACCACTTCTCCGGAAACGCTGAATCTGTTGCGTGAAAATTCCAAGATCCTCGTTGCCGGCCAGACCCTCCAGTGATGCGCCACACAATTCAGAGTCATGTTTATCTAATGCGATCCAGGCTATAACGCTTATGGGCCTGTCGAGCCGTAGTACGGGCCAGTATATTTCTATCCTTCAAACCAGCGAGGGGCAATTTAACATATCCAACAGAGATGAAACGCTTGATTGGTTTGGGCTGGAATCCACAAAAAAATGAGCTAGTAAAGGCATATGGCGGGGGTCTTCCAACTCATGGTGCGCTTTTTGAAAGCGGTTTTCTGCATCGTGTGGGGGTACGTGCATGGAACAGATAACTGATGTCTTTTTTGCTGAGCGGCCCTACGAAAGCCAAAAAAGGATTTTAAGTTTCTGAGTTCGTAAACATTTGAATATGAAGATCAACTGCAGCAATCATCTTTAGTATTCCAGACTGCCCTCTTTTGTTAGTTTTCAGCAAGTTTTACAGTCCAGTTCTTTGGGCCTGTCACTGATCATAGCGCACACTAGGCGGGCACGGATTTGATATTCGCGCTGAGGCGATCGAACTACCTGGAGCGGCAAGTTTCCAGCCCAATCGAGGTTTTGACCCAAATTACACAATTTGAGCTGGGCGGGGCATTACTACATGCATGTACCTACACGTTCGACGAAGGAGACGGCGATATCACTTGTCGGGAGACTGTCACTATTTTTGTTATCTAATGCTTGATAGGTAAAGTTATAGCGATAGGCATTCGTGATGGGCATATTCCATGATTTTCATCGATTTTGTGAGTAATTCACTTCTACAAATCGAAAGGACACCATGTACCCATGACTATATCTCACCACACTTTCTCGAAGTCAGGGTGAAAATTTGGAATTGGCTAAAAATGTGTCCCCAAGGGTACCCCCTGTACACGAATATGGCACTCATTTTGTACGAAACCGCGAATTTTGAGGGCTACGGGTCCCTACATGTCCACAAAAATGAGGTCACCAAGTTTGCTGAAAATTCGTAAATACAATACCGTTTCTAAGTTCTGCTAAATAAACGGGTCGTACACGTTTAACACGTTTTTGACCGACTTTTTGCCATAACTATACCAGTATCGGTCCAATCGTCCTGAAAAACAGACCGATGGCTAGAGCTCGTCAAGACGAATCTCCCTGTATAGGAAACTTTCATTTTCCTCTGTCTGATTATCATCATTTTCGAGGAAATGGAAAATTGAGTCTCCGAGGCGGGAGAAAGTACCTGCGGGCATGACGGCATCGTAAACTCTCCACTACAGCTGAAAGTTTCAGTTCAGGTATTTAAAACCAAGAAATGTCAACAAATTCGGCAAGAGCATGATTACGTTATCATTTTTATCCCACTCATGAATGGTTTTTCTTAATTTCAATGTGAAAGTGGCATCACAGTAGACCCTTTTTTCGAAATTTCCTACTTAGACAGAAAGGTATTTTTTGTAGAAAAAAATAAGCCATTCGAAATCGATCACTGCTGTTGATGTACTGCGAAGGAACTTTGTCAGACTTCTTCAAGGTAGGTGGATCGAGTGTTATTTGTCTCAAATCTTTCAAACGCCTTCATTTAATCGGTATTTTCTGCATAAACTTCTTTCTCTGCGCAAAAATGAACTGATTTTGGAAGGTGACTGTAATTATACCTGGCAGGATTGTGAAAGTCTCAACTGTAGTCTCATAGAAGGCAGTTTCAAAACTGTCGCTTCAAGAAAACTCGGTTGAAACAAACTGAATCTTGGAAAGGTGAAATTTGCTGATTCGGTGATTCATTTAGAGACATAATATCACACTGTTTACTCCTATTCATTTACCACGTACTGTGCTGGTGAACGATAGATTTATCTCCAGCCACGGTTAAGTTGTCGCTCAGTTTACGGTCCCTCACCGTTGACCCCTCACTATCGATCTCAGCTGGCCAACTGCCTTGGCTCGGGCCGCATTCCTCTTGAGATACAGACCACTGTAGCGCGACATTTAGCGATTCATATGAGCAAGATTCATTCAATTTCACGGCTGGCTTGTTATTCCCTACCTGAAGTACATGCCAATTAAATTAGAATCTTAGATAATTACAGTGCTAAGTGGCCCTCAGGTTCCTCACTGGAATTTGTGGTGCAACTTCGCTATTAGACAGCCGCATTAACGCAGAGGTACACAGCACAGCGTCGCCCACTGAGATCAGTTCAGCGCTTGCAAATAAAGTACACCTTGAAGGATCCGAACCCTCCGGCTCTCGAAATTGCGAGTGTAAGAAGTGAAACCACTGCCACTGCACTATTTGATCTTCTCATGAAGTGAGTACATTTGCGATTCTTGTGAGAACGGGTTAGGCTGGCTGCCTTAGCCAGCACTGCGTCGCTATATTTATTGACCTATTACACGTCAACTCAATTCTATACTGTGTCTCGTGGCATTGTAAACAAATCACTGAAACATTCACAACGATCAAAGTATTTATTACATTAGAGGGACCGTAAACTGAGCGACAACTTAACCGTGGCTGGAGATAAATCTATCGTTCACCAGCACAGTACGTGGTGAATGAATAGGAGTAAACAGTGTGATATTATGTCTCTAAATGCATCACCGAATCAGCAAATTTCACCTTTCCAAGATTCAGTTTGTTTCAACCGAGTTTTCTTGAAGCGACAGTTTTGAAACTGCCTTCTATGAGACTACAGTTGAGACTTTCACAATCTGCCAGGTATAATTACAGTCACCTTCCAAAATCAGTTCATTTTTGCGCAGAGAAAGAAGTTTATGCAGAAAATACCGATTAAATGAAGGCGTTTGAAAGATTTGAGACAAATAACACTCGATCCACCTACCTTGAAGAAGTCTGACAAAGTTCCTTCGCAGTACATCAACAGCAGTGATCGATTTCGAATGGTTTATTTTTTTCTACAAAAAACACATTTCTGACTAAGTAGGAAATTTTGAAAAAGGGGTTTACTATAATGCCACTTTCACATTGAAATTAAGAAAAACCATTCATGAGTGGGATCGAAATGATCACGTAATCATGCTCTTGCCGAATTTATTGACATTTCTTGGTTTTAAATACCTGAACTGAAACTTTCAGCTGTAGCGGAGAGTTTACGATGCCGTCGTGCCCGCAGGTACTTTCTCCCGCCTCGGAGACTCAATTTTCCATTTCCTCGAAAATAATGATAATCAGACAGAGGAAAATGAAAGTTTCCTATACAGGGAGATTCGTCTTGACGAGCTCTAGCCATCGGTCTGTTTTTCAGGACGATTGGACCGATACTGGTATATTTATGGCAAAAAGTCGGTCAAAAACGTGTTAACCGTGTACGACCCGTTTATTTAGCAGAACTTAGGAGCGGTATTGTAGAGTCAGCCTTGTACGTTGTCAACAAGAATCATAGTCATTTGGCATAAACAGACATATTTGAAGATGAAAAATTCAAATGCTTGCTGCCTTTATTCGAACCATGAATCAGGGCACATCGTCCGTTTGGAGGTCATCGTCGTATCTTTTATAGTTAGCCATCCGATCACTTCGGCATCAAGACATCGGGGAACAGTTATGGAGCTGCTACGAACTTTTAGTACATGATAGAGATGAGATGTTATTATTATTATTTATCTTTATATTATATTATTTCATTTATCTTCCCGCATTTGACTTTGTTTGGGATGTGAAATAAAACACCCTTGGATCTGCACATACTCAAAGCTACAAAGAGCATGCGTCACAACAAGTGGGTTAAAATCGGCATTCTGAAAAAAAGCTTTTTTACTCTTTTTTTGCACTCGTAGAGCCGCTCAGCAGAAATTCAAATCAGTTATATGTTTCATGTAAGTACTCCTACACAATGAAACAAAAAACGTTTTCCAAAGCCCGTCATGACCTGAAAGATCTCCCTCGTCAGGGCAAATATAGATAGATTGCAGAACTCTAGATGCCAGAGCAGTCACCCTTCGGACTGTTAGATGTCGCTCACTATCTATAGTCGCTTTCGTTCCTTTCGTATTCGATAGGCCTCTTCTACTTCAATCGTGCCTCCCTGGTGTTATTTTGTGTTTCTGTTCCATGCATGAAGTTCCCATCGACAATCCATCAGATTTATAGGTACACTATTCCCTTGATCTTCTTGGCATCATGGAGGCACAAGTTGTACGCATTAAATTTCGAAAGATTGATACTTTGTTCACCGTCCACCATTCTGAAAGGATCAAAGGAACAGTGCACCCTCAAATCGAGTTTATCTTCTGCCTATGCGCCCTCCTATCCACAGCATCATCCTAGGCAGTCATATCAGAAGTTTGGGTCCTTCCTTGTTTACTATTCGCGGAGTGTCTTTTTGTGTATCCTTCGAGATTCTCATTTACTTAAATATAAGTTTCAGACTTAAACCCAGCTAGTGAAATTATCGCATCTTTTCTTTACTCTTTGGGCTCCTTACTCAATTATCCCATCTCTCACTACATTGCACTCAGGCCTTCAGGTGTGTACCCTTACGTCAGGATTTCGCACCGCCGCGCGTCCCAAGCGAAGCGCGGACGAGCCGAAGGCGCCGTGTTGTTGGGTCCAAAAGCAATTAGAAGTCGATTGCGTATCGCGCCTCTACCAGTGGGGTGTAATCGTTCTAAGACCTGACTACGTCGGCGCCCGTAGTTCTTACACACGGAGTCACACTCTGCTTATCGTCGCGCGAAACCCTGACGTAAGGGTACACACCTCAGGTTTTCCTCGATGATTCCCCGACGAAGGTCTTGAGTCCGATGTGAACCATAGATCCATTTCTGTGCTCCAGAGATGTTGATGGCCAGAAGAGGTTATTGTACAAGGGTTTGGGTGGCGCATACCACTAGGAAAATTCGTCCTTTCTTTATGCCCGGGGTTCCGAGATTAGTTCTCTCGAAGGTCTAGGCGTGCAAGCAATGGTATTAGTGAATATTTCTACCTGTCTTTCCTTTCGCATTGATATCTTGTTTTTTTTCATTCCCTATGACAAGTTTTGAAGTTTTCAGTTCCCGCTGCTGAAGCAACTTTTTTAGATGGGATTCCCACTAGTCACAGTAAGAGCTGCCAATTCTTCTTTTTTCGAAATCACTCAATCCCGCTACAAGATAAACCCATATGCAATAGAAGTCGAGAAATATCGAAACCCTAAGTATGGGTGAGTGGTTCTAACAAAACTCGCACTGCAGTAGAGATCATGAGTAAGATCCAGGTTCAAATGGGACGTCCCAATATGGTACAAACTGGACGGCGAACCAGTGAAGCTTGCCTGGTTAAGGAGAGGTACCTGGTATAGATTTTCTCAAAACCTTAAACAGTATAAAAAAATTTCGGATGATCGATAACCGCAATTGCTGAAGCGAAGTTGGTAGTCCTTAGACGTTTCGTGCGACCGATGCCTATTTTAATAACATCCAAATGGCTATATTCAAGAAGAGAAGCTCTGCTCAGTACATGCACATGCTGTTACCCACAACGCACCTTACAGAAATACATAGCTACAAAGCATGGTCCGCCTTTTTGAACGTTAACTATGAACCTGCAAATCCATGTTTGAACTGTGCCAAATATACTATGAATGAAGCATATCAGTGTTGCTTCATCCATAGTATATATTATCACGAGTCTGCCAAACTGCCAAACGACTGCCAGTTCAAAGTAAGCGAAGAAATTCGTATTTCTGCTCATGGAACTGCTGCACATCGAGCTACCATCGCATGAACCAGGGATCCTCCGCATTGGAGATCGCAAGAAGGCTCCCAATCAATGGTACGATAGTAAGAGGAATACTGGCGAAAGCGGACATCATCTACCACCACCAACAACGAGCCGACCAAGAACGACCAATATTCCACAAATTCGGAAGACGATCGAGAAGAGAACGTGCCGCAACGATGAGATCAGTTTGCACGTAATCGCTTCTGATCTCCATATCTTACGCAGTAATATTCAAATACCTTACTTTGAACTGGCTTCCACTTCTTTCCAAGAACAGGATCTCAGTCCAGCTGCTAGGAAGAATAGACTGAAAAAAATACAAGAAACGTCTCTCAGCAGTTTGCGCGGGCCGCCTCACGGATATGTCTGGACAGATGAGATTTTTACAAATTTTTACTGTCGAGGCGCAACATCCAGTACCACCGGCAAATGCTCCCTCCTGAAGAGAAGAACTCTGGGAAATGTCGGGTAAAAACTAGGAGCCTCTCTCTAAAGGGGTGCATGTCGTTAGCTGCTGCCCCTTGCAGCTAATTTGCCAATGGAACGCATGAGCCATAGCTGCCACCCTAGCGCAGACCATCTGATGCATTTCTGTGTCGGACAACTCGTCTACATAAACGAATCCTCAGATTTTCGCAATTGATAATTACCACATTAAAGACCTTGTTAAAGAAACACTGCAAATTATGGAGAAGTATCTTGTATCGCAACCCCAAGACGATTGTAGTACAACCACGCCGAAAAAAAACCGAAAAAGGAGAGAAATGGAATAAAATTTTAGTTTATCAGTTAAAACGATAAAGGTCAGCAGAAGGTCGCCCGCTAAGGATCGGCGTAGGTCTATCAATAACGAAAATCTGAGGATTCAATGATGTGGACGAGTCATTCGTCGCAGAAGATGTTTCGAATGGTGGTCGGCGTTAGGGTGGCAACTACGGCACGTGTGCCCCAACGGCAAATAAGCTGCAAGGAGCAGCGCCTAACGACCGTCTCCCTTTTCAAAGTTAGTGATGGTTTAGGCTGGGATAAAATCAGAAGGAAGCGTGCCCCCTGGGACCTGATGTGGATCGAAAAGCACTTTTGTGGACGAAATTTTATCGGAATCCGGCGGATGGGTCGATCGGCGATTTCCTTCTGTCAACGCTATTTTCGTGGATTTCGGGACAACAAAGTGAGACCATCTGACCCTCCACCATCTGACCTTCAATCCAATGGACTACTCTGTTCGAAGCAATCTGTAGCAGCGTTCAGAAAGAGCGGAGAAGATTGATGTCAGCTACCTGCGCCGGGTGAGGGTCTTTAGTTCCAATAGTGTACTGTAGGTGTACGGTAGTATAATTACAAGATTACTCAGGTCAGTTCGCACCTCACCTCGCACCTCCTAGCCTCCTATGGGGTGGCCCCACTTAATTGCTCTCAGTGACTACTGACCTTTGAGTAAAAATGTAATGCACATGTAAAAGGGAAAAGGGGAAAAAATGAATAAAAAATCATTCGTAGTTCGCAGTGAAACTTTACTGATACAGACCAGGCTCTCACAGCTTAATATCAATAACCATCATCTCGCCATGCATGTGGCCTGAAAGGATTTCCTTCAAGCTTATTATACTACATTATGATTAATAAACACCTAACTTGCCTTCAAGGCAATAAATTCATAGGGCATGACATCTCACACCTGCAGTTCACAAAGTCTTTTTTGTTGACCTACCGCTCTGTTGGAGATCTTGCAAGAGGTACATGAACAGATTCAATGAGGGCCTATTTGCCGGAGTTGACTGCTCATGACCATGTTTCCGGGCTTCAACTACAACCTACGCCTTTAGGATTCTTCCACTCACATCAACCCAGCACAACAGCATGCAGTCTACGTATTACGCCCACCACAGCTTAGTTTGTACTCCACCACCCCTCATGCCATTCTCCCAATTTTTTCACCTTACAAGCCTCTCCCTTTTTCATCCTGCCATCGCGCCATGTATGTGGCGCCTCTTCCCTTGTATATGGCCTCAGCCCCATTACAGAGCCCATCTTCACATCATCGCCTCCCGTTTCATATCCTGCTGCTAGTCTCCCTCCAGCATTAACCCCCAGCGTTCGGCAGCTTTACCTCCACTATTTCTCTGCTTGTTTTTCGTAGGTGGGTTAGTGTAATAAAAGCGCTGTAATAAAGACATAATTATAGTGTAATTACACATGTACAATTTCCAGTGGATCCATTACATATCGTAAATTCAGTCAAAGGGGAAGATGTCAACGGTAACTGCGAGCATTGGGATTGGTCGCCCCACTGGCAAGGCTAGGAGGTGCGAGATGAGGTGCGAAGTGACCCGAGTAATCTTGTAATTATACTACCATACACCTACAGTACACTATTGGAACTAAAGGTGCACACCCCCTGCGCCCCACCGTGGAAGCGTTTACTAAGAGATTGGAGGCTTGCATTCGGGTAAAAGGCGATCATTTCTAACAATACCTCGAGCAAATGTTCCTGTATCTATTGTTTACTGTTTGATGGTGTTTCACTGAAAAAATCTTATGTTTTTAATCAGCGATTGGGTACCGGACGATGTTTTGTAGCTACCCTGTACTGCCAGCGATAATTATGATTACGTTTAGCTGGTTTTGCTTGACCTGAGCGCGGTGCAGAGCTGGGCATCGGACCCTGGCTTAGCTTACGGTGCATCCTATAGTAGGTCCCGTTGTAAACTGACTGCGCGCAACCGCCGCCCTCTCACCTGACTGATCCATATGGAGTTTCGTGACACTCACCGTGGTACAAGGGATAGCGCTGCCATTGCAAATTTCAAGGCTCTGTGCGCGACGCGAGTGCGATAAACGGGGTTTGCAACCTTCAAATTTACTATTCCGAATAGAAGCCATGTAATGGGGAGTTTCCGGGAAAATGTTTCTGTTTTTTCGTCACCTATTCCTTCATCTCAGTGAAAGTTTTTCACGCTTGCTCTTTGCTGCTGCTTCTGCGGCTGCAGACGTACGCAGTAGATAACTAATTAGGTGACATATTGGATGGAAAAGAACACGATATCTGATCTGTTTTGAATTCACTGCTTGCCTAAACGCTTTGTCGTATAAAAGTCCAGAGGCATACTCTGCCGATTCGTAGATTACATAAATCAAAGCGGGCTTCAGGATTTTCGATAGCAGCTCAGGTGTAACAAGGTAAATTTCTTTCTCACTCGGGGATTATATTTATTGTACACTGAAGTTAAAGCAAAACGAAGTTCCAAAAATTATTTCAAAAAACATGAAAAGTTTCACGAATATTGCGGAGAGAATTTGAGCCTATTGCCGAGCTTCCGGCACCTCTTATTCTTCTTGAGCCTGAGCAGAGGAACTTTTTCATATATTGACAGCCACTGAAAATAGCCAGTAAGTAAGTACGCCACTGACTTTCTGCCGCGACTTATCCTTAACGCCTTGATGAGAATGGAGCAAAGATGAAGGTCATCCATATATTTTTGTTCTTTCTGCTTACTAAGGGCCGCATGCAAAGTTTCCTGCGAAAATTTACAGTCCGGCTGATATATAGCTCTTCAAAGTTTGGGGCCGACGTGGTATGGCGCCCCAGTGGGTGTGAGCCATGGAGAGTTGAGGAGCAAATGTGCGATCGAGAACAGCAGTCGGAGACGCAGACAGCATTTGGGCGCAAAGAAGCGCGCCCAATTGCTGTCCGCGTCTCCGACCGTCAAGAAACTATTTGCTCATGGGTGACTGCTGCAGAATTTTTTGGCGGGTATTCAAACGGACTGCATCTTCTTCATATTTTCAAGTTTTTAAACAGAACAAAAGGATTTTTTTACTCTTTTTGTGTTTTCCTTGAAGTATTTTATTTAAAACACTGATTCCGAGAGGAATAAGAATAACGGCATCTCCGTGGATGATTCCTTTAATTACTCCGTCCTGATCTAACCCTTAAGTAACGCAGAGGTGCTATGGTTGTAGTGTTGGATGGTTTCACGTTCATTCTACAGTGCACAACACTGCAGTTATTTGGTAAGTCGGAAAGGGTGACGGGCTCGTCTTTGCTATTTATTTCTGAAAATAGTTTTTGTTTCTAGTGCTTCCAGCAACTCAATTTTTACTGCCCTTCCAATGAAGCGGTGCAGCGCTTTGACGGAAAGGTTGGGAGGTCTTTCGTGAGTATGTTTTCGGGTTCTTTGCCTGGAAAAATTTTTGCCCAAAGGATGTGGTAGGATCTTCCAAAGCCCTGCGATGTTCGTCAAGTTCCTTGAAAAGGGGCCTTTTGGCTTCCCCAACGTATTGTTGGTCACACCCTTGACATGTTACCAAGTACACGAACCCCCCCCCCCCCGAAGTCGGTGGGCGGAGCGTGCACTGAAATGTTCCGTTTTCAGACCAAAAATTGTTAACTGGGCTTCAATATGACTCAAACGTTGGGAGGAGATGGATTGAGGTCACGATGAGTTTCTAGAAGTCATGAAAGAGGTCTGAGCATAGTGGGTGGAGCGCACCTCGAGTGGGCGGTCAAAGCAACAGAAATTCATAACTCGGTTCCAGTGCAGCCTTGACACCAGGAAAAACTAGTTAGAAATGACCTACGTTGAAGCCATCTTGAACATACTAGAAGCGAGCGGGGACCCGCCCAAAGCGGGCGAGGGTGTAATCATTCAGATGACACTCATTGCAAAACTAGCATCTCGTCTCTAGAATGATTCAGAGACCGGAGAAAAGGGAAGTGGTCATTAGTAGCCGGTGCTATGAAAGGAAGAAGAGTTTCGACTGTGGGCAGACCTTATGCGGTGGTGAGCGGAGTTTCGGTATTACATGAAGAACAACCTGTGGAGATGGGAACAGATTTGGGATGGGTAACTCGTGGGACGAGAAGTAAGGCACATACGAACCAAGTAGAGTTCCGCCCGCCGTGGGCGGAGCGTGCACGGAAGCGTTTGGTCCTCGAATCAAATATTGTTTGTTTGGTTCGAAAATGGTCCAAACGTGAGGAAAAGATGCGAGGTGAGCAGTGATTTCTGAAAGTCAGGAAAGAGGCCTGAACACAGTGGATGGGGCGCAATCCGGATGCGCGGTCCGTGTAACAAAAATTTGAAACTCGGTTCCAACAGAGCCTCAAAACCAGGAAAAAATCGGTAGAAATGATTAACGTCCTATGTTTAACACGTTGGCGACATTGCGTCCCAATGCTGGGACGCACATTTTCTGCCGTGTGGGACAATGCGTCCCAATGGTGGGATGCAGCCCAGAAACTGCCTTTTATCAACCGATTTGAAATCCGCTAATAGTCATTTTCGATCAACATGCACAAGGGTATCTAGGGTGAAGATGGTCCGCTTACATCTTTTCAATAATTTTTTTTTTGCTTTGGGTATATATTGGGTCGTAACAAATTCCCGCGGTTTGTTCGCTCTCTGTTTTTCACATTGTTCCCTTCATCTTTCGACTTGTATGTTATAGAGCTCTTTCTGCTCTACAAAAGCTACAATCTGTTTTTCGATTCCTTTGACTGTCTAATATTTATAACGTTTGCAAATGAAGAAAGAAGACAAAATTGACATTTCCGACACTTCATCTTCCTCGTCTGTTATCGAGATCAAAAGTGTATGTGCACATGTTTTTGCGAGAGCTTTTTTTTCAGCTTTTCAAAACGGTTTCATTTCTTTCTAATTGTTTGATTGCTTGTTATTTTCGAGGCTTAGAAATGGAGTAACTTGTGGGGAAAAATTTGCATTTTAGGCGCATCGAGGTCCAAAAAAGCTGACTTTTTCCATGTCAGATGAAATCAAATGAGGGAGAAAGACATCCCTGAGCCATCCACTGTTATAACAGAGGGGTTTCCTGTACGATAAAAGTGTTTGGTAAAATCTCGATTCTACACGAAAAGTGCGGGTAGGCTATTACTGTTATCCCTTTCTGAGCCTCAAGAATATAAAAGCGCTATCGAAAACATATATAAGCTCCATCGAAAGATGAAGGAAACATAGTGGAAAAAGAAAACAAGAAAACCGCGAAAACTTATTCCTTAACCCAATAGAAGTGATCTTCTAAGGGTTTTTATAGAAAAATAAGTCTGACATAGAATACACAAAACTTCTAGTAACACACATAACAAATTAATTATCATAATAGGTATATTATCAAGTATTAAAAGACATATAATCAAACCCTATGGCTATCACATGGTTAAGCACTTCCCATCACTACCATGCAGTATTCTCTTATATAAGCCTTCGAGCGATATCTAGAATTTCCCAACACTCACTATTTAGCTCAAAATAGGCGTAGATTTCTGCGAGTTTGAAAGGGTGGAATCAAAAACTGCTTTCTGGGACAATGCGTCCCAATGCTGGGACGCAATTCTCGGCTTGGTCGAGCGCGCGATGTCCCACATGGCAGACACGTGAAAAAGCGCGCGGTCGTCAACGTGTCGACATACTTGAAGCGAGCCGGGACATACTCAAAGTGCGCGGAGCGTGATGTGGCAAGAGGTACTGAGTAAATTTATAGAAAAGCGAATCCGGTCGACCCTCTGACACCCACGATGTTATGCGCGTAGTATTGTGCGCTACCGCAACTAGTAAGTTTTATAGAGTGAGAAGAATTCTTAACGAAGCGGTCGACTTTCATTGCCGTGTTTTCGTTTACGTACTGCACTACAATTGGGGCGCCGTCCGTAGTGGAATACGATCTACATGCTCGGATCTTTGTGTAGTTGTATCCGTTTTAACTGATAAGGCGGTGATCACCGTCGCTCCCCAACAGGCTCCGCAGACGCCAACGGGCTCAAATTTTTTCGCAGTATTTTTGTAGAACTTTTTGAGTCTTCTGAAATAAATATTGGAGACTCAGATTGTCTTCACATGGAGTGAGTTTTCTGATCTGAACAATACTCTGAAGTACATTCACGTAAATTAGTGAGGAAAGTTTCTAACATTTCAGACAGCCCTCTCCACATTGCTGCAAACACAGAGCGATCGACATTGGTGGTGAATGCTGAACGAATTGGATTCTATAGACAGAATTATGACGAAAACGGTTGGAGAAAAATTATACGGCAGTTCATTATTAACCAGCGGGTAATCTGTTGTGGACTAGAATTCCGCCTTTTTTATATCTGCAAGAAAACCTATATTTCACATACCAACTGATCCTCTGTAATAGCCCAAGAACTCTTCTTGCCCCTTGTTTACAGTATGCCATTTTGCAAATTTCTTCGATCAGGACGGAGAAGCCTCGAAGTCTGCTCTCCAACTGCCCGTAATTTTTGAAGATAACTTCTTCACTTGAAGTGGCAGCGTGCACACAGGGTGATAGCCTTTCAACACAATGTTCGTGGAGCGCGACGTACTTTGCAGAACATCTCAATCGAGTAAGTAAAGAGCGGACTTGAAGATCATCGCGAAGTGAGATTGCTTGATGTCGTAGAAGAAAGACTTGGTCTCCTCATTGGATTGTTCCCAACTGGTTGCCCTCACTTTTCAGTGAGGCTCAAATTTGGCGACTTTTCTAACCTTCTGAAGCATTTCTTGGGGTCTTGGTCTTCCCATGCGACCACGCGCATCTCACGACTTCCTGGAATGGTGCAGTTTTCGAGCTGTTTTAATAGTTTTTCGTTATGTACGGAAGCTCAAGCGTGGAAAGCTGTCCAGCCGAAGCCTGTAATTTAGAGACATGTGTTGAGGACAATATCCGACTGTTCAGAAATGTCACAGAATTTCTGTAGAGTAGTCGAAGCTCTTCTGAAAATATTGTTGTCGGTCTCACGGCAAAAGATTTGATGGTAAATTGAACAGGTAATGAACGACGGAAACACAGAAGCTCAACCTGATACTTTGCCATGAGTTGCTTTTTTCAAAGCAGCCTTGAAGTAAAGTTCATGAAGAAGTGGCTCCATCCTATCTGAAGAAGATCTAAGCCTTTCAGTATCCACACGTCCGATGTAATCTTCGTTCTAGATATACGATTATTATACGAAAACCGCCATTATTAGTGATGTCTTCGCAGCTGCTGCCATAAATCGCCTAAATTACACCACTGTGCTGCGATGGCTGGAACACTTGATACGCTCTAAGGTATGATATTTCTCAAAGCACTGGGCGCTTCTACTCTTATTTGTGAGGTGACTAACAACAGCTTCGGAGAATTTCAAAACACACCCCGTAATTCGATTGCCTGTTCTAATGGTATACACCCTTCGGGCGTCCACTTCATTAACCCTCACAGTAAGGGGATCATAACTTTCCATAACTCCACATCTTTACCTACCAGCAGTATTAGGTGCGATAACAGATGACGGTGAGGCGTTGGCAGATAAAAGGGCAAAACATGAAGCAGCTAGCTTACCCTTTTGACAACGGCTGATCTAGTACGCAGATATGGCTCGCTGTCCGTCACTACAGGGAGTGCCAAAAAAGTAATTTTGCCCACGGCCCACATCTGCCTATTATACAAAGCATAGAGAAAAGAAAGAGACAAAAGTATTAGGGCAAAATATTTCCGAAATCTTCCTCTAAAAGCAGGAACAGGCTGAGACTCACTACTTTCACTCTCATGAAAATATGGAGCCTTCAAGCGACGCAGTCGGGCTTGAGAGCACCCACGGTATCAAGGTCCCCTTAAAACCGTAGAGCCAGGTTCAGTGGTAGGTCTTTTGTGGGGTCTTCCTAAGGATTGGCCCTTCGGTTCATGGAAGTCACAGAGCCTCTGCTGCTTGGACAAGGCGGCTATGATCCGAAGTATCATTTTTTATGCCTCAAACCTGCCGCCGGAGGGGTTTCAGTGGAAATGGCACGTTCTGGCTCTTGAATTAGAAGGGCGTTGGGAATGCGAAAAAAACGGAATATTCGAGACACCACCCATTATAAATCCCCTCAAGTACCTATAGGGAACGGTCCTTAGCAAGGTTGTGAACGAGGGCGACGAAGTTTCGGATTTTGCCCACCTGAGTTGACACATCTTGTTCACTCGGGACAAGCAAGCGTTCCTGCTCGTGCAAAGGCTGTAACGGAGAACAGTGATAAAGTGAGGTCTGCTCTTTACCTTAGGAATGGAAATACCTGGCTGGAATTTGCCGAAGTTCGATTAATGTGGAGCTGAAAGTGGAGCACAAAAATTACTTTTTTGGTGCCCCCTGTAGTCTCCTACGAAAAGTCATCCGTGCCATACTGCGCGCTTCTGAGGAATGGCCCATGATCCTCTTACTTCCGCTTCTGCAACTGCAATTCGTCAGTTGTATGTTTCCAACAGCTTCTAGAACTCTTCCCCAACTTTTTCACGCAAAAACTGACAATCCGATGAAAATGGCTACTTAGGCTCCGCTCACTGTTAGTATTTGCATCACCTTCGTCAATTTAGCAACCACCCCCTACTTTGACGACTCTACTTCGTTCTAGAGTAGAGGGAATTGTAACTGCAAAGTCAGCCCATCCCAGGCGGGTCTCGCTCGCTCCAGGGATGCCCAAGCAGCTTGGATAGTGTTGATCTGCATCGATGTTCTCGCTCTTTGAGCTATTGTGTAGCCGAGTTATGGAATTTCTTGGTAAGCGCCGCCTATTAAGAACACAAACTGAAGGCTGTTCTCCTTGAAGTGCTGCAAAGATTGTTCATAAGACGGTTTATTGATTGTCCCTGTAAAAAGAAGTGCAGAATTACGTTCTTCACCGTCCAAAATGGAGTGAATGGTTCAACAAATCGGTAGATGAAAACCAGATTTTAGGTCTCTTTTCCATTGGGCCCGGCATATGCAGGGCTTGATCATATACGTGACCATATCTTCGAAGAGAAGGATGTGGTGTTGTTTCGGGTGAGTACGTTCATTTGAAGGCACCGTGAGAAGTAAATTGAGAAGATTGTAGAGTATGGAAGTAGTGGTGCCAGCGATGTAGCATTAGAACGAAATGAAACGGCAAAAAAAAACCCGAGAATTAGGAACCCGAAAACCCTTTTTCTTTGTTGCCCCTCTGCGCCACTAGCCGTCACTAGGTTGCAGACGGGCGAAGGGCTTCTCGGCGTCGAACGTTGCCCACCGTCGTCGGCAACTTCCCCGGCGGATGAACGGCAGTACGGTGGTAGTGTTGTTGAGCTTTCGCCCTCTTCCCAACCAGAAATCAGCCGGAACAGAATCCGTTAGGATTTGTGTGGCACGGGCGTACCAGCACTACCTTCTCGACCTCGGCAACGCTTCGCTCTGATGTCACTTGTGAAGCTATTTGTGACGTGCTTCCCAAAGTGGGAATGAGGTGCTTTCACATAATTTTGCATATGATGAGCCGCGACCGAGTACGACGCTATTTGTATGAATGTTGAAGACACTGGTAGGCAATGGTAGTGGAGCAGTGTAACAAAAGAGAAAGAACTGAATGAAACGGCGAAATAAACGAGAAATAGAAACCCGAAAACCGCTTTCGCTCTCGCGTCCCTCACTAGCGGAGAGTAGGTTGCGGGCTCGCGGAGAGGCTGAATAAGGCAGCTTCGAACGTTGTCCCTCGCTCCCCTGCAACTCGCCCGGCTGATGAAGTGCAGAACGACACGCCATGTTGTGGAATCGTGATAAGACCTTAAGCCGTTTCGCCTCACATCACCTGTTCTGAAGTGGAAGGTTTTCAGAAAACAAATATTTCCCATTTATCATTTTCCTGACCTCTTCAGGTGCCTTCCATACATAGATAATACGAGGCTTCGAAATTCATTTTTTATTCATTCATTTTTTTCAGCATTGTCTTGTCCCGAAGCCTCATGTTGATCTGAATATGTACTAAACAATGTGAGACTTGCAAGATTTATTCCAAAAGATTCAAAAACACTTTCACAAAAAATGATTGCAAAAGAACGTTGCAAAAGTATTTTGAACTTTTATTGGCAAGCTTTCGGCGCTTAGCGCCTTTCTCAAGCCTGAAATGGTACAAATTAAAACCTATCGAGAGACTCTATTTCAGAGTCGCTCTGGTTTATTTGTACTAAACCGACTTACTGCTGCCATCGGGTTACTATCCTTACCCTTGGTGGGGTCCTTGGTTTACCCTTGGTGGGGTCCTTGGTAGTGGAGCAGAATTGGTCGACCCACCCTGACCTAACCCTTAAATAGCGTAGACGTGCTGTGACTGTGATAGTGTTTGGTATACCAAACCACCCTGACCTAACCCGCTATTTAAGGGTTAGGTCAGGGTGGGTCGACCAATTCTGCTCCACTACCAAGGACCCCACCAAGGGTAAGGATAGTAACCCGGTGGCAGCAGTAAGTCGGTTTAGTACAAATAAACCAGAGCGACCCATCTCCGGCCTTCTACCCAAACCGACGTTTTTGATCGATACTCGTACTCTATGAATTTGCTCTGTGCAATTGTGTTCACCTGCTGGTGTTGTTCAACTGTCGCTCTCTCTTTTATATATGATGGAATTTTCCCAGTCTCAACACCACCTCACGCCGTTATTCGCATTCCACGTTTTCAGCTCCGGCCACCGACGAGGGCCCATTCCTCGTGAGCAGCACTTGCCTTTCAATTCTATTGTTCTTTCTTTCTTTCTACCGCGTCCACGCTTTCGGAATCACATAACGAATTTTTGTTTAAGCTCCGCCCAAAATCGCACATTGTCCTGAATCAGTTGTGATTTTTGCAGTGAGCTCCACTCGATTGATTACATTACTCGCCCATTGTTACATGAGCAACTTCTTTCTAGTCTCCACGCCACGTTGGAACCGAGTTACATTTCTTGAAAAAAACCAAATAACCCATCCGTGGAGCGCATGCATACTGTGCGCGATATGACGTTAAAAAACTAGTGGCTGACCTTATTCCATGTTTTCCCCATGTTTGATCAATCCTGGAACATAATAAGCAATTTTCGGTCGAGTATCAAAAATTTCAGTGCACGCTCCGCCCGCAACGGGTGGAGCTTAGATCATTAAAGTGCGCTCCTTACTTCTTCTCCAATACCATCCCACCCCAAACTTGTCCTCATCTTCACAAGTTGTTTTCCATTTAATGCTTGCTTTCGGAGACAGACAGACTAAGCGTTCTATTTAATGTAGGGATTGAAACTATAAATTTCAGGCGTTTTGAAAGCATCGGGTACTGAAGGCCTGTTTAGATGGTCAAATTTCTTCTGCAACATTTTCCTGAAACCTCTCCGAGTATCTCGCAATAAGCTTCGGAACTCACATTGTTTCCTTAAAGTCAGATTGACATGAGGCTGAGATGGAATAATGATGAATTATTCATTAGGGAACAAGAAAGCAATCTCTCGTAGAAACCAAAACCATTTCGTTGATCATAGACCAATTTCATGCGTTTCAGCGCTACGTGACCAAGCTATTTGGAAAAGATGGAGTTTATGCCAGGTGAGGCTTTATGGTTAGAAACGCACTTTGGTGTTAAGGTGCATTTTGGTGTTCTCGACGATTAATGACTTGGTGAAGGGTAGACACGGGTGGAGCCTAAGCTGGGATATTGTTGAAAATATTGGCTTTTGAGCGGGAGGCTGATAAGGGCTTATCAACCATACCATTGAGTGAGGGGGAATGGTAAACGGACAAATGTGCGGTGGTACTCACTACCGCAACGCGTGAGCTTGCGTCGCGGTTCGTCGTCAGTGGGCACAGGTTTTCTCCCGTCTCGTCGCTCCGTCTGCGCACTCCGCGTAAGAGAGTGCACGTCGCGAGATACTCGCAGCGTGTACTACGCATGATTGGTATGGGAGCCAACGTTGATCTCATCGGATAGTCCGACGAGACGGAGGATACTGTGGAGCAGCGGCGAAGTAGAGGAGGATGATCAGTTGTCATTGCGATTGGGGTTCCAAATCGCCAATTTAGTAATTGCGGAAGCCTTCGGTTCCCGTTGTTGTAGGGTCGGCGCACTATAGCGGCGAATGCAGAGTTGCTTCTGTCCCACTGTTCTCAACAACGATATTTGGCGACACCCCATGTATTAGCCCCCACGTACAAGTGTAGCTTTCTTCTCACCGATGTCATAAACTCAACAACGATATTTGGCGACGGCCCATATTAGCCCCCACTTCGGGACTTCCTTCCTTTGCAGGCTTAGCTTAAAATATACGCTTGAGTATACATTCTGTGATGACAGGTGCCGCTTTCTTCTTACCGATGTCATAAACTCAACAACGATATTTGGCGACGGCCCATATTAGCCCCCACGTAGGGGCTTCGTTCCCTTGCGGGCTTAGGTAGAAATATACACTTGAGTATACATTCGGTGATGACAAGTGTCGCTTTCTTCTCACCGATGCCATAAACTTAACAACGATATTTGGCGACGGCCCATATTAGCCCCCACGTCGAGGCTTCCTTCCCTGCGCGCGAAGAGCGCGCGACTCTTGGCTCGTCGCTTTAGGAGTTAGGAGTCACTCTTTTACACACACCTTAGTAAACGAAGATCTCATGTGCTGCTCACGAAGAGCCTTGCCCGATGAGATAAGAAGACCTAGAGCTTATAAGCATGCCAGCGCGCGCCATGATGGAGGCCGCGACGCGTGAGCTTATGCGTCGCGGCAGTGAGTACCGCCGCACATTTGTCCGTTTACCGACACTCTTGAGTGAGTGCTCAAGATGTTGAGTGCACTGGCCTCAACCTATAACCTATACGTATATAAACAGGGAGATGTTTAGCGAGTTACACCAATAGGTATGCGCAAATGCGGTGCTGACAATTTTAAGAAGTCATATTGGCTGACATCGAGTAATCATTGATTGTAGTGTATAAGGCCAAAAAGGGTATGATATACCCTTAAATGGTTATAATTGCTGAAGTTGAAACTCTGCAACATCCATCGTGTATTTGTCGATTTTCGTACGGAGGATTGGACAATGTGATGAGCGCAAAGCATGTAGATCGTTATATATATTGCACGATGGGCATTTGTTGTGAGGGGTGTAAGTGAGCACTTCAGCGTCACAAATGTAAACCCTATAGATTTATAAAAAGGTTACTGTCGCCCAACACATCATTTAGCAACTTCTGTCCACCCCATTTCACCCACAGCCCGAATCTCACAGGTGTCCCATTACGCGATGTAGATTCCCGTGCTCTCCTTGTTGGCCCTTTCTTGTACGAGTTTTATTGCATTCCACATCACTGAGCATTGCTCGAAGCCATGAGGGTCTGCTACACATGGCACGCAGTCAAATAATGCTTTCGCTGAATAAGGCGCGCCCACGGTAGAGCTGTTAGAAAGTTTGTGGGGCGCTTTTCGTTGCGCACTGCGCCGGCCACCTTCTTTCAGAGATGCTGGCGCTCCATTATGAGAGGTGCTTCTTCTTTAAAACCAACCAGACTGTTCCTCCTGCTGACCTTGACCGTTTGTAATGCGACTTTTTTGATTAACCACTCGAATTTTTAATGTGGTGATCACCATATGCGTGACCACTCCATTTTCAGCTCGTACTGTAAAGTGGATACTGAAGAATGCATTGATAGATCTGCGAAAAAATTCGAGAAGGGGGTTCTTTCGAAATGTGGACCCGGATCACAAGCCAGTTCATGTGTTAGGTGAGTAGGACGTCATTTCAACAAGCTACTTTCCAAACAGGTACTAAAATGTATACACGAAACTCATGGCAGAGCACTTATCTCAATGATTTGTGCACGATTTTGTTCTGAGCTCGCGATTCAGGCGGAAGGAAAGAGATACATATCGATCACGCGATCGCGCGATTCTTGGGGAAGGGAAAAGATATATATGAATCAAGGGATTCAGACGATCGCGCGATTGCGATTGAGGCGGAAGGAAAAAGTCACGGGTCGATAAGGTGAATGATGCGTCTGAATCGCGCCATCGTTCAGGAGTAGCGGAATCTGAGAGGCACTGCACGATGTTTGACATGTGCCATCGGGGGTACTATAGTGGAGGGAAAACCATGACGAGATCACAAGCTGGAGTTTCACACTGTCTGCAGTTTTCGTGCACATGATTGGGGTAGCTGAACATGCTGTATTATTTATTGATCTTATGTTCAGAAACCGATTGATCCCACATCCGATCACTGCCATGGGAGCAGGCTATGATCGGGCCTGAGGGGTGTATAATCCACAGGTTTTGCTCTATGTATCGTTCTACTCCAATGCCTTCGAATAAACCTACTTCCGCAATACACAAGGACACACAACAACTGGCCATCAGGACGACGACTTCAAGGACCATGCCACCGCCACCCTCACGGCAGGACAAGACCCTCCAATAAAAGATCTGCTGAAGATGATGGCCGACCAGCGGAAACTTCTCCTCGACCTGCTGAAGAAGATGTCGACCACTTCATCCGCACCACAGTACTCTGTTCTGCTTGAGATCCGTCTTCGACCGGTCGAAGAGAATTGAGAAGTTCTTCTACGATCCATATCAAGGCGACAGCTTCAACCTATGGTACAACCGACACAAGGACATCCTTGAGATCGACTGCGAAGGAATGAAGGAGAAAGTGCGAACCCGTTTGCTCGTTTTCGCACTGGACTCCGCGAGCCATACCCGCTTTTCCCGCTACAGCCAGAGAGCCTGGTGAGCTGAAATGGATGGATGCACTCGATGTTCTGATGACGCTCTTTGGCATCAAGAAAGGCCTCTTTCGTTCCCGATTCGAGCGCTTACGTTGAACCTTTCGCCCAATGAAAACACAGACAACTTCGTCAATTTGTTGAAGGCTCGAGCGCTGAAAGCCAACTGCAAGAATATCACGCAAGAGACCATGGAATGCCTTATCATGATGTTCTCGTTTCAAGCCCCGGCATTGACCGACTACCGCTTGCGCTTTCTTGATAAGGTGGACGAAGCCGAGAAGACCACCGTCGACGATTTAGCCAAGGAGTACCACGTCTGGAAATCAGACAAGGATGACTACAAAATCAATGAAGGCGTCACCTAGCCGGCAGTCTGCGCAACTCAGAAAAGAGTGAAGCGTCGCTTGCCTCCTCAAGCCAAACCCCTGTCATCTCCGTCGCCGTGTCCGATCTGTCGACAGCAGCATTGGAAAAAAGACTGCACAGAAAATTACCATGCTACCAGTGCCACCCACGAGTCAAGGAGTGCACCACGACGTCGTGCAAGCAGTCACTACCGCGCACTTGGTACCAACGCGTCATCGGTCGCTCTAAAGTACTTGGAAGTTAACATCAATGGGCATCACACCCGGCTCCAGTTGGACAATGGCGCCGACGTCATCATCATTTCTCGTCCAACTTGGATGCAACTCTGGAGTCCGCACCTTCCCACGATTTTTCAGAACCATATGGATAGAGCGAATCCGGACTTCTACTCTGTACTGAAGGAGTTCAACATGCAGAAGATCCAGCGCTCAAGTACGAGGCGCTCCGAGACAGACTCTTGCTAAACTTAGCAACTTCGTGATGTCTTCAGGCCTGGACTTGGATGCTCTATGCAAGCCAAGGCGACTCTTCACCTAGAACCCGATGCACGCCCGGTTTTCATCAAAAAAGGGCCGGTTCCCTACACCCTCGTACCACTTCTTGACTCCGAAATCAACCAGCAGAAAGGGTTATTATAGCCGTCGACTCGCAGTGGGCTGCACCAGTCATCGTCGTGAGGAAGGCCAATCTATCTATTTGACTTTGCGCCAACTTTTTAACAAAATTCAAAAACACTGTTCCTGCACCGACACCCACTGCTCACTGGGGAGGACGTTCTTACCAAATTCAATGGCGGAACGGTCTTCTCCCAAATGGACTTTGCGGACGCCTACCTACAGGCGAAGTCGACGTGTCCAAAGAGCTCCTCACCATCAATACAGATAATTGACTCCATGGTCTGACTCAACGGCGTTGCCTATTTATACAACGTAATCGTCAACGACCGCACCTTCTCCGAGCACATGCCAACATGAAAGCCCTTTTTTCGAGGATATCCTTTTACGGCCTTCGCGCGCGTATAGGCATGGGTCAGTTCGTGATGACTCAACTCAGCTCTCTCGGAAACGTCATCACAGCTGCTGGACGCCGACCCGATCCCAAGAAGATGACGCCATATCTCAGATGACAAGACCGAAGAGTACCGTCAAGGTCCGGTTATTTCTCTGACTCATCAACTACTACGCGGCATTCGTATTAGAAATGCACCAGCTCAGTGCACCGCTGGACGCAATATTCAAGAAAGATGTACCTTTCCACTGGAATGCCGAAGGCAACGCTGCCTTCGAACGCGCCAAGGAGGTACTCGCTTCGGATCTGCTCCTCATGCACTATGATCTCAAGTGACCAATAATCATCGCGGCCGACGCCTCAGAATACGAGATCGGAGAGTTATTTTGCACCGAAACCACGATGGCCCAGAAAAAGCCATCTATCGTGCAAGCTGCTCCCTCACGTCCGCAGAGAAGAACTATGGCCAGATAGAGAAGGAAGGTCTCGCACTCGTCTTTGCCGTTCGCAGGTTTCATCGATGCTTCTACGAACGCCATTTACCTTTCTCACCGACCATAAACCACTTCTGACAATTTTTGGATTTAAGAAAGATGTTCCTGCCTACTCTACAAATCGTCTGCAACACTGGAGACTGACGCTACTTGCCTATGCTTTCAACATCAAGCACCGCAGTACGACCAGCCGGACAAGCCGACGCACTCTCCGCCTTATCGTCGCTCACTCGCTACCGGAAAGACGTCATTATTTCCAAGATTGCCCGAAACATTAACGCCATCTTCAGCGCCAATATCAGCTACTCATCACTGCCGAAGACATTGCCCGCGCTACGATTGAGGACTTCTACCTACGACAGTTTTGGACCACGTGATCCAACAACAGTTTGGACCACGTAATCCACAACAATGAAAATGTGGAGAAAATTGTGCGCACATGCAACGATTGTCAGGAAGCTGCCAAACTTCCCGTCAAGAACACGCTATGTCCATGGTCTCGACCATCCGCGCCATGGAGTCGCATTGACATTGATTTCGCGGTCCACTTGAGGGAATTGGATCTGGTGGTGGCGACGCCTTCTCCAAATGGC
The DNA here is from genome assembly GCA_963978905.1 of Trichostrongylus colubriformis. NCBI lineage: Eukaryota > Metazoa > Nematoda > Chromadorea > Rhabditida > Trichostrongylidae > Trichostrongylus > Trichostrongylus colubriformis. The sequence continues at coordinate 22,880,557 of OZ022259.1, read as the reverse complement.
CAGAGCTTATTCAAATGACTTCACCCACCAGTACTACAACCTTGATAGAACTGCACAGCCTCTTTGCACGATTAGGACTTCCTGAAATTAATGGAACTCAGTTCACCTCCGCTGAGTTTCGGAGCTTTTGCTGGAAATCAAACACATCCGGTCGCCGCCATTTCACGCTCATTCGAATGGTCAAGCGGAGCGGTTCGTCGACCCCTTTAAAAGAGCCCTTCTCAGACTGAAGAATCACCGAACGACTTCCGAGACTCTACAAAAGTTCCTTTTTACCTACAGGAACACCCCATGGCCTCGTCCAGTGGAAGCTGCCCGGCAGAAAACTTCATTGAACGATGGCTACGGAACATACTGGATCAGAGGAAACCGTCAGAAAAGGAAGGATACAGAAATGATCGGACAGTTCAATCGCAGACATGGAGCCAAGCCAAGAAGATTCGAGCCAAACGATCTTGTTTACGCTAGAGACTACCACTCTGGATAAACATATACGGGTCCCAGCACGTGTTCTACACCGACAAGGACGCGCTTTGCACGACATGGTTCAGCTAGAAATCTGGAAATGTCACGTCAATCAACTACTCCCTCGAGCCTCAGTGGAAGTGGAATCCAACCTGATGACTGCGTTTGACGTACCATTTCCGTCAACACTCAATTCACCTTCGACTACGGCAGCAGCTGCTCCCAGACCATGGACGACCGCCATGACGACGACAGCACTAGATGTGCATCCCGCTACCGCACAACGTCGATCAACCCGGACTCGATGCCCTCCCGATTTTCTTCAGGTTGCCCCATACGCCAAGTCGCACCGTGGAAGTCAGTCTAAGGAGCAGGAGGGGGGGAGGTGTTGGGGTAGCTGAACATACTATGTTAGTTGTTAATATTATTTTTAGACACCCATTAACCCTATAAGATTCCCATGTTACTTGTGGGATTAGGTTTCTGGTGATGGAATGCTGTCAACATTTGGTATACTGGTGTGAATAGGTGCGTCTGCTTTTTGGAAAGGAAGCAAAGTGTTTCATGCATAAACTCAGTGCGCTATAAACCAGAGTTTTAATAAAACACAATGCCAAAATACACCAATTCCTAGCTATAATAGTCCTGTATATGGGCTTGACACTACCAGCCCTTTTGGCAGTGGCCAGGCACATTGCTGTGAACCTGCCCACGTTCATTCACGTCTACCTCCATCCGGACTTCTGAAAATAACCGGATGCATCCACGTGGCTCTGTGCAGCGTGTGACGCAATCCGTGTGCTAGAAGCGCCGAATATTATTGGGTCCTAAAGCGATTGCAGGGTGAGGTACAAAGTGGTACGAATAAAAATTTTTGCACCTACACTGAGAACTCATCACACCTGTGCTGCTAGGTAACAATAACGAGGCGTGAAAATTAAGAGTCATGTGTTTCCCAAAACTGCTTTAGTCGGTAAATAAGGTCAAGTAATTAAAGGTACAGATGACATATCCATTTAATGCTCAATGTTGTTGCCCATTGTCTTGTACCGAAGCCTCATGTTGAACTAAATATGTATGTGAAGCATTGTGAGACACCCAAAGTTTTATTCCAAAAGACTCAAAAAAGCTTTCACTAAAAACGATTGCACAAAATTGGTTGCTTAAAGTATTTTGAGCCTTATAGGCAAGCCTTCGGCGTCTAGCGCCTCTCTCAAGCCTGAAATGTTACAAATCAAATCTTACTGAGAGACTATTTTTAAGCCGCTCCGATTTATTCGTACTATACCAACGCTGCCACGGGATCACTATCCTTACCGCCTTGGTCGGAACCCTGGTGGTGGAGCAGAAATGGCTAACCCACCCTGACCTAACCCTTAAATAGCGCAGACGTGCTATGACTGGGATAGCGTTTGGTATCACACTCACTCCACAGTGCATAACAGTGTAGTCATGTGATTAGTTCAAGAGAGTCACGCAGCTCGCCTCTGCCATTTATTTTTGGGGATAACCTTCTTAATTCCAGTGCCTCGAGAATTTTCCTTTCCACCGTGTTTTCAATAGAGCGATGGAGTTCTTTACCGATAAGGGTGGGGAGTGCTTTAAAGGCATGTTTTTGGGTCCTATGCCTGGAGAAACTATTGCTTAAATATGATGAAGGATTTTGCAAGGCCCTGCGATGTTCGTCCAGTCGTTTGAAAAGGGGCCTTTTCGTATCTCCCATGTACTTTTGCCCACATCCCTGACATACTATCAAGTATACTGACCCTCGCCCGAGCGACTATTGCGTTGGATCTCAAAAAAGAAAAGAGACGACTAGCTGCGAGTTACTCACGAAGAGCTCGATTTGAGTTGCGCGAGAACACGTTAAGGACGCTCGCTTCCACGACAGACTTCCGGTGGTGATGGAAACGTTCATACCAGATATGGGAAGATGATCTCTGCCATCCGGAACTTTGTTGAAGCTGCTTCGGAGCGCATTCTAAGTAAGCCACGCCTACGGCTAAGTGATGAGACCCTACGGATGCTGGCTACTCGAAAAAGGCTGATAAGTTCTCTGGACCCAGTGGCTCGCACGGTGCTGAACAAGGTCATTCGCACTGGAGTGGAGAGCGACTATCGTGAATACGCCGTACGGAGAGCAAGGGAAGCGGCGCAAAAATCGATCAGCATCAAAAGAACAATCATCAGCACTCGCCTCAAGACTGTCTCTCCTGAGTATTTGACAAGATCAGATGGCTCTGTTGCCCGAAGTCGCAAGGATATGAAGGAGGAGATTCGAGGTTTCTTCCAGGATCTGTTTTCCACCAAAGTGCAAGTTCGACCGTGTACTTTCTCATGTGACGATGCAGCTGGAAGAGAGGAGTGACGAGTTTTGGAGTCGAAAGTGGCGCATGCTATTCGTCTGACAAAGATAGTAAGAGCGCCTGGACCAGACCACGTGCGAGCCGAGCATTTAAAGTGTGTGGAGGAGTTCCTCACCCGTCCGCCGTCCGCTCGCTGACGTATTCACGGAAATCCTCGCGACGGGAACAGTTCCCCAAGACTGGCTCGGATCTAACACCATCCTGGTGCACAAAAAGGGGCCACGTGATGTTTTGGCCAACTATCGTCCGATCGCTCTCCTGCCTGTGGTGCTCAAGCTCTTTTCTCGCCTTATTCTTAACCACATTTGCCGCACTCTCACCATCAACACGCGCAGGGAGCAAGCCGGTTTCCGTGAAGGATATTCGACCATTGATCACAATCATGTCGTCTCACAACTCACGGAACGCTGCAGAGGGTACCGGCTCCCGTTATGCTTCCTCTTCATCGATTTTAAAAAAGCATTCGATACGATAGAACATCAGGCTGTGCTCAATCTCTCATTACGTTCGGTGTTCCTAAGCGATACATGGACGTAATACGCCAGTGCAATACAGGTTGTTTCACTGATATCAAATTGCTAAACAGTCCAGTTCGTGTGGAAATCCAACGAGGAGTGCGACAGGGCGAAGTCATATCTCCCATGCTGTTTTCCGGTGCTCTCGAGATCATAATGAGAAACGTCGAGCTACCTTGTGGCATTGATATAGATGGTGAGAAGCTCCAGTATCTGCTCTTTGCGGACGACATCATCCTTATCTGTACTAAGCCACGTGATCTCGAGGACTCGTTGCGAATTCTTTGCGAAGCCGCTCGTCTCACCGGGCTCCAAATCCATCCAGGCAAAACTCAGTGGATGAAAAACAGTTTTGTGGAGGACTACGGTTTGCACCTGGAAGGCTCGGTGATCGAAAAAGTCTCCTCGTACGTTTATCTTGGTCAGGCAATCACCATGAATAACGACCTCACGGCTGAGATAAGCAGGCACCGTAAGGCAGGTTGATCCGCGCTCAACAAGTATCGCGATGTTCTCACCGAAAGCGGCTGGACGCCCAGACCCGAGGACAAGCGTACAATACCCATGTCCTCCCAGCATCAGTTTACGGATGTGAGACATGGAATACAACTCGGGCTGAGGAGGAAAGGCTGGCAGTGACGCAGAGGGCTATGGAACGGACCATGTGCGGTGTGTCGATTATTCAAAAGATTCTTAGTCGCGAGATCCGAAGGCGTTCCTGTGTTAGAGATGTCATCGAAACCATCTACGATTCGAAGAAGCGATGGGCTGGCCACGTTGCCCGCCTCAGCGATAACCGATGGACCTGTCGCGTAACCGACTGGTATCCTCGTGGAGTGAAGAGGCCGTTGGGAAGACCACCAACCAGATGGAGCGACCCAATGAGGGAGATCTTGGGTCACAGATGGCGAGAAGTGGCAAGGAACCGTGACGCTTGACATGGATGTGTCCTGCAAGGATGGCGCGACCACCCTTGAAGGGCGGACTTCAATGTATTCAAGGTAAGGTAGGAAGGGTGACAATTCCTAGCGTGCATAATTATGTCTTTTGACGCGAGTTTCTTGTACCAGCAAAGCTGCTTGCCTCCTCCGTTTATTCTAACTTTTGTATTGAGAAAAGGAACGAAGTCGTCTTCGTTCGGCTCTTTGACGGTAAATTTGGTATTGGGATTCTGTGAGTTTAGATTTTCGCAGTTCTTTTAAAATATGAAGCATGCCATCGAACTGCTGTCTCATATGATGATTCTGTATGGTTTCTCCTCCGGTGAAAATCACATCACATCGTACCAAAGTTCCTAGATGGGACATCGCGTGGGTTCCTCATAGAAGCAATCAGGCCGTACAAACAAATCTTGTCAGACTAAAAGCCTACTTGTTAGATGCCTGTACCGACGAAAAAGAAAAAGTAAATGCATTACTGGGATCATTACATCAAGGAACACATTGAGGTCAATAATGGATTCTGATATGTGGAGACTTATTTATGATAAGAACCAAGCAATATGCTCTCGTTTGCGTGTGGCTGAAAGCAATTGCCCCAATAACAAGTTTGAACACTCACGAATGGTCACCATCCAGCAGAACCATTCCTCTATAAAATGGGATGCGATGCCTCCAAAACTTCGCCCGATCATTGAAACTAATCAGGTGGATAGTGATATGGAGGCAACCCTGAACTTAGGGCCATCATTTGCTGTAGCAGAATCATTGACTGAGAAGACTATGGACTCGGTATATGTTGTTTCAACAAATTTGCAGTTCAAACTCAAAGAGGTGTATTCAACAATTGGACAAGAAAGGTTCGGCTCCAACTTCACGGAAAAGGAGTTGAGAGGGCTCAAAAAGCTTATGGCTAGGAGAAAAGAGTTAAGATATAGCATAAGGGACGAAAGTGTTGATTTTGTCGTTATGCCCAAAAACAGTGATAGGGCAATCACCCATTTGGCTTTACAGAATAAAAATACCTATGTAGAAACATCTATTCGGTCGTTTGAGCTAATTTCTAAACGACTGAAATGCACGGTCAAAACGGTCCTAGGTAGCAAACTGGATGCAAAAACAGCAATATGGTTCATATCGTCATTCCCAATAATCCCTACCTATTATTCTCTTGCCAAAACCCACAAATTTGGGAAGGTGGCAGTGGGTAACCCTACGTATAGAGATATCAGAACTCGTTCCATGATCTCAAGTTGCGGGGGACCATCTGACAACCAACTGGCTGCTTGTTAAATTCTTTTCTCCACTCTCAAACCATGTTGCATCATACATTGCAAATACTGAGGGCTTCATAGCTTCGTTTAACCAGTGCAAAATACCATCTAATGTCAGTTATGCAACTTTGATGCTGCGTCTCTGTACACAAACATCAATACAGGGGATGCAATTGATGCTCTTATTGCTTTTTGGCGACAGTATAAAAGTGATGTTTACATTTTTGGACTGAAGGAAGGGGACCTTCGAGAATCACTCGTGGCTACTTTGACTGTAATATATTCCAGTTCAATGGTAAATTATATAGGCAAATTGTGGGCTAGCCATGGGTTTGCGTTTAACACCCCTGCTTGCAATTGTATATCTAGATCATATAAAGCGCAGATCGCTCACAGCTGGAATATTATACCACAGCCGCTATATTGACGATGTGTTTATTACTGGCGCTTCTTTAACACGTTGGCGACCGCGTGTTTTTTCGCCTGTCTGCTACGTGGGACATTGCGCGCTCGCATATGCCGAGAATTGCATCCCACCACTGGGCTTTTTTTATTTTACTTTTCCAAACCCGCTGAATTTCGCGCTTACTTTGAGCGCTGATACAAAGTAGTGAGCGCGCGGAACTTTAGATACCTCTCGAGAACTTAAATAAGGGATTACTGCATGGTAGTGATGGGAAGTGCTTAACCAGGTGATGGGCATGTGAAAAAATTCGACGTGTCGCGAGTATAAATATCTTGACTAAGAGTTGAATGGCTGCAATTCTCCTAACTGACTATGGATTCCTGCGACAACTGCACAAGGCTGAGTGCTAGTTTAACGACCGTTGATCGACAGCGATGATAAGCTACCTGTGCTGGATGACGATACAAAACATGAAAAAAAAAACTTGTTGAAAATCAGTTGTGGATTTCAAATAAGTTGAAAAAGGAATTATCTGTGCTTCCTAGCATGGGGACGCATTGTCCCTTGGGGCAGAAAACGTACGTCTCATCATTGCGACGCAATGTCGACAACGTGTTAAAGGACCTGGAAGACACACTACAAAATCTGAACTCACAGAATCCTAATATCAAATTAACCGTCGAAGAGCCAAACTAAGACGGCTTTGGTCCTTTCCTCAATCAAAGGTTAGAATAAAAGGAGGAGGCAAAGAGCTTTGCTGTTACAAGAAACCAGCGACAAAAAACAAAATTACGCACGCTAGGAGTTGTCACCCTGCCTACATGAAGGACATTTTGACCGAGAAGAAATTTAATGGTCAAAATTCAAGTGGAGCAGTGGAGCAGACTTTTGGGGCCCAGGCTTCACTTTGAATCATTTGAAATTAAAGATTTGGAGCCTCACATTGATTTCACACATTTGGACTGTCATGAGGCTTCGGGACAGAACAAGGCTTATTGTTGTGTTTATTACCCGGAAATGTACGAAATAATTTATGCGAATGTACATACATTAGAGATATTTACAAAATTCGTGAACCATCTCGAATTGCCTTATTCATGGCATATCTTGACATATTTCGAGTTCGTCTTTTGTTTCTTCTGAGAACATTCGATTTCTTTTCTTTGGCACTGTTCAACTATGATAGGGAAGTCCCTTCTTTCCTAAGGCCTAGGCAGAAATAGTGGGCACAGGTAGCGCCGCCTAATACATTAACACCGCCATAGTGAAACTGGACGACGTCAGCGCCTCAAACGGACGTCATGTTGAGTATCAGTGAAAATTACTTTAACTCGCCTTGTTTTGGATAGTGATCTAGTCAGATTACTCTATAAACAGTTTTGGTGGTGGTGTCCGCTCCTCCACAGGGTACCACTGGAATCTACCTAGTCAGGGTAGGCCAAACGCGGACGATACGATTCCGGCGACAGACCCTCCTGACAAGTCGGCCGAGGAATGCTCAAGTCACAACTCAATGAACGATGGTCATTTATGATGCAGAGGAAAAGGCTAGGGCGTACCCCGGAAGCAGCGCGCGCCTTTATCGCCCGACTGGCGTGTCAAATGAAAAGCAAGGGCTATCTACTGAGCAAGGGCGTGGTAGTTTGAAGATGTTAGCCCTAAATCAAGCCACATCTCGATTTGCGACTCTGAATGTTGGGTCGATGACAGGAAAATCGAGGGAAGTCGCGGCAGCTCTGAAGGCGAGAAGGATTGATGTCTGCGCTGTCCAGGAAACGAAGTGGGCAGGAGCGAGAGCGAAAGATATTGGAGAAGGATACAAAATTCTGTATAATGGAATTGCTAGAACAAGAAATGGAGTCGGAATTATTGTATCTGAGAAATTCCGCGACGCCATCTTTGAAGTGGAAAGATATGATGGCCGTCTGATGAAAGTTGTTCTTGTCATCGAATCGCGGATGATTCATTTTTTCACGGCTTACGCTCCACAAGCTGGGTGCTCGACTTCGGAAAAGGAAGCTTTTTGGGACTTGCTCGATACTAAGACCATGCTAGTACCAGCTGATGAGCTCTTATTCGTTGCCGGAGATCTGAACGGGCATGTCGGGAACCACAGTGACGGACATCCTTGCCATGGCGGCTTTGGGTATGGCGCCCAAAACGATGATGGCAACCGCATTTTGAACTATGCCGATGCCCATGATCTCATAATACTGAACACGTGGTACATGAAACGAGATTCTCATCTGGCGACGTACCACAGTGCAAGGAACTCGTCGCAAATCGATTTCATCCTTACGAGAAGAAAGGACCGATCGCTAGCGAAGGACGTAAAGGTCATTCCTCGCGAGACTGTAGCAACTCAGCATCGTCCACTCGTAGGCACATTCTCACTGCAACTACCAAAGCATAAGTATGCGGAGCGTACTGGCCCAGCGAGGATAAAGTGGTGGAGGTTCAGAGAGAACGAAGCTGAAGTAATTGGACGAGTAGCACTGCCGAACACACTTCCGTTGAAGATACCTGGACTGCGGCAAAGAAGAACATCTTAGCAGCTGCTCGTACAGTACTGGGCCACACAAAACCCGGTAGAAAGCGCATCGATAAGGAAGCATGGCTGGGGACAGAAGAAGTTCAGTTCTGCGTAAGAAAGAAAAAGGCATTATAACATGCTCATCTTCGAGATAGGACTGCTGAAAACTGAACCGCTTACCGCTTCGCGAAAGCAGAAGCGAAGAAAGCTGTAGCGAAAACTAAGGCGGCCCGATCTGAAGAACTGTACCGCAAGCTGGACACTCGTGAAGGTGTGAAAGATCTGTACAAACTTGTGAGATCACGAAATAAGGGCTGAGGATATTGAGAAATTCTACGGTTTCATGAACGAGAAAGGACAGCTTCTGTCAAACCCTCCAGATGAGGAGTTTGCTCACCCGCCGATAGAGGATGCGGTTTCATCAGAGGGAATGTCCCCATGATCACTCCGGCAGAGGTTACAGAAGCGCTGAAGAAGATGAACAATGGTAAGGCGACCGAAGCTGACGACATCGCTGTCGAAATTTGGAAGTCTCAAGGGATCCGTCCATCTGGCTGTCCTCGTTATTCAACCTGATAGTGAAAGAGCGTTGCTTGCGCCCCAAGAATTGGACTACAAGCATAACCATTACAATCTTCAAGAGGAAGGATTCTCCAGCAGAATGTTCGAATTACCGGCCGGTACGGCTCCTCAGTCACACCATGAAGGTTTTCGAGAGAATTCAGGATAAGCGCGTACGTGATATCGTTTCACTTAGCGCTAACCAGTGCGGGTTTGTACGCAACCGCAGCACGACTGATGCAATATATGCGGCTAGGCTGCTCGTTAAGAAGCACCGAGAAAAGTTAAAGACGGTGCATCTTGGATTTCTCGATCTGGAGAAAGCGTTTGACCGTGTACCACACAATGCGATATGGTACGCGTTGAGGAAACACAATGTTCCAGAGGAATTGGTGGAGTGGATAAAGCTGCTGTACAGAAACTCCATCAGTTGCGTCAGTGTTAAATGTCAAATCAGTGTCAAATCAAATCAACGTGTCAATCAGTGGCAGCGGGAACATCAGAGCCTTTCCAAATCACCGTAGGCGTACATCAAGGCTCCGCGTTGTCCCCACTACTCTTCAATATAGTCCTGGACGTTGTGACTAGAGACCTGCAACAACCTGTGCCTTGGACGCTGATATATGCCGACGATGTCATGCTCGCATCCGAGGACTGGCTCCACTTACAACTGCAGGTCCAATCTTGGAATGACAGATTGGTTCGATTCGACTGCGACTGAATGTAAAAAAGTCAGTGTACTTGACAAACGACACGTCGTTTCTTGGAACCGTGCAAGTGGACGGCATAAACTTGCAAGGTGAAGTGCATTCTGCTATCTGGGGTCGGCGATCGTTCAAGACGGGAACATCATGGACGAGGTCAATTCAAGAATATCGGCAGCGTGGCACAAGTGGCGCAGCAACTGGTGATTTCTGCGACAGGAAGGTCAGCACCAAGTTGAACTCAAAAATATATCGGACAGTTGTGCGGCTCGTAGCGTTATACGGTTCTGAGCGTTGGCCAGCTACGAAAGAGGCTGAAAGACGCCTAGGCGTCATGGAAACAAAAATACTAAGATGGTCTTCTGATCTAACTCAACTGGACCGCATACGCAACGAAGATCTGCGAGATTGTTTTGGAGTCGTCCCAATCCAAGATAAGCTACGTGAATCCAGATTAAGATGGTACGGGCACGTACTGCGTGCTGATGCAGCTCAGTCGTCAAGAAAGCGATGCTGCACGAAGTGGCCAGAGAAAGACCTCGGGGAAGACCCAGGCAACGTTGGATGGATGTCATACGAAATGACATGAAGATGGTGGGACTCCATCCCGAAGACGCCGAAGACAGAATAAGATGGCGTCATCGTTCAAGCAAAGCGGACCCTGCTGTGCGCGACAAACGCTAAGAAGAAGAAGAAGATTCTATAAACAGTTTTACCTTCGCGATGTACCTCGCGCGTCACCTAGGCGAGCTGTGGACTGCGCATAAGATAATCTGACAGTACTATTTCAGCGATGCGGTTCAGCGAAGATAGGACGTACAGTGTTATTGAATTCACACTTACGCGGGTGAAATCATTCACTGGTGTCACTCATTAGTCATAGTGATCGGAGTTCTGCGACTGCACCTCACTATGGTAGGATCCACTGTCCCTTGCCCGCATAATGACAGCTTACTGATCCGCCCAGGGCTTCGTAAAAACCTGCAATCGTTTTCATTTACGCAATTACCCACTCTTTCATAGGTCAAGTTTGAGCGGCACTACTCTGAAAACCCAGCATGCCTGCATGCCATTCCAGTGTGCTGAAACTTAGTACGACGTCAGCACACCGCAGAATGGCTGTGAGTAGGCGCATAATGTAGTAAGCGCTATCACAACGATAAGTGGAATTAGATTGATAGCCCAGCACAATTAGTATTGCCATACATTGAGTGGTCGATTATCCGTATCATCGCCTATTGCAATCCCTCACTTGTGGACGGACAGACACACAGACCGACATACAAACCAACAAACAAACCCACATACAAAGTTGGCGGTTTGTAGAATAAAAGGATTAACTGACCTTATTCATCGTTAAAGCAGATTTCAGGCCTCACATGACCTTTTTTCTTCCACACCTCAATATCATTGCGTCGTACCATAGGTGCAAAGGGTTCGCAATATAGGTGCGGATATTTAGATTTGCACTACTTTGTACACACCCGAATTGCAGTGCCCTGTACCTTACTTTCGGAGGAGGACGCTGGACTCGATTTAAGTCGGTTTAGGAGCCAGTTACTTACTACCCAGCTCACACAGGGCGACGTTCGTCGCGCGTGGTCAAACGAAGTTACTGTCCCAATGGCACGCACCCGAAGAGACCACAATTAATCCTTCATCAGTGATATTTCAATTTGCTCCCGTCAATCCTCGCAGATCGATTTTCTGAGCTTACTAGTTCTATGTGGGGGTCAACTCCTAAGGCCGCGTTCACTTGGCGATTTTGCGATTTTGCGATTTTGCCTTTCTTGCAGGATGTTGTTTAGTATTTCTTTGTTATGAACGTGCTCATCTTGTGTTTGTTTTGTATTTTATATGTTTTATGTGTGTTGTGTGTTTTATCGTAAGTGTTGTCTATTGCAATTGATTTATAATCACTATGTGTCTTACCAACTCTGTTTGAGGGTTTATTTCTTTCTTGTAACCCATATGCCCATTTTTTTCTTGTAACCCATGTAAACCAATTAACTTTGGCGATTCTCCACGCCTTAAGTAATCCTAGGTTGACAACCAATTAATTGCGATTTTTTGTTGATGAATCAGAGACCTTTTTCATAGAACTGAATAACTTTATTCTGTAATGTATTGCCCATATTTATCAATGACCTTTTGCCATCTTTCAGGTAGCATCATAATTCCGTGTTCATAAAACTTCTAGTTTTTACCAGTAAAAAACTGAAGCCTTCTATGAGTGGTTCGCAGTAACTCAGTTGCCGACCTAATAGTCATTGTGGTATACCGTTTTGTCCGTTTTGTTTTTATTGACTGAACGTGAACATTATAAACAGGATGAGTGAAAATTATAACTCAAGGTGATGGAGGATTAAAGTGTGTGAGTACTTTTACGCAATTTTGTTGATGGCACGGTTTTCGTAGGTATGAATGAACCGTTTGAATGAAATGAATGAATCGCGCAAGTAGCGATTATAATTCAATTACAATGGACGACATGTACGACAAAACACGCAACACACACATAAAACACATAAAACACAAAACAAACAAAAATCTAAAGATGAGCACGTTGATAATAGAGAATTGTCAGACAACATCCTGCAAGAAGGCAAAGTCGCAGAATTGCAAAGTCGCAAAATCGCAAAGTCTGGACGCGGTCTGTTGTGGTTATCGGGGTGAAATTTCTAGAACATGCTCTGCACTAAAAGCATTGTATTCATCGTACTCTCATCTACTATTTTGATGCTGTTCATGGCTGTTGGCTCGAAACCAGCTTCTTTTTTGATTTCATTAAACACGATATGTTGTGTATGCTTGACCATGCACAAATTCGTTTCCATTTTTCTGGTAAGATAACGAAATCTACTGGGGCGTCTACACTTCAAAATACGTAGGGTTACATCTGAGATTATGCTAAAAATCAGGTGATGCAGTCGTTTGCCCTCTATCCTATTTTCCTATTTTCTGCACTTTCCGGAGTGGAGTAAGAACGTGCCTTAATTGTTGGATAGTTAGTTATCCGTTGCCTGCTACGTCATATTGGTCTTTCAAGGATCCCTGTTCATGAACGGAGAACTGCCTATTGTTATGGATTGAAGGGACTCGGAAATCAAGCGTACGATAAGGTAAACGATTTGTTATCGTGTGTGCAGGAGAAAGTAGCAAGCAAAACCGAGTACGAATGCACCCGAACCCGTTATTCTTTTGAAAGTTCATTTTTTGAAGCTTGTATCTGCTGTGTCGGTGTGTGTGCGTACATTTTTCTGTGTCTCACTATATTCATAGCTCACGTCGCAGCAGTGGTGCACCTTGCTTTAATGAATGATTCAGGGGTGTTACGAGCACGTAAATGGTCGCGAATCCAGAATGGCTACGGAGGGTGTATGTCGTTACGTCGGATTTTCACTTTGGGGCATCGCACCATGGCGCCATCAGCATGGGGGGGTTGCCGCAGCCGGCTCTAAAAGACATCCACAGTATCATTCCGCGGAGGTGGTATAGTGACAGGGGCGGAAGTGGTGTAGTGACAGGTGGCGCGCACCCCACTCTCACGGTGCGGGGATCAAATCCCGCATCAACGCCCGCCCAGGCCTACCAAGCCTTCCATGCCTCCGTGGTCGGTAAATTGGTACCAGACTCGTCTGGGAGGATAAAAGCGGTTACTTGTACATCTGCTGGCCACCGCAAGTCACATTCACCAGCCACCATGATTCTGAATGGAACTAGAATGTGCGACGCATCCCAAGAAGGGACTGATTAACGCCAGAAACTTTATCCTTCATCCTTTATGGTTATTAGGAAAACCCTCAAAGAAGTCACTCTGTTACAGTCGTTCAGTGGTAGATGTTTATTGAATGCTTCAGTGCTACACTGCCTCGTTTATATACGGTGGCAATCGATCCAGATGGTACAGTACTAACAGATGTCCTACAAAAACTAACACCAGAAGCCACCCTAAGAAGTGAATAATTCTACATCTTCTGTGCTAGAGAAGGAGTTAACTATTGCATATTAAATAGAAAGTCGTGTTTTACCACGACACTCCGCCGCACGGAGCCACAAAGCAATACAACATGAAGCACATACGATAATGACAACAAATAAATGCATTAACTATATCCTACCGAATAAAGCATAACATAAAATCGACCAAATAATTGAACTGAAGTGAATCTACATAATAGAACGATGTGGAAATAACGGAAACGATCATATCTTGTACGCCTGCACTGATTCCTCAAGCGGTGCCGTCGCTGATCCAACGTACCGTCACTGCGCCAACCACATCCAGAAATACCATATTGATGGATCGCAACTGAGACCGATGGGCGATGTGAATGCAACAATTCAGTGAGTAGCAGTAGCAATAGCTGGGGCGAAAAGCCGTTGATTCGCTTCCAGAAGTTGGGTGAGCATGGTGATGGCAAGTCAACGAATAGCACAGAAATCAGTCGAAAGTCGAACACTGGACGAGGCGAATAGACGATGAGTCGAAGCCGAGTAAGTAGTAAACGAGTAGCCGCATTTCAGTGAATATCTGACGAATAGATGGACGTAATGAAGGGTGGTGGCGACGGCAGAGGGGGTGAGAGTAGGGGAATAAATGATGAAGCGGGGTCGCACCGATCGTTTACACAATCGTGCGACCTCTGGGCCAGCGAAGAGCTAGATCTTCCTTCTCTTGAATGAGCTCGAAGCACTTGAGTACTTGTGGGGGCATAGCAGCACATTATGGTCTTGACTACAATACGAGCATACCACGCCACAGTTGTTGGCATGCCGGGGTTGGAGGCATCTGTTGCAAAGACGTAGATTCGCAGCCTGAACTGCACGAGATACAGCATCTCGGAAGCGACAGCAGCGTCCTGTAGGGTGCGAATCATTGTTGTCTTCGATCGAACAGAATACGCAGTTCGATTTGGGAGCCGTTCTTTCGAGAATAATGTCGATTCTTCGGTTTAGAGCTTCGAATTGGTGGTTGAGAATGCTGGTCATTGTGTCGATTTTGCCGTCGAGTGAGACGAATGATAGAGCCAGTTGCTCTTTGAGATCTCTGAGGGCTTCGACAAGAGGCTCGATGTGGACTGCAACGTCGACTTCGTCCATGAGTCGCAGAGGCAAATGAGAGAGAGTGACATGGTGAATAATGGCATGGGGCCTTGTCTTGGTTTTCTACCGTGTTTTTCATGCGCCCGCGCTACAGCCGTTTTCTAGTGAGAATAGCTACGGTCTAGAACTAGCATTCGACGTAGAAGTGTTGAAATGACTCTTCTCGAAATGAGATGGGTCACTTCTGGCATGCTTTTTTGATAAGCTCACAAATTGCAATGAGAAGCGTCACTGCTAACTTGGCCAGGAGTTCTACACATGCGAACAAGAGTTGCATCACGTAGAGGATGACCACTGGTCCGAAGAAGTATGTTGCTACACCGAGAAGCGCGGTTGTGCCAAATATGGCAAGAGCAGTTTTCCAGTGAGCAGATACAGACACCATGAGTGGTCGCAAATCAGGTATGCTGAAATCGTGGAACCAGCTTGATGATGCAGTCCAAGGCCTCTCATGAGAGTTCAGGATTTCAGTATCGTTCAGTTGAGGCACATAAGCTAGAACACCGTGGAGCTGTAACCTGGAATGGTTCTCATTGCACTCTATGCGACATTGCTGTGCAACGATCGCGCGAGGAAAGTCGAGAATGACTTGTGTTGATTTGTTAGAAGGATCACATTCGACCGAAAAGGAATGATCATCGCAAAGAACGATTACCCATGCCGGTTGTTGTGTGAGGCAGTAGACATTCAACAAGGCTCCTTCCAAGCAGCTATAACATCCGGTAAGTGGCCCCAGGGAAACTTCACATGCCTGATGCACTATGTATTCCGCACTTTCTTTCATGAATTTGGACTCGATGGAGATTGTCATTTCTTCTCTAGCGGAGTGCGCGATGATCGATCCGTTTTCACCAGTGATTCTTACGAATGGAGTCGAAATCGGGAGCACGTTGGACACGTCTTTTCTTATATGCCCGATAGACTGACTTGGACAGTCGCATCGAATTGGCATGTTTCTGACATTGCAGTCACAAATCATTCGATTTTTGCACAGGTGAAAGCTACTTGAAGCTTGTGCTCTTGTGGGACATTCCACCGGAAATTTGTATCCTTCCGGAACAGCTAAAATTTCGCTGCTCGCAACCGCAAATTTGCTGTGCAAAATGGGGCTCGTTGGCTTAGTAAGCGATATGACGTAGATGGAGATGTCATCTATTCGCTGTGGTACGTACGGTCTAAGTGAGAAAGTTCGAAAAATGTTGTTGTTGTATAATGAGATGTCCACTTGCAATTTTACAATGGGTTTCCATTCCATACATTCGACAACTTCGTAAACGAACTCGGATCTAGGGACGTGCGCAATGCGATAGAATAAACATGAAGGTAGGATTGTTGGGCATCCACAGAAGAGGCTTCCGCACGATTCCTCACAGCCGGAATATCCTGGATATCGAGATGCATTGGCTAACTCTGGAATTATCGTTGATGGCCGAATTTCGGAGCACGTCTGTCCCACGCATGATCCCATCCACGCACATCTTTTAGCGCTGAAGACAGTGAGGTCTGTGTCTCTCGTAAACATCAAAGAACGTGGGGAACAATGTAGTTCTACCGCAATTCGTCGAAAGGAGATCTTGCCTATTGATTTATTCGCGTGTAAAATGGTGACGCACATTTGAGTATTGATTTCATTGAACAAGATTTCTCTGCTAAATTCCATTGAACATTTGCCGGTGGAATTGCAAGTGATTTCAGCGTAATGTCTCATATGCCCGTGTTGGCAAGGTGTTGCTTGCCCGCAAAGCATGACTAATGCAAAGATCACTGCGACGGTGATGCTAAGGCGCTGCGGGCTGAATGTTTTGAGGTCGATTTTTTCATTAGTACAGCTGCGGCGGCCTTGCTCGCACGTCTTTGTGTCTCTGTCGCGAGGAACCGAACTTTCGAAGCTAGTCTGACACTTAGGATCGCTAGCAGTTTGGCCACCTTCTTGAGGGGCGTTTCGTCGTAGCTCTATGGTTTTCATCACGAGAAATGGAATGGAAACGACTGCGTATACAATGGACGCAATAGATATGAATGCTCTTATCGGCCAACAATGAGGATTGCCAATCAGACCCTTCGAAAACATATCCTTAGAAGTCTCGCATATATGCGGAAGAGCACAAATGACGTGAAATTTTTTCAATGAGTTCTGTACTCTGTATTTCATCAGAACAGATATGTTATTGTTCGCAGTTGTGGATGGCAGTTGGAGAGAGAAATCGGTCGGCATTGCTAAGAAGCGTTTGCAAGTTGTTCGCACGCAGATCCCAAAAGTGCCGTTAGGCGGGAATACTCTGATCATACCTTTCTCGCACAACAGGGGTGGAGAAGCATCTACTTGAGAGAATAAAAGCGCAATCATGAGGATTGCCATGCATAGTGAAGATCGAGCCGATGGTGGAGATGTGCGGCTTGAGTCATTTTCGCCACTCAAAGATTTTATCGCATCTTGAATTATCTTTTTCGCTCTGAGCTTGGCTTTTCTCGGAGGTCGATTTTGCTCTGGGTTGGTCCCATCTACTTGTTGCTCAGGAGAGCGACTGTGTTCATCGGGTAGTTCCTGGTACTCGTCATGACTGGTGGATCTAATCTCCAAGGGATAAATCTTGTTCAGTGGTCTGTGCCACAAATGTCCATTTGGCATCAGAATTTTCACGGATCGCACTTGTTCGTCTGTGCTTTTCACGAGCTCAATTATTTTCCCGTAGCACCAGCATCCACGTGGAATATTATCTTGTTCTATGAGGACGATTTCCCCAATTGAGGGTTTTCTTGATCGTGCATGTCGACGTTGCTTTAGCTGTGTGCACTGGATTTCGCGTAACGATGTTAGATATTCCGTGTGCCATCTTTCCCAAAATTTATTTGCAGTCACAGTCATATGTTCAAGAGCTTGCCTAGCTTGGGAAGTGGTCTGTATGAGATTCGGTTCGAAGCCAGGATCGTCTTGGTGACTTTCTGTTGGAGTCAGATCATATTTCAGAGCACTCTGCAGAAAATCTATGGGTCTGATCGGTATTTCGTCAACATTGGATGAGTTCAAATGAGTGAGTGGCCTCGTATTGATGATGGCTTCGATCTGAGTCACCGCCGTGTATAGTTCCGAGTGGGATAACTTTCTCCGTCCAATGGCTTTTGCGAAGGCACGTTTAACCGTACCAACAAGTCTCTCCCAGGCGCCACCCATCCACGGAGCGCTTGGCGGGTTGAAGATCCATTTAATTCCATGGTTTGCACTATACGACATCACGGAATTTTCGTTGTTTTCCGAGACGTTTTGGAACATGGTTTCAATGACTTGCTGGCCAAGTTTGAAATTGGTGCCGCAATCGGTTCTGATAAGTTTGGGAGTACCTCTTCTCGATATGAATCTTATGAAAGAGTTGAGGAAGGTCTCTGCTGACATATCTTCTACCACTTCCAGGTGCACTGCTCGCGTGGTCAGGCATGTGTAGAGGCAAATGTACAGCTTTTCATTGTTTTTCGATGAGAATGGTCCCATGAAATCACAACCGACCGTTTGAAAGGGCTGAGTAAGAACAACTCTATCTGTTGGTAGTGATGGCATATCTGGGGCTCCGAATGGGAGACCGTGAACCTTTTTACAGGTGACACAATTTTTCAGTAATTTGTTGAAGGTTCCTGACGGGCGCGGAATCCAAAAGCGCTGTCTTGCGATGCATAGTGTATGATCCTTTCCGCAGTGCGCATTTCGTGTATGTATATCTCTGAGGATCAGTCGGGTAATTTCCGAGTCCTTTTCGAGAAATATCGGATTTCTTGTATCGTATGGTAGAGGCGCATTTTGTAGACGCGATGCGTATCTTATGACGCCTTCTCCATCACGAAATATTTTCTTTTGAGGGAATCTTTTGTGTAACTCTTCTAGTGAGATGCACGCATGGGCTTCGCGAATGAGGAGAGTCTCGCATAAGGCTAAGTCTTCCGCTGTGATTTCATACTGAGAATGGAATCGGTGTAGGTTCTCAAGCCGAATCGTATGACCGTTGGTGAGATTTGTCTTATTCACCCATGCAAGAGCGGTCTTCGCTACCCTTGCGGTTGTCCGAAGCGCCCTCGTGAGAGAAGAAAATCGCAAAAGCTGCACGAGAGGAGTGTGAGTAGTTCTGCGTTCTGTAGTGTGCATATCCGATATGGAATCGTCCACTGATCTCGTTTCCCCCTCTATTTCGCTTTTATGCAGGTCTTCCAAAGGTTTAAGTCGGTGAGGTGTAAGCTCATTACTCAACCATTGCGGTCCGTTAATCCATGGTAGATCATGGATTTCTGTGACGTTCACTCCACGCGTTGCTGCATCAGCGGGATTGTCCTCTGTGGGTACGTGGAAGAAATTTACTTCCACACCCTGGGCTTTGAGAACTTCGCTCTGCTTCACAATACGGCATTTCTGATTCTCGATGAAGGACGGAAGAGCTCGCTGGGACTTAACCCATGAGAGTGCAATCTCACTATCGCTAAGAATCTTTACTTGCTCAAGTTTGATGTTGCTTGCTGCAACTATAGTTTTTGCCAAACGGATAGCCATCAAAATGGCCAGCATTTCGAGTCTTGGTATAGTTTGTTTTGTTTTCTTTGGCGCCAAGCGTGTTTTTCCACTAATCAGCGACGACACTTTTTTTGTACTTTCTTGACGGAGGAAAGCGCATGTGGCCATCGCTGTCGCACTGGCATCTGCAAAAACCCACAAGGTGCACCTGGAGTCAGCGCATTCAGCGCGCGATCCGATGTAGCGCGGTAAACAAACGCTCACGCCATTTAGCTCCTGACATATCTTGTTCCACTTGTATGCGAGCTCGTTCGGCACAAGGTCTTTCCACTCTATGCCAGTATCGTAGATCTCTCGCATAAGATGTTTGAGGCGTATTGTTAATGGGCTCACAATTTCGATGGGATCGTATATTGAATTGAGCTGACTCACAATGTCCTTTTTCGTGAGGCCAATTTTCTTGCAAAGTGTTATTTTCATTTTGAACTGATCACCTTCCGTGTCATAAGTCACCCCTAGGAGCTTTGTGATTCCAGCAGGGGCTTTGTCCTTATCTGGGATAGTGTCATTTACCTCTTTACAACTAGAGATGTACTCACGGAGGTTCATTCCTATTTCTGCTAGGAGTGCTTTGCTGTCTTTGTACTTAGCAACGGCTTCGGATGGTGTCGCTGCACAAAGAAGGACATTGTCAACGTAGAGGTTGTCGAGAATTTCTCTCGAAAGCTGTGAATTCTTGGCTTGCAGGAATGCAAGAAGTGACATGTTGAGAATGCTGGGAGACGGCTTTGCTCCGAAGGGTACCCTTTTGAAACGGTACTCAATTATGTTATCTCGCGTTGGCGGTTCATCGGGATTTCTTAGCCAAAGAAACCGACACAGGTCCTTGTGCGCGTCGAGTAATCTGATTTGAGTGAAGGCAGCCTCTATATCGCATGTCATTATGATTTTACCTGTCCTGCTAGCAATCAGGATATCATGGATCTTCCGAACTAACGATTCACCTTTGAGCGTCACGTCGTTCAAGGAGAGTTGGCCTTTGCGTTTGGATGAAGCATCAAAGACAATGCGGAGCGGGTTGGGTTTGTTTTCCCGCCACACCCCAGAGTGAGGCATGTAATAGAGCTCTACTGAATTGGGAACATTGCCCGATACCGGTTCGATGATGTCGTCGCTTTCATATTGCTTCAAGATTTTGCAATACCATTCCTTCTGCCGAGGGTTTTTTTCGAGCTGTCGATGTAAACTTACTAATCGTCTAATTGCTGACGGGTAGTTATCTGTTAGGTCACAGACATTGTCTTTGAGAGGGAATGGTGCGACGACATAGCCGTTTCTAAAGGAAATTTGCTTCGAATACTTCTTGAAGTAAGAGATAAGTTCGTTGTCTTCCGTGTTGTCTTCACTCGAAATTCCCATGCCTTCCAATTCGAATAGTTTCTTGAGCATCGCGCTTTCCGATGTCACGTCTGTGGTCGCAGTCATGCTGTAAAAAAGCGTAGGCATAGTTATAGTGGCGTCTTGAGGATCGATTGATCCACGCCCATAGATTGACGGGCCGAATACTGTATTTGCCAGACGCAAGCCTGATGGAGTTATGAGGCTGTCGTTGTCAAGCATGAAATTATAGTAGTAGTCAAGCCCTACCAGTACCTGGGGTAATTGATGTTCACCTCGTATAGTCGGGTTACAGACGAGAATATTTCTGTCCTGAAGGAACTGCTTATCTACGGTAGACAAACGAACTCCAGGGAATCCCTTCGTTAAGACTGGCTTGGTCTGTATCAGTATTTCCATGTCCTTTCCATAGGCAGTGCCTATTTTGACATTGACGATGCTGCTCTCGAATATTTCCGTGTTACCTCCGATTCCTGACATTATGCAGGTTTCTGTTCTCTTACTGGGGAGTCCGAGTTTTATGGCAAACTCTTCTTCGATTATAGTCTTTTGTGCGCCTGTATCGAAAAAGAAAACTGCTTTCTCGAAGCTCTCTGAATTGTAGTTCCATATACGGCCCTCTGCGGTCATGAGAACAATCTGATCTTGATTGCCATAACGGTGTGATCTTTCAATGGCCGCATGGCTTTCTGTATTCTGGACTTCTTCAAGATGTGGCCCATGATCTGTACGACACCCATCAAGCTCTTCATTTTGTTCAAAGCCACCATTAATGTGAAGATTGGTGTTGTGAGCTTTCTCCTCTATGGGTTTCGCTCTTCGTGAATCCTTGGGGCTTTCAGTTTTCACGAAATTTTTGGTCTTCGACTGTTGCGTTTGATCATGATACGACTGAGGGTTTTGGCGTAGACCCCTGTAAAAAATGGCGCTGTTTTGACGATTAGCGGCTTCATTTGGATTTTCTGTGGAAAAGCACAGTTTCACGTGATGAAGCTTGCCGCACATCGAGCAGTTCGCTCTTGCGCACTCGTTGCTAGAATGTTTATCAGAATAGCATTTCCAGCACAAGCGCTTCTCGACAGCAACTTTTCGCCTTTCTGGAACAGTCATCGGAGATCTGCACTGCCAAGCTGGATGCCCGACTTTTTCGCAAATCACACACCTTTTGTCGTTGTCGGTAGTGTTTCCTTGTTCTCTTCCTTTTTTTCTGATGGGTTGCATGCGAGACTGAATGTACGATTTCGCTGCGATTTCTTTCTCAATCATTTTCATGATGCTCTCAATTGTAGCATCCTCTTCTTCCCTCATTTTCACGAGCACAGGCTCAACGATGTCCCGATGGAACTTACTTAAGATCAACTCAGTCCACATTGCATCTGTAGTGATGCGAATGTCCTGCCCCGCAGATACCATTTGGTTGAGCAGCATGCATATCTTGTCGTACACAAACTCGTTGCTTCCAGCCCTCTGGTCAGCCTGCCGGAGAGCGCGTATTTGCTGAACTATGCGGGATCTGTTGGCTGGTTTGTTACCATATTTCTTTTTCAATGTCTCCACCATCCAGTCATAGTTTTGAGGGAGGAGCTGAATACCTTTTATTGCCTTATCAGATCTTCCGCGTAGGCTGTCTTTTAAAAGCAGCGTTTTTGCGATGACGGACAACGAAGGGTTATTGTGGACCAATGTTTCGTATGCCGCCCAAAATTCAGGAAATTCTTCGTCTCTACCGTAGAATTTTGGGAGGTTTATCTTCGGCGGCGGTATGGACGTCATCTGCTCCATTTTTTGCGTGAGTTCATTCATTGCGCTATTAGCCTGGTCAGCACTGGTCTGAGTTCTGATGAGGTCATTTTGGACGCTCAGAGCTCGTGGGCACTTTCCTAGCTTGCGAGCTAGACGGCTTTCATTGCTGGACGCTTCTGTGAGCCTCGTTCTCAGCATATAGATGAGTTCCGTTGCTTCACTTATTGCTTCTGTGAAACTCAGCTCATCCTCAAGCTTCTCTATTTCTAGAAGGATGTTCTTTTTGTCATCCTTGCTCTTGGTACTGTCATAGTCCTCTTTCATTTTGTCTATGATTGACTGCAAGCTATTTCTTCCTGACTCAATTTGTTCTATGCTGCCTCTGATCAGGTCAGTGGCCTGAATCGATTCTTCGTATTGAACGTGATCGTTCGTCGAGTAGTTTTGAGGCAGTGCGTATTCTTTGAAGTTCGCAACGAGCGACTTTAAGTTTGTCACTCCGTTCCTTACGGGTTTCCCGTAGATTATTGCTTCCATCGTTCTGTGCCGATGGGGGCCTCGGCGGGCCACTTGAAATCAGAACTTCTGATTTACTGGTCTAGGGACCAGATTTCTCCTGTTGTCGATGTAACAGTGTTTGGCCGATGCACCAAAACTGTTACAGTCGTTCAGTGGTAGATGTTTATTGAATGCTTCAGTGCTGCACTGCCTCGTTTATATACGGTGGCAATCGATCCAGATGGTACAGTACTAACAGATGTCCTACAAAAACTAACACCAGAAGCCACCCTAAGAAGTGAATAATTCTACATCTTCTGTGCTAGAGAAGGAGTTAACTATTGCATATTAAATAGAAAGTCGTGTTTTACCACGACACACTCACATAGAAACCAGGGGTCCAAGAAGCCCATTTGTGGCGAAATCCCCGCCGAAAAGCGCGCCCCTGAGCTACTAGGACGGCATGACGGTTTACAGTTTACGCCTCTGGAAGACAGACCCAGGCGACATGATTCCTGATTGGCTAGGGTGGGAGTGGCCAAGGACATGTAACAGTATTGAAGGTATCGCGGCGCACTTCCGCCGTTGAAGCTTGAAGCTCACCCTGGAAAATAGATGGTGCCGTTCATTCCTTGTTCAGATGGTGCCGTTCATTCCTGTTCTCCATTCCTTGTTAGGGACTGTTTAGGACTTGACAACATGCCAATGGAAAACTCGTCCGAGCAACAGCTCTTGACGGAAAGGTTGTCTGTGTCGAGAATCAGCGGTGGGAAGCGATCCTATTTCCGGGTCCTTGGCCATTTTCTCCCATTTTTTCTGCATCGTCGTATTACTAGCGACTTCCATGATCACTATATTTTTCATGATTCGTCCGAAATTCCCTATCGCTGCCTTTGAAAAGAGTAGAATATGGTACTATTGCGTGAGGGGGTGGTGGACATTTTATAAAAAATGGTGCACACATAAGCGTCTCAGAGGAGTCCATATCTACATTCAGGCGTATATTTTTGGCAAAGCCTTGGTGGAGGAAAGAAGGGTTCCTTCTAGGTTGATGCAGAACTAGCTCCTGTCGGGACGTCCTCCACTGCGATAGCACCTAGAATGTACAAAAAATACTTTGAGCACACGACACTCTGAACAAATACTTCAAACAATAACAAACAATAAAAAAACTTCTAACGATGAAGAAAAAGACTCTTGAACATGGAAAACAATGGTAACATCACAAGTGACACTACCAATAATTCAATAACAATGCTAACCAGGTAATAATTAATACATGCGTAAATCTCTAAAGGGAAAGTACGCAATCGCACGCGAAGGAAACAACTCGCATTCGCCGCGGGGGGCCGCGCGAAAAGTCGACGTGACGTTGTGCACTCGCTTAAATACGGGTAAATTTGGCAGCTCGGTGGAATAGGAAAGTAGAGCTATCAGCAATATAACAGTAGAGAAAGAACGGTATAAAAGGGCGAAAAAACCGAGAAGTAAGAGCACGAAAATTCCCCTTCTCTCTCGTCTTCTGCGTCTCTAGCCGGAGTGGACTGAAGACAGGCCAGAGTCTGAACCAGCCGGCCGTGATTGTTGTTCCGCCCCTCCACGGCGACTATCCCGGCCGCATAACCGCATAACGACATGCCGTGCTGCGGGGTCGTCATAAGACCCAAGCCGCGCTTTTTTATTGCGATTTTCATCACACGTGACCTCTTCTGAAGTAGAAGGTTCGTTTCAGAGAGCATGTTCTCCCAGATCACTTTTTCCTAACCCTAACCCCTACTGGTGCCTTTGAGCTGGTAAGGAGCGTCGGAAGACAAAGCTCATCAAATTATGATCGCTGATGGTGATCGCTTGTGACACCCTTTGACAAAGTCTGACGAGAGCCGATAACAAGTAAGTTTTGCGGGTTCTGATGCACCGCTGCCTGTCGTGCGTATACGACTAAATAGCCCAAACGTAAGATGACCAACGGCGATGGATGAACACATTTGGATGAACACGTAGCGAAATGTATCGACCGCTAAACTATCCAGACATCCATATAGCGGTGGAACTCAAAAAAAAACCTCTTGAATAATCACTTCATTCATCTGAGCGCTTCACTCTAAAGTCCTTCTCGTGTCGCCCACGATTTCTTGAGCCGTCCCTGAAGTGCACTTTCTGTAGTTTTTTTCATATTGGGATTTCACATAGATACCGCCAAATTAGTCTCGAAAATAAGAGATATTGCGTACACGAGCCTTACGAATCGTTTTGAACTTCTTTCGGTGTACGATGCAACCGATTTCCATGCAATAGAACAGCATTACAGTCCAGTTCCCGAAGGCTGGCAGGGCGTGGCCTACAGAGTTGGGTGAGAGTGTGTGGCGGGGTGAGAGAGATCGATACAAGTCCGTAGGCCTTGCCCTCCCAGCCGCCGGGAAATGGATTGTATGTGTTTCGGAAAAATGTCGTTCTTGAACGTGTGAGAAACTGTGCCATCACTTTACTCGATGTTTGATGAGATGGCATGCGACATCGCAAAACAATGAATGATATGATATTTGAGCTACTTTCGTGAATACTTACTGTTAATGAAATGAAATCTTCCGACCTAGAAATGCCGTACAGTGAGCAGTTCCACCTCCCATTGGGAGGATCCATGCGGTCATGTTTTTATGAACGGAAGACGTTACAGTGTTACATCCCTGAATGCGTGATCTGCATGAAGGCATCATACTCACTGTAGAATGGTATAAAGATAAAGCCAATGATATAGACCGCCCATTAGGAGTGTATATCAGGCGGTTGTTTTCATTATTATTCATTCTATCCACACTTCTCTAACAAAGCTGCAGCCCATCTCGTCTTCCACATCGAGTATCCAACACTGGCGAACAGGTACGAGTTACAAGTATGGACGCTCTTCCAGCTATTCTGCAAGCCGTTCAAGAGCAGTTGGATCTCCAATCGCGCCGTATGAACGAACAAGAAGACGCTATCAGGAAGCTCATGGAGAAGATATCAATTCCTTCCACAGTCACTAGCCCGCTCATAATTAAAGACAAGCATTCAATATTCGATTCCCTCCATCGTCGTATAGAAAAATTTACCTACGATCCAGACCGAAACCGCCCCTCGGACATATGGTTCAAGCGATATCAAGACCTTTTCGACAATGAGTGTGGCGACCCTGACGAGAAGGACAAGATACGATTGCTGGTCTTCTCCATGGGTGAGGACTGTCACCGAATGCTGACAGCAGCTACATCGCCCAGGCAACCATCGGAAATGTCCTAAAACGAGGTTTTAGAGGTGTGGGAGCGCCCATTCGGATCCGCCAAGACGTTGTTCCGTCGATGTTTTGAATGTTTCAAACTGAGGTACGGAGGTAAGGAGTTCAACAACTACGAACTCCTTGTCAAGACCAAATGCACGGAGGCTAAGCTGGATACCGTAGACTTTGACGGGATCCAGTGCTTGCTTTACGTAGCTGGATTCTAAGGGCCCGACTTCGCGGATTACCGCACCCGCCTTCTGAGGAAGCTGGACCAGACTGAGAGGGTCACTCTAAAAGACCTCACGGCAGAATGTCAGCTGATCAAATCGTACAAGGAGGACTGTCAAATGCTCGAGGGCGATCCAGCAGTCAACTTCATTCGCCGCAGAAGGAACCGAGGGATGAAGATAAAGCAGCAGCAGCACCAGCAGCAGCAGCATAACAATCACCGAAACGCCCACCAATCTCGACCTGACAACGAGGAATCAAGGCCACAACGTGGATCAGCTATGCGTTATCATCACAATCGAAACATCAACGGCTCTCAAGTGGGATGACCACCCACTTCTGAATGTTCTCATCAATGGTCATTCAACCCATCTTCTACTCGAGACAGGAGCGGAAATCACCATCATCTCAGTTTTGAAATGGAAGCAGATCGGAGCCCCTTCCTTCAGAAAACAGATGTAACCGGATTTCCAGCCAATGGAACTCCTCTCAAATTTCGCGGATGTTTTGAGACGGAATTCTGTCACAAATTCATCTGGTGGACTGTTACCCGGACGTGGAAGTTGCTTCGTTACCGAAGACGAATGCAACGTCTTCAGGATGCCATGGATCAAGCAACTGCCGGATCTATACAAAGCCGTCAAAAAATATCAGATCCTTCAGACGATAGTCTTGGATCATGTATCCGCTACCCGAGATTGCATCGTTGCCAAGCTGAAGACCAAGTTTGCAACAGTCTTCGACACCGGTCTCGGACGATGTACGACGACCAAGGCAACGCTGAAGCTAAGAAGTGACGCAGTACCAGTTTCCAAGAAGAAACGTCCCGTACCGTACGCCAATGTCACCGCTCTGGACAAGGAAATCGACCGTCTACTAGAAGAAAACTTGCTCTCCCCTGTCACGTATTCCAAGTGGGCCGCCCCGATCGTCGTGGTGAAAAAGGCAAACGGAAGTCTTCGCCTATGCGCCGACTACTCCACTGGCCTTAATGACGCTCTGATGCTACATCATCATCCACTACCTACACCCAACGACGACTTCACAAAGTTGAATAGTGGAGCGATTTTCACAGATCGATTTTGCCGATGCTTACCTCCAGGTGGAGGTCGACGATGCTTCGAAGGAACTACTGACAATCAATACGCATCGAGAGCTGACTACAATCGTCTTCCGTTCGGAGTAAAATCTGCTCCCGAAATTTTTCAGCAGATCATGGATTCGATGATCACTGGTGCTGCCTGTCTGGATGACGTCATAGTCACCGCACGCACCATAGACGAACACATCGCAAACCTGGATGCTCTATTCGAGAGAATTCGTCAATTCGGCTTCCGCGTCCGCAGCGAGAAGTGCCACTTCCTCATGCCACAAATTCGCTATCTGGGCAATATCATCGATACAAACGGACGACGACCAGACCCTGCTAAGACAGAGGTTATCGAGAATATGCCGCCTCCCAGGGACATTGGACAAGTGAGATCGTTCCTGGGACTACTTAACTATTATGGAGCCTTCGTTGAGGAAATGCGACAACTTCGAGCGCCCATAGACAATTAACTCGAGAAGGACGTTTCATTTAAATGGACTGCCGACCGCCGACAAGCCTTTAATCGTGCTAAGGAGGTCCTGTCATCGGACTTGCTCCTCACCCATTATGACCCTTCCAAAGAAATAGTCGTCGCAGCTGATGCCTTCGACTATGGGATTGGAGCAGTCATATCGCATCGCTTCTCGGATGGTACGGAAAAGCCTATATGTCATGCATGCCGCACACTCACACAAGCCGAGAAGAATTACGGACAAGTGGAGAAGGAAGGACTAGCCCTAGTCTTCGCGGTTCGGAAATTCCACCGATATCTCCAACGCCATTTCAAATTGCTGACGTATCACAAACCGCTTTTAGCAATCTATGGGAACAAAAAGGGCATACCCCTCTACACGGCAAACCGACTCCAACGGTGATCGCTCATCATGCTCAACTATGACTTCACGGTTGAGTATTGGACCACGACAAACTTCGGACAAGCTGACGCGCTGTCCCGACTTATTGCAGAACAGTCAACGCCAGCAGAGGATATGGTCATCGCCGAAATCAACGCCGATGCCATTAATATCTTTGCAGATACATCTACCAAACTTCCAGTCACTGCTGACAAGGTTGCAGAAGAAACGCTTAAGGACCCTAAGTTGAAGGAAATCTTCCACTGCGTTCAGACTGGAAAATGGCCAAAGACGCCGAAGGACTTCAACTCAATGCGCAATAACCTCACGACCTATAGAGGATGCCTATTGTTTGGTGATCGTATCGTGATCCCACATAGCCTACGCGCCGCTGTGCTTACGGACCTACACCATAGCAATCCTGGAATCTTGAGGATGAAAATGTTGGCAAGGGACTACTGCTACTGGACAAACATTGACAAGGATATCGAAGAAAAAGAGAAATCCTGTGCTTCCTGTCAGGAGAACGCCAAAGATCCTAATAAGATTCCTCTGCACTCGTGGCCAGCCGAAGGAAAACCGTGGAACCGAATCCATGCAGACTTCACCGGACTAATCGATGGAAGGATGTTTTTGGTCATTTTGGACGCCTATTCCAAATGGCCATAGATCATTGAGATGTTGCACACGACATCTTCTGCAACTATCAGGGATTTACGCTGCATCTTTTCGCGATATGGATATCCCGAAATACTCGTTACAAACAATGGAACGCAGTTCACGTCGAAGGAATTCAGTGATTTTTGTCGAACGGAATCAAGCATCTTCGCTTACCACCATTCCATCCGCAATCCAATGGCCAAGTGGAACGCTTTGTAGATACATTCAAGGGGAGCCTTCGAAAACTCTGAAGGGGAGGAAGGACTCAAGAACTCTACTAACATTCCTGTTCAACTATCGTCGGACACCATGTCCTAGTTTGTCTGAACGGTCACCAGCTGAAGCTTTCCTCGGACGACGCCTACGTTCCACCCTTACACTTCTGAAACCCACGGAAACTATCACGGAGCCTGGAAGAAACTAACAGATGGAACAGTTCAATAGCCATTATGGTGTGCGCCCGAAGATATTCGAGCCAGAGGACCTTGTGTGGATCCGGGACTACCGCAGCGGGTACCCAAGATGGACCAAGGGATATGTGAAGTCTCGTCATGGACAATGTTTTTACGATGTTCAGGTCGATGGCCAACTCTGGAAAAGACACGCGAATCACTTGCGTCCCACAACCGACTATAACGACACGACTGAAGTTATGGAGCAGCTCGACCCGCTACTGCCGTGTGCGGATACCGATATGCCGACCCCTAAGAATAACAGGTCGGACGAGGAGCGTCTCGCAACGCCAACTACCGGCGTGACAACTTCGCCTCCACGAGAAACAAGAACAAGACACCCTCCGACTCGTTTGCAGATCAATCCGAACAAGAAGACATACACTAGTATTGTTCGTCTCAGGAGGGAGGTGTTACATTCCTGAATGCGTGATCTGCATGAAGGAATCATACTCACTGTAGAATGGTATAAAGATAAAGCCAATGATATATTATAGACCGCCCATTAGGAGTGTATATAAGGCGGTTGCTTTCATTATTATTCATTCTATCCACACTGCTCTAATGAAGCTGCAACCTGTCTCGTCTTCCACATCGAGTATCCAACATACAGTCTGCCCAATAATGCGTCTGAAGATGCCAAATTTTATTTTTACTTTGATGTTCTGGGTACACACATTCTTTCTGCTCAATTTCCTCTTATGATTCCACTTTAGAAGATTTTGGAGAATTTTAGGGCCGCAAAAGAGAGATTGCGAATAGAGCTGGCACAGTTGCTGCGCGAAATCCACTTCAAATGTGAGTCATTTTTTCAGGTGATGGAGTTGCTCAGAATGGAAACAGTTCCGGTTGAAAGGGAGAGACTAATCAGTGCATTCAGCTGTCACAGAGATGTCTCCGTTCTGAGGAGGTTTGTTGCTAACAAATCTAGCAATCAATTTTCATCCCGAAAAAGATTTTGAAAAACTTTAATCTTGGCGTCTTTGAGCACTTTGGAACTAACGGCGAATCGTGAACAGTTCCGTTTGCAAGAAGTAGAGAAGGTATTCGAAGCTATTGCATCAAATAGTGTAGCCAGTGAACTCGTGTTCAATTTTCTTCTCGGAAATTGGAATATAATCTACAGGAGGTGACAGATTTTTCTTGCTCCATCCTTTTTATTCTTTTCTTCATTCTTTCTCTTGGGCTTTTTTCAAATTTGTTTCCTTCTTCGTGCTGTCGCCCTTGCGCTGAATTCCAATTAACTTTCTTTGATCTTAGTCATGACAGGTTGATACACTAGGCTGGCTATTCACCATAGCTATTGATAAAATTCAACGGCGCAGATGGTGCAGTGACAGAGGCCAATACTCCCACTCGCCCTGTGCTGTGATCAAACCGACATCGCTATCCGCCTAGGTCAATCGAGTCTTCTCTTCGGGAACCGAATGGCTTTCACTCACCACCACGGTTCTGTATGGAACTAGAATATTGAAGCCGAAAATTTTATCCATGATGATCCACCATTCTTAGCTACGCGATGTGACTCCCGCGTCACACCAAAACAAAGATTCTGAGCCACTCATACTGCCGCTGTGTCGGCTCATAGTAATGATGACGCATCCAATCTACTTACAGTTTTTGGTAGAAGACGATTTGGTAGCCTCATCGTCTCTAGGAGGCGCCTAGCCACTTCTGGGTGGGTGGAAACATGATTCGTATCTCCTGATCCAAAGCGACTGGAGCAGTGCGACAATGTATAGTAATAAACGGCATTCTCAGTGACTGCAGCACAAATACTAGCTGCTGTTCCCTCGACTAGGGATCCTGAAGACCCTTGTTAACAACTGCGTGTCCAAGTATGGGGTTTTCATTTTGGCCGATTATTGTTACAGCTGAGCGAGATTACCTCATATATGTTCTGCAGGTGCTATAGGAGCATGCTCTAAGTCACTATGGTAATTAATACTTGATAACGATTCAAAGCAGTGGATCCTTATGAAATACTGAAAGTTCCGCAAAGCTTACGCACCACCCTAATATAGGTCGTTGCAAAATTAATTTCGAAAACGGATCGCATACTTCAGACTACTATAACTCAGCTCATTCACAAGTATATCAATCGAAATTAAAACCATCAGAATCTACACATTTTTGCCAACGAACAGGTGATAAATCCAAGCCTTTACTATGAAAACTACTATCACGAGAACCAACGAAATCAAGGAAGGCACATTCAACATCGTCTTAATTAGTAAATTGTTCCTGATGCAGAAAAGAATTGAGGATCGAAAAAGTGATAGTCTGCGAGGGAAAGGTCGGGAGAATACGCTAGTGGGGAAGTACTTCTATACCCAATGGATCAATTTTTGCCGAGTGATTTGTGGGATGTGTGGTATTGCGTTGTCCTGCAACAGGATCGGACCTCTTCTATCCACCCCCGCGACCACAGTTTTTGCAACTTCCTATACATTTGCTCCTGATTACAGCGGTAAGACTCTGCTATGACTGGCTGACCAGGTTGCAGGAAACCATTATGGATTACACCTTTACAACACCACCACATAGCAACCATAACCTTTTTAGGGTGAAGGTCGGATTTAGGAAACGTTTTGAAGAAGCACTCTTATCTACCCAGATTATTCCCCGCTTACTGTTATCACAAAGAACCCATTCTTCATCATGGCGAACCAGGAGGTTGGAACAGGTGTCGAAACGTGCCAGACGCTGCTCATCGGTCGTCTCATGAGGCACCCACTTCAACATCTTCTTCACCTTACCGATTTCCAACAAGTGTCTGGCCACTGTAGAACAATGTACGCCTGGGTCTTCTGCTAACGTACGAGTATTCGTCTCCAGATTTGCTTCAACGGCTCTCCTTGAATCTTGATCATTAAGCGATGACCTGCGGCCGCGACCCGACTTCTCTTCGAAATCAAAATCGCCAGAAGCAAATTTTTCAAACCAGAGCTCCACTGTACGTTCGCAAGGACAATTGGTCCCAAGAACTTTGCTGAGATTACGGGCTGCCTTCACTGTGGAGTGTCCCACTTTAAATTCGTGAAGCATGATGACTCCATAGTCGCGTCGGTTCATGATTATTCGCAGCCCTGGAAAAGGCCGAATGGGAAAATTAGAGCGAAGTTCGTAGGAGTTTTTGGAAGAGCAGAAAAAAACTTACCAGCTGGTATGTCTGACATTTCTCGAGATGGAATAGTTCACGGTAAAAAATCTACTTATTTATACATATCTTGGAACCGAAATTAATTCTGCAACAACTTATTATATGGACAGCTCTCCCTCGGCACACGTACAGCCTGGACATTTCCCCAACTGAGCGGCAGTTCTTTGACCTAGTTTGTCACCTGGACGCGAGAAACTACAAGGCGCACTCTCATGTCGAAAACGCGCTACCTTTCGCGCTTACTTGCAACCTCAAAGGATTGCACCCATAGGCGGCTTGGATGTTAGCAATAAGCCGTCATCAACGATGGTGGATATTTTTATTCTCTATTTAGAGTAAAATAGATTGCTCTGAAAAAATATAGAAAAACATTCTCGTTGACCTGTTTTATGGAGTGCCGGAAAATACTATCGGAAGGTAAAGCAGGTTGAAGTCAACATGGTAGAGCAGGCAGAAATATCATCTTCAGTAAGGCATCCCCAAGAAGCGAATCTAACGTGTTTCGATAATTTCATCTCAAGGGGGACAAAAACTTCAAATTTCCGAGGTATTTACATTGTACATTTTTTAGTCTCCGAGGGCAGAATCTCATGTTAAATAAAGTGATTGAAGCGTGTCTCAATAAAGGTTACACTGAAGAACACTATGATAAGGTCAGGTTTGAATTTCAAATACATTCGTTAATGTCACAACTAAATATCCGTTGAGAGTCGATTCCGGGGCAGCGGCACGATTCTTGTCCGCAATAAGGTATCGCGAAGAAATGCGCAGATGAGACCGTGGCATGATAGGAAAAAAAGGATCGAACAGGCGCGATAGTCGACTCGTTACTGGAGATAGAGCCGAACGTGGTAATTGTTGTTCCCCTATCAGTGCTCTCTGCATCATTCCTACAACTACCTCGATCATAGAGTCAGTGCACCTGTTAGGCACCCGGGTACCCTACCAACTAAGCCTGTCAAGGCTCAGTCACAGTATCCAGTTATTCAAGGCTGACTACATATCTCGGACCTGCAGTGTATCGAAGCGGTTTGGGATAATCAGAAATATGATGGGATTGCGAGCGTGAAACTTTTTCGCGTGAAATTTCGCATGCGGCCCACATCTGGCAATTACAACTAGATATAAGGGAAACAGAAAACTCTTTTTTCCGTGGATGATTCTTCTACAATTTCTTTCTATAGGATGGCGTGTGACTTTACACAGCATTTTCATCGAAGATCCCTTTCGAATAGAATAATCCTATTCTTTCCCCTCACAAGCTTGTGACTAGCAAGCTTGTGAGAACAAGACAAACCAAATTCGCCGTGAGCTTGCGATGGCCACGATACTATTATGATTTCTCGGTTACGTGAATGGTTCTATAGCAACACCTACCAGTTTTTCCTTCCTCCTGTTTTCTTATTTTACGAGAACTGTGGCATCGGCATATGGTTTTGTGCTCATACCACCATTCGCACTTTGCATTTCAACAGACCTTGCTGTGTCTCCACCTTGCTCAAGTGGGATAGAGCGAAGTTTTCCCGTTCGCTGCGCATTACACATGAGCTCCTCAGCCGGTGAAATTGAAAACATCTTCTGATGTGGAACCCTGAAGATTCTTGAAAGAAGTAGTAGAAAAAATCGAAATCTCGTAATGTCGCTTTGTAAGTATTTGGACACTGGAAATTGATGAGCAAAAGTAAGAGGCGAATGTTGCTCATGGGAGATGGGCTCGTGTCAGGGTGGGCGGACAAAACGCGCAACACGTTGTGAGATAGTGTGGGGGTTGAGAAACTACCGCCATATGCGAAGGTGGGAACTACTCCACCACAGCTGTGAAACATTAGCAGAGCGAGAATTTTCAGATGCAATTTTCGACCAGTATCATAAAAAATTATCCGTTTTCGTGTGGAGGGCTCGAAATGGATAGCGGGCCACTCCAGCGAGTCCAAAGGCGGCATCGCATAGAGTCATGGACCCATTGGCTTTATAAATCGAACTCAGTGGTTTGTGTAAACGGCGAAAACGAGTAATTATAACACTATTGGTTCTTGCTCATGCTTCTTCGCGAATCTAGTGGAGGAACATATGGAATGTACCCCATCCATTTGATCGACAGGTGGCAAAGCGCATTCCCCGTGTGCTCTGCCACTTGTTATAGTGCGATTTCACCGTAGTGCGATTATTTTCGCCATGTAGTGGTTTCAAATGGCATGCGAATATCCAAACCCCATTCTAAAATGCCTGATTGCCTAATTTGTCGAACGTTGGAAAGAAAATGACCAAGGAAACCCTACTGAATACATTTATATGAATGAAAATCGAATTTCTTTTCTAGATAAAGAACTTTGTGAATGAACACAAAGAAGCAGCTGAATTAAGTCAGTTCCAGAAGACTCTTGAAATTGTTAGGACCCGAATCACCTGGATACATGACAATCTGAAGCCACTGCTGAATTACTTTCAGCAGAATCTGTGAATTTCAATTCCTGCTTATTATACTATTTATAAAGCTGTTCATTTCCATCAGTGCTACTTCCAATAATGTAAACTTTTATTGTGTTGCGAATGATGAACGTTCTGTAAGCAGTGCCCTGAAATCTGGAGAAACATTGGATTCTAAATACTGTGACAAAACGAGAAGTCGCCGATCGTTACAGTCTTTTCTGGAGGCGCGCCACGAGTTAGCCTACCTTTTGGGGTGATAAGGGCTATACAGTGACTTGTGTAGATCAATCGATGTACATTCAATTTGTTGGCTCTTCATTAATTTCACCTTCCTTTCTCTATTTTTTCAACGACCTTTGTCTGGACCGCAGTCGCAAGATTAAATTGCTTTCTATATCGCAATTTGGGAGCTTAGATTGACAATAATGTTTGGAAAGTGTATTGTTCGCATTGGAGGTAAAATTCTTATCTCCTTCCTTGACATGCAGGGTATTAGGTTGTTGCAAAATTAATTTCCGAAATGGACCGCATACTTCAAACTACTATAACTCAGCTTAAACACAAGTTTATTAATCGAAGTAGAAACCAACAGAATCTACACACTTTTGCCAACGAACAGGCAATAAAACTAAGCCTTCACTGTAAAAACTACTATCACGAGAATCAACGGAGTCAAGGAAGGCACACTCAACATCGTGTGAATTAGTAAATTGTTTCTGACGCAGATGAGAATTGAGGGCTCGAAAAAAAGTGATAGTCTGTTGGGGAAAGGTCGGGAGAATACGCTGGGTGAGGGAGAACTTCTATACCCAAGTGGGTCAATTTTTGCCGAGTGATTTGTGAGGTGTGTGGCCATGCGTTGTCCTGCAACAGGATCGGCCCTCCTCTATTCACCACCGCCGGCCACAATTTTTGCAACTTTCTATACATTTGCTCCAGATCACAACAGTAAGACTCTGCTGTGACTGGCTGACCAGGTTGCAAGAAACTGTAATGGATTACACCTTTACAACACCACCACACAGTAATCATAACCTTTTTAGGGTGAAGGTCGGGTTTAGGAAAAGTTTTTGGAGGAGCATCCTCATCTGCCCAGACTAATCCCCGCTTCCTGTTATCAAAAAGAACCCATTTTTCATCTACAGTTATAATACGGTTTACAAATGGCTCATTTTTATGGCGAACTAGGAGATTAGAGCAGGTGTCGAAACGTGCCAGACGCTGCTCATCGGTCAGGTCATGAGGCACCCACTTCGACATCTTCTTCACCTTGCCGATTGTCAGCAAATGTCTGGCCACTGTAGAGTAATGTACATCTAGGTCTTCTGCTAACGTACGAGTATTCGTCTCCGGATTTGCTTCAACGGCTCTCCTCAAATCTTGATCATTAAGCGATGAACTGCGGCCGCGACCCGACTTCTCTTCGAAATCAAAATCGCTAGAAGCAAATTTTTTAAACCAGAGCTCCACCATTCGTTCGCAAGGACAATTTGTCCCAAAAACACTGCTGAGATTACGAGCTGCTTCCGCTGCGGAGTGTTCCAGTTTAAACTCATAAAGCATGATGACTCGATAGTCGCGTCGGTTCATGATTATACGCAGCCCTGGAAAAGGCCGGCTGGAAAACTTAGAGCGACATTCATAGAAGTTTCTGAAAGAGCAGAAAAAAACCCACCAAATGGTATGCCTGGCGTTCCTTGGGATGGAATAGTTCAGGGTAAAAAATCTACTTATTTATACATATCTTAAAACCGAAATTAATTCTGCAACAACCTAATATCTCAGACAGTAGTTTCTTGCACAGTTGAAGAAGAATGAAGGACTTCAAGTTATTTTGGTCCCCATTTTACACTGGGCATTCTTTGCAGTGGTTTATCAGAACATGCAAAAAAAGAAATCAAGCGCCAAATTTGCGGTTGAAATGTTCTCAAGCTCATACCTCGACAAATATGTACGTTGGCAACATTTTCAAAAAAAAAATATTGGATGTACTCGAGGCAAATTGGCAGATAATCGGTTGTTTTTTTTGTGGTGTCGTCTGAATTCTGGAAAAAACAAACTACTATGAAATATGCTACAGTGGCCGATGAAATGAAGAAATGAGATATCGAGAGCAGCTCAGCACAAGGCACATCAATCACACACACGGTACACACGCACACCACACACAAGCTCCACCGCACACACACATCAACATCTTCACCTTTCAAAAAGCACACTCATATGCTGGGCCAGAGACAGTGAAATACGTCTGAACCTACACTCCTAGGGGTGTGGCTCGAACTGGCGTGACCATATTGCCACTGAGGTGTTTGCTCCGTAATTAACACCCATACGCCACACACTTGACATGTCCCGGGTGCATAACTCGTCCAGACTACCCAGCACACACCGGGAGACGGGCCGTTGGGACCCTCCCAATTCCAATACAACTTCCCTCCCTTTCCAAACCGAAATAAATATAGAACCCCGTTTCAATTCCAAATCCATGAAAGACGCCATCTTTTTTCCCAATCCCAAACACAACCCTCCTCTCCAATCGAAATCCCCACCCTTTTTTCCAGTCCCAGGTACAACACCCTTTCCAATCTAAAATATCATTCTCCCGAGCGTAAATGCGAATCCATTGAGGATTCCTCAACCTGTGTTTGACATTGCTTCACCCTGAGCACATACTCTAGCATTCTGCACACACATTCTAGGGGTCTCTTAATCCCGAGGCACACATGGGATCACCCCAGCGTTAAATGGTGGCTATCTTGACCCCATAATTTCCATTCAATTTTACTCGCAATGAGCTCCTATGGTACATTCCTAAAAATGGACTCCCTCGACCGCTTTTCAATTCCTTTCGAATTAAGATTCCCTACGAGTCTTCTACAAAATGCTATAAATTCTATTGATTCATGAGATAAACGACCGTCCTGTGGAGGAAAACGAGAAGTTGCATGTGGATCATTCTTGACCTGAATATTCTCGCACCAGAGTGAGACATGGGAGTCGATGGTACTCCAGACATGCACCTCCGTTCAATTTCCCCAGATACGACCGCTTCTCATACAGGCAAAATCTCCTTTCTTTGAACCGAGCGAAGAACGCCACGAGAGCAACGACATAACTCTGTGACCTAAATCTAGAAATTCCCCGCTGAAACCATTCTCCCAACCCTTCTTCTACACCATTTCTCTTTCCCTTTTATGAAGCAACAGCGCACGCATGACCGTGATTCATTCCACTTTCGCATCGACTTCCACACAATCACACCTTCCTTCGGCTCCACTCACTTAACTACGGCAAGTCCAATAAACATAAGCATAAACATTAGCACAAACAAATCTAGAAGGTAAGGCCCAGTCACAATCCTAATTTTAGGTTATAATACACATAAGATCTTAAATACAACACAAATCTATAACCTAGCTCACAAAATTGTGAAATTCATACAATTCTAATGAAACAACAACAGCAACAACAACGCCAACAACAACAAGGTCAAACAGCAATGACTGGACCTGCCTCTAGGATATATTTTGACAAGAAATATTTATTAAGAAAAAACCTGAGAAGAGATCAGCTCTTCCTGCAGTGTTTCTCGGGTACTAAACGAGCATGATTCCGAGATCAGCAATTATATGTTGGGTGGACAAGTCCAAATTCTACAGGGTGCGCCACAAATATGGTAGCACATAAGGTAACCTTCAACCATCTAGTCAACGGTAGACAAAGCCCAAAGAGGCTATCACAGTTATTTCCCCTTCTTTTTAGAGATTTAGAGTACCTTGAGCTACCGGACTATCATTCCCGATTTTGAATAAACAGACGCTAACAATAAGATCAACCATGGAACCGCATCACGGGATTTCACGGATACAGCTGGGCTGGCGAGAGTCTTACCCAGAGCAAGGTTTTGGCGAGCAAGAAAAAGAAGGCTTAAGTATTGTGGGGAGCTTGTACCTCAAAATTTTGCGCTGAGTTGGATTGACCGGAAACTCTCCCTTTACAAAGGTCAGTCTTCCTGTAAATTTCCTCCTGACAATGAGATGCATCTTACAGACAGGTACCCTGTGTTTCAATTACCTTACAACATAAATTTTGAAAATCGAAGATATCCTGGTGTCAAGTGGTATTTAATGCGTCTAAGAGTACAGATTCCTGCCGAAGTGGACAATATCGAATGGTCCCGCGCTTGTTCTGTAAGAAGGACTTGAATCAAATAATCTGTAGGGCTACCGGTTCAATCGTACAATTCCTAATTGCAATTACTTTGTCACAATTGCATTGATACCATATTTATTGCGCACCCCGCGTAGTACCCCTGTTCTGAGTGGACAACGCTCGTTCTGACAGCACGCTAATTTGGTGATTAATAAGTGGGCTGTTAGCCGGAATAGGGGCGGCAATTGAACAAAAGTAAAAAATTACTGAACTCACTTTTAGAACATGACAAAACAGAATTTTGCTTCGAAAAGTCACAATTTCATAGCGTACGAGCCAAGAAAGCGAAAGATAAGCATATCCCCTAATTTTCGGTTACACGAGTAGCTAGCCTTATCGATTACAAAAGGGACACTTTTTTTAAAAGCCGACAGAAGTGAATGCTCTGTTTTATGAGCTTACCGCTTAACCGCCTCAAGAAAATCATGGCGGAATTTCTGAAGAAAGTTGTGGCGCAAAATACTGCCGGTAGTGGAGAGTTCCGAACCATGTCACCTATGAAAAGGGAGTGTAGGATGGAATATTATTTTTGCTCACTCTGATTCAGAGGAATAATGGTATAGTGCCCAGTGAAATGACCACATCTTAAAGACACGAGAAGGGGGTAATTTTGGCTTACGGTAGAACAGACGTAGTGTGGACGAGTTTAAGTGGCCGCCACTGCACAAACTCGCCAATTTGACGCCTTGGCATGGTGCGAAAGAAGATGTTTCTATTATAAACTTGTTCTTTTTTACTTTTTCCTTTGTTCTTTCCTATATTGTTTCTAGATGTACTTACATGAATGCTGATGTAGTTGGGAGTGGCCACTTCACTGCGCTGGGAGTCAGGTGCTACAACTAACGTTGGCCCACAGCCCGTATCCTACAGCGGACAACTCGGAATGGATGCGCTGATGCGAATGGGATGCGAATACACACCGCAGCGTCGCGCTTTTGGGTCCGGATTTTTTCGCCTATTATCGCTTCAAACCTTGAGTGTTCTTTACAAAATGTTCATTTCTTTGCATCTTCCTCTTGTTTCGGACCCCCTTACGGTTCCTTTAAAGATAAGAGCGTAAATCTGCGCGAACTCTGCTGACACGACTGAGAAAGAGGAGACTGCGACAAAGTGAAAACTTTGTACAACACGGACCATTCCGGTCCTGCGATTTTAAGTGGTTTGCTGAATTTGATTTAAACGCGTGTGAAGATTAATTCTGACCCCTACCTGAGGCTCCTGAGGTTGCCGCCAGACTTCGCGATTGCGGCGTGCACTTTCGCACGCGATACTGTGACTTTGAGAACTTGCATTGCCGCGAGGCAACGCACGTGCGGTGCCGCAACACCGCAAAACCGCATAATCGCGAAGTCTGACGGCGGCAGAATTTATAGCGCTTCAAGGTAATTCATAAAACCTTATGTCTTGAGCATATTCGAGTGGGCATCTTCACATGTCATTTGCTGCTGTCTTTACATAGCACTTCAACACTGTTTAAAGGCATACCACGCGATAAAAAATTGACCATGTACGCACTCAAAAATGGACGTAGAGCCGGTAAGTTACTCAATAGCAGAGAAAAAACCAGCAAAAACCAGCAAGAACATCGAAAATTGGAACCTCATCCCCGGAGGGTCGGACGAGAATTGTGCCGTGGAAATGGGGGTTTGGACGAGTTTTCCGAAAGTTGGCTTCTTGCCAAACTCTATGTTTCGATCGATAAGAACCACTCAGCTGTTCTTTGCTGCAACACTTTGTCGTTATTGCTTATATTATGAATTCATATTTGGTAATCAAGTGTTTTATGTCTGTTCTGCCTATATTCTATTTCTGTCTATATTCTGTATTCTATTCTGCTTTCTACTGTGCTGACTTCCTAGCCGAGGTGAGTTGCTACATAGTTTTTTCTTTGTTGTATTTTCTGCACTGTATTTCAGTTTTCTGAGTATGCAGTTTTTTTTTGACATGATTTTGCTCTGCACTGCACGTTCTTTACCCGTTTGATCATCATCGTCTCTAGTTCGACCAGCTGTAACACTGCAGTGTCTTTGATGAGTTCCTATTTTTGTCAGGGACCCTCTTTGACATTGTTGCAAAAGCTGCGGTCGCTTTTCTGCATCAATATTATACCAGGTGAACACATTCCTTGGTTGCGCAACTCGTTTGTTTTTCCTCTAAATGCTCTCGATATAACCTTCATCCTGCACATTACGCCTGATTGCCTAATCGATACGCATGTTTTCCTTCGCTTGATAGACCAATTGCTTGATCGTGTGTCATATGCATTTGGACAAGCAGCATATTTGTTCAACGCCTGTGCGACCGCCAACTCTAAACCCTACATTACCCTTATTTTCTTTTTTACTGGGACGAAAAAGCAAAGTTGCCATCAGATAACCACTTTTGACGATTCACACATATATTTATTGTTGAATAAATGCACTCATTACAAGGCGTTTAGTGTAGTCAACTGTAGATGCTAAACTAAACAAAAATACATATGGTCGCTCA
Organism: Trichostrongylus colubriformis; assembly: GCA_963978905.1. Lineage (NCBI taxonomy): Eukaryota > Metazoa > Nematoda > Chromadorea > Rhabditida > Trichostrongylidae > Trichostrongylus > Trichostrongylus colubriformis. Next base: position 22,838,720 of record OZ022259.1, on the reverse strand, counting down.
CAAGTGATTAAAACCGGAAACAAGTCCTAAACAAGTTGCTTCAAAAAGGCAGCGAGTGCCTATTCAGGCAGAAGTTAGAAGGTGAGAGCAATTGCAAGTGATTAATATGTGCAATATTACACGTTGAAATATAAAACTAAATATGCACATATATATAAATTCATGCAGGAGCACTTGTTACAACAGATACAAATGCATGAAAGGCACGAACACATTCAGATTTACTGGAGAACATCAGCTTCTACTAGCACATCAATTTTGTAGGATACGGGAGAATGAGACAAGCCAACCCTCGAAATCTCATTTCGAGAGATTCCAGCGTGAAAATGGAATAACACTGAAATACAAGGCAGTAAGTGAAAGCTTGAGGAATATTGTGAACCAAATGTATATAGGAAACCTACTCGCTCTCGTTCTTTTCTAATGTGGAAGCGTAACCGCTTTTCCATGCATCTTTGTCGTCACAGTCCCAACAGCCTGCACCCGTAGATGTGTGCATCTGAACTACGGTTTTGGATTTGTATAAAAAACAATCAAAAGTTCAAAAGTGAAAGTAATGGCTCCATTCCTGAATTCTGCAACAAAAAAAATGTATTACTGACGAAAACAACTTGAACTGCCCTCCAGGAAAATAGATGATGGCTATGCTCAGGCAGTAAAAGCTGACTTGGATACCATTATGCCTCAACCTGATATATAAGAGCAATAAAGAAAAAAATCACAACAGATACTATAAACCTTGAACAACCTTGTATTATGTGCTTTGTGTTTTGATAAATGAAAACATTCGCGACACATAACACATGTAGGATCTTTAGCGCAATCTCTAAAAAATTATAAATGAAAGAAGTTCATGCGTCTAACAGTCCTAAAACGTGACGAAGCCATAAATTCCAAGCGCTACTATCTCTACTAGCATATGAAGCACTTACTTGCAACTGTACGTGAGTTCGCCACTCTTGAAAACATGGCCACATATTTGACCTGGTTGACGCCTTTCAGAAGAAAGGTTGGGCCAGTGGTACGAATAGCGCCGAATCTTCAAAGTATGAAAATGGTTCAAACTCAAACAGGTATAAGGAGTGGAAACGCTTGCAACTTCCTAAAAGAAAAAAACTTTGTTTCCATACCTGATCTGTTGAAAAATCAATCATTCTAGAGAAAGTGCGCCACGAATCACTGAACATGCTCACCGATCAAGCTTTGAGGGGATTTTCTGTTGGTACTGTTCAGCTTGTGATAAGTCGCTCTTCAAATAGTGGTAGAAAAAGGGTTGTGTTCAGGGAGTAACGAATCCTTCAGATGAAATTGTCCAGTTGAGCTTGCAGTCATAGATCTCCCCACTATCCATCATTAGAGCAGTTGGTAGAGCCATTAAAAACTCCATAGAAAAAACATCGCGAAACAACTAGCCTGTAACGAAATTAACAATCATTAAAACCCGAACGATAAGCGTTGCCAAATACACTTACAGAAACTCACAGATCTCCTGAGATTCTCTGACGCATTGCTGGAGATTTGAGGTTTAGGCCCCCCTACATTACTCATCCCATTGATGATCTCAACAAGATGTGAGGGAATGTCACCGCTGGCTACATATGCACTACTTCCCTTTGCTGTCGGGTTGAAATGAGAAAACTTCCTCCCAATGGCGATCATTTCAGCACATATGTATATATACTGCGCCTATACAAAAATCTGTTATTATACGAGTTATCTACGAGACTCTTCTATTCTTACCGCATGTACCACATGAGTTTGACAAATCCTCTTGTTGGTATTACTTATCTTGTCTACGACGTCGTCGATCTCTCCTCCAACCACATATCCGGACAGCGAAAGGCAATCTGCCATAATCAGGTTTTTCTTTTTACTAGCACTCGCATGCTGCATAGTGCTAGTACTGAACTTCCCTTCACAATATACACAAGTGTTGCGCATCTTACGCTCGAGCTCTAAATCACAATATTTTTTATTAGTCATGCGAAGAAAAGAGAGGACGGAAAAGAATGTCGTTGTGCAGCCCGCTCGTTATCGATCCCGGTGTGATCGATCAGAAGCCGTGATCTCTTGATCTCTTCTTGTCAGGACTGGTTATGGCGGATCGGAACCCACTCAGACCCCTTAGGGCATAATTTTCCAGCTTTCCTACTTTTTCATGCTTTCCCAATCAGACCTCATTGCAGCCTTATCGCTTTTGTAACTACCCATCGATTTGAGTGTTCCCTGTCTTCTCACAACACACTTCACAGTTTGAAGATTTATTATTCTTCAAAATAGCATAAACAACATAGCGTATAAAGTACAATACATAATTACGGTACATATTATCATACATCTTATCTTATCAAAGGACGTTGATCTCCTTGTTGATCGTTGAAGGTATCAAAGGATCAAAATATCTTGTCACAACAGAGCCACTGATTCAGCAATTTACCGCACATGAATTCAGCCGAAGAGGTAACCGTTCCCTAGAAAACAAACTCTTAGTGACTATAGGGTACTAAATGCAATTTAGCTTACGTCGCCGGTGAATAGAGAAATACACAAGACAATCGTCGAAATGAACAGAGAAATATACAAGACAAATAAACAAAAGAATGAATAGGTGTAATAGCTCTCACCTGTGTACATGCTCTCAAGGTCACGAATTTATCACGAATGAAATCCAGCACAGACTGGTCACGGTAAAAGGTGATTTCTTCGCTATAAACAAGCACTTCAGTAATGGGTAGGCTATAGTGATGATTATGATAGGAGTTAGTGTCACGTCCATACAAGCCAAGAGTGATCAAATACTGATAAATGAATTCTGGTGAGCAGAAAAATCTAACTGTACTCACTGTCAATTGGCAAGACAGAATTTGCAGTTTCTTCACTGTGCCAAGAAAGCTGCAATGTATATGATTTTGATTAGCTATGTGAAGAGGAAAAATAATGTGTCAATGATGTGACAAACATACCGAACATTCTTCTCAAAACCGCTTTTGACGCATTTGCCTTCTCCGAGTCCCACATCATTATCGACGCGACCTTCGAAGAACTTATTGGCAAAGACGTTATGATCACTAAAGTACCGATAAAATAGAAATCGAGTCTGATCCACAGAAGAATTCGACCTAGCATTTGTCTTCTAAGGATCTATAAGTAATGAATACGACTTTGCCGGCGCTAAGAGATGCAAAAAAAATGTTTTGTCAAACTAAAGGAGAAGCAAATGTGTAAGGGTTAGCAAAATGTTGGGTTATGTGAGCTAAAAGGTACTAAGAAAGGAGGCTCGCAATGAAAAACGAGAAACTAACCTATTGAAAATCGATTGGCTAGTCAAAATCTCGAAAAATCTTGCAGCTTCACGACGAGTGCCGTCATCCTCATTTTGCTTCGGGCCTTTGATGTATATCTGAAAATCTATAGAAGGCTTCTTTCGCAGTATCACGTAGCTACGTTGCTATCCTACAATGCAATTACCTTTCCTGTATATTGCAGAGTAATGATTAGTTTCTTGCATCCTTTTGAAAGGAAGTCCCGACTTTGTTGGCAGTTTATCTCGTCCTGAAATATGTGTAAATATGTCGCCTGTCTGCTGAGGCTCATTAGTCAACTCGGTGCAGAAACCCATGATTACGCCCGTCAACGCTGCACTTTCACATAGCGCAACACCCTCTTTTCACAATAAGAGATCTAGAGATGACGCAGACTGTCCTTATGCTACAGTAAAAGCCAAAATTGTAATCATAAAAGATTTCGCCATGATCCCATGAGGTTCTCACCACAAAACGCACAGATAGTTGCAGTGACAGTGAGGTAGTGCAGCGCGAAAATGAAGACAAAATTCGAAATGGAGACAAACAAATGAAAAAAATAAAGAAACCTCTGAGTACTCCGAATTTCCACAAATAATATCAGGAGCGCAACTGCGAATGCTCGACAGAACTTACCTCCATTTCTGCAGCGCCTGCCTTTTCTGAAGCGGTGACATCTTGTGCAGCATCAACCATCTATCTAAATGATCAAGGAGACTTTATTCATATACTAAAGAAATATATACTATATACTATGTACTATACTAAAGAATACTCACTATATACTATATACTCTACTATACTATATACTACTAAGAATTATATACTATATCCATATAGTTATACTAAAGGAAAGGTACTGCATATGATACCCTATGGAGTTAACAAGCCGTGCCAACCTTCCAAAGCTCGCAAAGAAGGTAAATTCGATAATGAAAGCACGGACGGGTAAATGAACTTAACAAGGTCTAAAGGAAAGTACCATCATGTAACAAAATACCAGTGTCAAAATATTCATCAAGTTTTTCCTGCACGACACCCAGTCCCTCATAAAAACAGCACTACAACTTCAGTCAAAAGATGGGAAACGGCAGACATGAACACAGCAAATGACTATAACATACCATAACATAGACTATAACATAGCCGCCAATCCCAAATCTATTTTCCAAGACAAACGTATTATTGAAACGAAAACGAAACCAGCCAAAGTGAACTTTCCTTTCATAGGTGCTCATAAAGCGAAAAAAGGAGAAACATACCTCCAGAATAGATGGTAATCTGAACCCCAGTTGAGACCATTTGCAGTCTGCATATCATAGTAGAAAGCCCTAAAGTCAACAACGGTATCAAAAAAAGAGACCATCCAAAATAATGAAATTAAGTAACAACAGCACTGGTAAGTGATGGAATCAACTATTTTCAATGTAAACACAGGGAAAATGGAAGCAAATTGTATCAAGCAAGGTAGAAAGAGGGATAAATAAACGATGGACACCAAACAAAAATCAAATGCTCACCAAGAATACGAGTCGCAGCATGCGCGCTTGCGAGCTTCGAATTGTTTCGTTTCCAAACTGAAATATCAAACGTTAGTGAAAATAACCAAAGAAACAATGAACAAAAAAGCAAACTATCGTAAAACAAGGATGATGAAGAAGAAAACAGGGCTCGAAAACACGTGGGGAACAGCTGTTCGACTATTTTCGACAATCCAGAAGACAATAGAGGCGGGTCGCAAATTAACGTTTTCTGGTGTATTGTTGGAATTCGGTTCAGGGTGTTCTCTGGTGTATCGTTGGAACTCGGCTCTATGGGTGCAGCTCGGCTGAGGTCGAGCGAGCCTACCTTCGCGAGGGTGCGCCGTGACGCCGCAAAAAGGGGGCGGCCTGAACATCTACCCAAGGGTCTAGCTGCCCCAGAAAGGTAAGTGCCTATTGTGATTACCGCGTGGAGTGCCTTTAATTGTGGATTCCTCGCCGTGCAATCGTCGAGGAAAAATTTTGCATGAGTAACTGAAAGTTTTTGATGCAGAGAACCTCGGTCCAAACTTTAGCTATCCAGAAGACAAATGATCTTGTAAAATAATTGGGAGAGTGGTTCTTCTGCCATTTTAGTTGAATAAATACAAGATAAGCATATCTGCATCATGCCTTTGATGATCGTCACTGTATCTCCTCCATATATAGACCGATCCACCCCAAAATGTTACATTACCGTCACGTAGATTACAAATACTCAACTGCGGAACGATAGCATACAAGGATGCCAGAACATTCGGATTGGTTAACCCTAAACAAGTGGATGTCCCTGTGTCGTTGAAAGACCACTCAAGTAGATCCGCGGCCTGAACAAATAATCTGAAAATATCCCTTTTGAGGAGGAGCTAGGAAAGTTACAAGACATTCAAATTTATTTGACCATCACAATTAGGCCATCGGTCTAAATCTGGGCATGGCGAAGTACCTTCCTATAATCCGGTGCGATGGTCACCTTGCGATCAACTACTAAGCTACCATTGCATCAACTCACCAGGACGCGCTAAGTTGATAATTACGTCATATCAATTTAGTAAGTCCTACGGCACAAAGAACTTGTCGTGGAGTAGCAGATGTGCGCCAACAGGGCAAGAAACCTGTGATGCTCTACGAAAAGCCAGGTAAATAATCTGTCGTTGTCCTTCGCTTCCATCAGCTGTTCCAGTAATCCTCTATTGGCTTGGCCCAGACAGCCCTCTATGCTACATATTAGAGTTCGTGTGGACTAATAAGGTGAATGAAGTCTCCAGAAATGATGTAAAAATTTCGGAGAACGTAGAAATATAAAGGTGTGCGATCTGCCTATTTGACCCACTGTCCTGCTCGTAGCAGTAACTGGTACTTCAGGTGAAGGACCGGGAGCTTTTTATGGAAGATCCTAGTGTGGGGCACGCCTGTCTACCATGGAAGTCATCGCAGGATATATCTGCACGTGTGGTCCACAAGGCAAATTCCATTGACTCAAAATTGAGGTATTAGTATATGGATCTATTTAGAACTGCCGAAGCGTTTGTGAAACATCTGCGAATGCCAACAGAACGCCAGGGCAGTTGAGGCAGGAGATAGGAAGGTACAGCTATCATAGTTGACAACTCGAAACCTCGAACATTGCAGATTCACAGAAAAACGAGAAGGAATACTGCTTCAATTGCGATGGATACCAATCCGGGCGCACCACCTTTTCGAAGTAAGATTCTTGCATGCGCGTTAGCATTCAACAAAAACCATACTATTTCAAACTTCCCATTCAAAGCAATGGGAAAGCTACACCACTCTGTCGATTAAATATATAGATTATCAGTACGGTCCGATGGTTGTCGTTGAAAGGAGAGCAGACGCTCCGGACATATCTACAGGATATACTTGCAGTTGGCACAAGTTCCTCGGGATAATGACCTAGGGACCAAAAGTACTGCACGTCAAGGTCCTACCCCAGAGAGCCCTATAAATAGTCCTCTAGTAGTCCTCTATCACTCCTCAATCTTTTACTACTTCGGCTACATCTTTATGAATTCCTTCCTTGTTTGTATCAATTTGTTGTAATTTGTAGTCGGATCTGACGTTTGCTGCAATAATTGTGTTGCACGCGCAGCTCGCGAGGAGTGCTTCCGCCTTCCTGATGGCACGCGCTTCCTTCAGTATGCGCCGGCGGATTTATCATAAGGCCGGCATAATTGAGGTAATTTTGATCACATATGTTCGTTCCAGATAGGAAAAGCAGGAGGGCAAAACCGATGTTTTTGAACAAAGTAAGCATCATTTCAGAAAGAGTGTTCGTTGAGCCTCTACGCGCTGGTTCCTGATGGTGTACATGATCCACAGCCGGATGCAGCCGGCAATACTGGCCAGCTCTACGTGATTCACGGAATTTAAACAGCGGCGTGGATGCGCCATTGCTATTCGCCATTACAAGAAGAAAGAATGAGACAGTGTATCAAAGGATCTTTGGAATGATGAATGAGGCGATGGCACCAGCAGTGCTGCAAGACCTACGCATCGTACTGAACTTCAAAAGGGCTGCTATCAATGGAGCCAAGGCTGTGTTTCCAAGCGCTTCGGTTGAAGGATGCGCATTCCACCTAGCGCAGTTATGGAACAGGAGAAGGAATGCATTCGGACTGCGCCAGTACGTGCCGAAGAAGCAGGAAGATCGGGTCGTGGTGAAGCACCATCAAAGGAATCGTATTCCCCCCACCGCACCTGCAGCGGCGGATTCCGTCCTTATGGCAACCCCCTGTAGACGAAGTCATGCCGCTCCTTCTGATTTGTCTATTTTCATCGACCGAATAAAGGACTCAGTCTAAAGTTGTTTTATATTCACGTAACTGCTCCATTGTAGGACGGTGGTGTCGAAGACAGTTATCCTCCATATTTAGTATTCTGGGCACTTCACATCATCAGTTTCAATAGTCAGTCAACATCTGCATGCCAAGATTCAAATCGAAGTCTGGGTCCTGGACCTCTTCTACAGCTCGACTAGTGATGAGCTTATCGATTTCCGAATCTACGAATTGGGAATATTGTAAGCTCATTACTAGTGCAGCTTTAGAAGAGGTGCATACAGACTCAATTGCGGAATCTCAGCATCCAGGAAGTCAGAACAAACGCAGAGCCCCCCCCCCTCCCTCCCAAGAATTACCGCAGTATTCAATTCGCTCACCCTACACAAGGTGGTGTTCTCGAGTTGTTGAAAGACCACTCCGGTAGATTCGTTTCTTGAACATAGAACCTGGAAATGTTAGCAAATTTACAAATATTCTCGAAGTAATTAAATACTACAAAAGAGGAAAACGAGAAACTATGAAAACTAGAGAAACTGGCAATCGCACCCGTAGGTTCTATAACGGATGGAGAGACGCCCGAAGAGGTAATTTTGCAAACGATTTCCAGGCGTTTGACCAGGACGTAAGCGGTGCAGGGAAACACTTGACCGACAACTATAAGAGATTATGCTTTTCGAATATGAAGTTTTGGATTTTAGAATCACTTTTCTGAAATGTAGGCGAGTCATATTACGTGTGTTCAACGCCTACTACGGAAACGGAAGAGATTCCGAACAGAATTCAGATGTTGAACGATTCGCTTACAACAAAGTCGAAAGAATCAATGTGGACACAAGTGGGCCCATAGCGACGAGTGTGATCCAAGTCCTCTCCCTGGGGAGCACCGTGAAGGGGAGCTTTATGCCAGCGCGCATACAAATCAAAATCCCAGCATAAACGAAAGAAGCCGGTAAAGATTAGCGGGCGATAAGAACAAATAATTGTGAGGCATGGAGGATGTGAACCTTATTTATGGCTATGAAGAGAAGGACCTGCAGTATGGTTCAACCAGCTCGGCCCTCCGGGGTTGACAGGTGAATTCCTCTCGAATTATCTTTCCTTGAGACTCTTAGATTCCCCTACCACACTGAGCTTGCTTTCTCCATGGCTACGAAGTAACCTCAATCAAAACTGAAAAAGGTCCATGGCTCCAATACTCGCCCCCCGGGATGGCAATCCCTCACATCCATGCTTCAAAATCGCTCAGCTGAACTGGAACATCGCTCAGAGGAGGACTCTATCAAAAAATTTCTGCAGTTTCAAATACTCCCAATTTCTGCCAATAGAAAAACTCAAGAGCAAAGATGGGAAAAAAGATTCTTATCGCCATCAAGCACTTATAGAGTTGCCGAGTCAGGAAAACGAAAATGGTAATCTGAAGAAATGGCGAAAAGCAAGGCTTTAAGACCGCATAAATTTTCTCGAAAGCGTAAAATTTTTTTAGAAAACGAAACGGTTGACCGGACCATGGTATGGATCGCAGAATTGCAGTGAAGAGTGAGATCTGAGGTAGTGCCTGCTGCCACATGAATCAGGGCGTGCAACAGCTCGTCGTTGAAGGGAAGGAACAGGGTCGGTAAATCATTTTGACTTGGAAATCGACACCGCTGACCTGTTGCTTCCACGAATCATATAGCACCTCAAACATGAAGAGAAGGCGGCGCAGATGTACTAAGGCGTTGACACACAAAAGCAATATCTAGGGCGTGGAAAACCTTTGTTTCCCTGAGAAGTTATGAAGGAGTTTCGAGGAGTGTCTCAACCGCAAGAAGGGTGCCAAAGTATTCTCTACACTAAAAAATATTCCCCATTCCGAGGTTGCTTCCTCCTCAAGACTTGGGCAAAAACCACATTCCTCGGTTCGCACTGATATCTTAGTATCTTAGTACCTTCTAACACATTTGAAAAATAATACTAGAACACACGCAGTAAAAAACCCAAAGAACAAAAAAGAGACAATGCATTCTGACAGAGTAGCTCTTTCCCACCTCACACCTTCATTTTCATTTACAATGTTGTACGCTGGTTCTTGGCTGTACGAAGAAATGCATGACGTCAAAATATCATAAAACCATTCTTATGAAAGTCGGACACGTTAGTATTACATCTTTTGGAGATTTGTAATGGAATTGATTCATATTGAATTTAAAATGTTCTTGAGTAGCACCCCCATAGTACCAGAGCGCCGAGAAAGCTAAAGCGCAGAAGACTAAAGCTCACATCAAGAAAAATCGATGGATCTTTGAAATGGTAGGACGGGGGTCAAGGTGAGGCTTTGTTCACAGTTTTGGAATTTGCGGAATTGCAGAATTGCGAAAAAACGATGAAGATACGCATCGACTGAGAAGATTAGGTACGTATCGATCGGGAGTATTGCGGAATTTGCGGAATTAAGGAAATGCAGAGTTGCGAAATTTGCGGAAAGTCATTAGATATGTACCGACGCTTTCCACAATTCTTCATTTCCGCAAATTCCGCGATTCTGCATTTCCACAATTCCGCAAATTCCGCTATTCTCCCGGTCGATACGTACCTAATCTTCTCTCCACAATTCCGCAAATTCCGCAGTTCTGCAATTCCGCAATCTTCAAAACTGTGAACACAGTCTAAGAGCAGTCGATGAGTGCTGCAGCAGGTACAGTAGCGCTCAAAAGTCTTCGGCGAAATGGTCTTTCACTCGGGTTTTTTCACTTGTGACTTTTTTGCAACTGCACCGATTTAAGAGAAATTTTAGTATGTTGTACTTGGAGACACTGCATACTTGATATACTATTTTGGCGCGAAACGGTGTAGGTCACGTGGTTATATAAAATTTTTTAATTTTGGCATGCCATCGCTATGCGGTCCCGCTGTCATCAAAAGTCGTGTTCTTTCTACAAAATATTAATGTTCTCTGAGGCTTGCTCTTTTTGTTTTTGTATAGAAAGCCGTTTTTCTTGAACAAGCCTCTTACTTTTTTTTGGGTGGTCTTGTAGTAAATTCTTGTAAAAAATCATGAAAAGTGGCAAGCGGCGCTCAAGTACAAGGAAATGTTGACAATGGGTTCAGGCACCACATGTTAAAATTTTGTCAAATTTGGTCAAGTAGAAAAAAAGTTATGACAAAGAAGTTTTGGCCGAAGACTTTTGAGCGCTACTGTATGTAGTGCCCTTGGCAGTGGATTAGTGCACTTATCAAAAACTCCCGCCAAAATCGATAAAACAAATTATCCAATATAAACGATGTCTTGATTATTAGTTGAAGTGTTAGGACGACACCGATGGCTCAGCTACTGAAAATTACCAATTCATATAAGTAAAAATAAATAAATATAGGTATATAGTGAACTTAAACAAAAAACAGGTCTTCCAATGCTACGTTACACATGAAGTGAAGAAAAGAGATAGCATCTTGTTTTTTTTAGAGGACAAAAAATCAACCTACGATTTCCGACCAAATTTACTGGTTGAATTTTCCACAAATTAAGGTAAGGTGCAAATGTGATAAGGTGAGCCTTTGAGATAATGAATGCAATTCAATTTTCCGATAATGAATCGAATTCATGGGTACAGTAAAGTCTGTGGCGAATCTTCCGACGATCTTCATAGACTTCCGGGTCGAGATGATGATACTCCGTCCTCCTTATTTTGACTTTTATTTTCTTCTTCACTGTAGTCGTTTTTCCGTTCCTATGCTGATTTCGTTTCAGAATATGGCATGTTGTTTAAGAGTGCTAAATGGATAAATAAATAAACACCATTACACATGGCTACCCAAACTGATTACAAAACATGCAGTTCGACCTGAAAGAGTTATGACGAAATTTTGGCAATTATCAATCGCCCCTGATTGCAACACGCATTCCGCTTTTACACAGGTATAGAAGAGGCAGCTGAATGCACTGATAACTTTTCAAAAGAAAAACTACGAACCTATATGACCCACCCCCTTCCTCATAATAAATCGATCAACGTCGTCAGATGAATGCGTCCTTTGTCAAGATTAATTCAGTTCTACGAATAATGCAAGTTCACCACTACGGCACCCGTAACCGTGGGCAAGCTTGGCATCGAGGAAAATTTCCAAGAATACGACCCTTCTCTCCTTCTTGAGCTATATCTGTGATTTTTACTCATTCAACGCGATTCGTCAGGGAAATTGAGAGACTTCTTTGAAAAAAAATTGAGGTCAAACTCGTGACACAGCAGCAGAACAAGAGCCTGACAAAATTCAACACTTATATTAGGTTGTCCCAAAAGCTTGCAGGATTTTTTCAAAAAAAATCGATAATTCTTGTTTACTTCGAGGCAGGTCTAGGCGGTTCAGGAATATGGTAGAAGGTTCTCTAGCTTTCTAGTAAAATACATATTGACCCCGATTCCGTGGAGAGAGCACAGTGCCCGTAGTCGGTACCCACCCAACACGCGGTGTCATCTACTATGAGTGGTCTTGGGGCAGCAAAGCGACGCATGCTTGTCACTCCATCAACGCTGCATTGGGCAAGGGATATGTGAGCTACGAGACCGTGCACCGCTGGCTCATCAGCTTCAGCAACGGCGATAGAGACAGCACCCGCTTCTGTATACACTCACCAGCTTCAGCAGATCGCCGTCGCTATTCGAGAAAAGCGCCTGAGAAGGTCCACGGTTAGCCTCCTTCATGACAACGCTCACCCATACGTCGCGAAGTGCGCCCAGGCCAAGCTACAGAAGCCCGGCTGAGATGTGCTGCCCCATCATCCATATTCTCCAGGCATTGCCCCTTCTGACCTTACCCATCCTCTTGAATCCTTCCTGGCCAAGCGAAAATTCGCTCATTAAGACATGCTTGCGAAGGCGATCGCTGACTTCTTCGGCTCTCAGAACCCGGAGTTTTGGGAGGAGGAAATCAACGATTCGCCTATGAGGGGGCAGAGTGTTGTCGATAACAATGGTGAATACGTTGTTGCCTGATTGTTGTTTGTTGGAATAAAAAATAATAAAAAGTGATGATCGAAAAAATCCTACAAGACTTTTGGGACAACCTAATATTATTAGAGGAACTCGCCGTCGACCATGGAATATGTGCTCGTCCTTTGATAATCGAGGAAAAGGGATAAAAGGCATGCAAGTATGGGGCAGAGATAAAGGATGAAAAAAGAAGGGTAAAATTTAGAAACCATGACGAAGCCATGTAACGCACTCCATTGCAATTGCCGTGTCGCAATGCAACGGCGATCGCCATGGAGCGCGGTATTCTCCCAGTAGAAAATTCGAGTATTTCTTGTATGTTTATAATTTTACTGGATTTCCATCTTTCAAAGTACTGTTGACTGTTTTCGTAATAATCTTCCCTGAACAATCTATTGACCACTAAGTTCCTTTAATGGTTGCGTAGTTCTTCATATAGAAATCCAGTCGAGGGAAACCTTTTTAAAATTTCGAGGTGTTCACTTCAAATGATCGAAACTTCCTCCAAATTAGTCCTCATGAATAGAAATTTGCGTTGTGGGGTCTAGAGGCTACCGCGCTCCATTGGCCACCCGAACTATACCTTATTTTCAGAAAGAAAGGAGTTATTTTGAAGGAAGCCATCTTGAAGGAAACTTTTTCCATTGAAGAGGCGAGTTCTTCCCACGGATCTGGTGAAAAAATAATCGTTTGTGTTCGCAATGCCTCCAGAGCACATCATTTGCTATCAAAGGTCCGTCCAATGGACTGGCGATTAGCGTTGGCCAGCCTCGCTGCAGGATGCACCGTGCATGACGATTTCACTCACATTATCGGTAATACAAACTCTTATCCGGTCCTCATAGTTGCTCGCTGATACCACTTCACTCGTAATCTCGTAGTCGTAGAGATATGAAAAAAGCCCATTTCAGTTAATTTAACATTTTCATCCCATAGTTTCTAGAGTATTTATCCAAGGTGTAAGCCGCAAATACATACTTTTCCTCAGGACCGTTCGGTGATTCCGAAGGTCTCTCTGTACGTGTTTTCGGTGCCAGCGAACCGACGAACGGGCTATTGGAGTTGGCCGGCTCCGCGGTAGTTCGCGATATGCGTGAGATCAGATCAAATGATACACTATTTTAGTGGTTGATTTGGAATTGTGCATTGTGAACAAGGTATCATGTATCGACCGCGCACTACGATATAAGTTAAGCGTTTGATTATAGAAGCCTGAAACCTTGCTCACAGTCCTCCATTCCAAGAGGACTAAGGGGTCAGCCTAGTCTTTACCTATCTTTTGCGTTGTCCATGCATTCTCCTTCCCGCAATATCGTCTTCAGCATTTATCTTGAGAATTTTGTGTCTTACCTTACATTTTCAAGTGAGTATTAAATTAAATACTAGTTGCGGGTTTGAAGCCACTTAGTCAGTTTTATCACATCCCCCTTTGCACTTTCGATTTATAGCCTGAGAAATTTTGTTGATCTCTGCCAACCTCAACGATTACGACCACCTCCCCTCCCAGAAAACCAGATAGGACCCCCCTGTCGAGGATTTCTCGACGGACGCTTGACACTTCCCGTAGTTTCACATCATTGATGCCTGAATTCCTTGTCTATCCCATACCCTCAAAAGTATAACTTCCTGGTAGCGAATGCTGCCGATCAACAGATTGCTACTTGACAGGTATTGCAGTTGTCTCAGGAAAGCTTGATGTTGTATATAAATTGCGTGAGAAGGCTGTAATTAATTACTGGCGTCGCTAAAACAAACAGTATAAACAAGTAATAAAAACATTTGTGTCATACGTGGAAAACATTGCTATCAATCTCCCTGCTGATTGCGACACAATATCATAGAATTTTTTATTTACATTGCCTCACTTTTGGGAGACACTTACTAAAAAGCTTCGTATTGCCTCATATGTTCGAGTCTGGATGCCTCTCGATTATGGAATATTTCTTTTCATTGATAACCTCTTGAGTTAGTCACATTGGTTCACGGTCATTTTTGAACTTGATTCAATCTCGCACATAAAGAGCGCTATTTTGATGTAAACGTTTTTGTCCTTTGGAGGAGGCCCACTCAGAAAGTATTTTCGATGCCCTTCAGCTTAGGCCGCGTTCATCCTTTGCTGTGCTGACGGCAAGGCGTGGCTGCGTGTCTCTGCAGCTCCGCCTGTACTACCCTGCCTCGCTGCAATCGCCGTCTCTGCATCTCCCCCCGTGCCACTCTGCCAAGTAGGGAAACTGCTTTCCTTCATGTTCACCTCATTTCGTTCGGCTTTCGAAGATGCAATTGAACTTCTTTACAAATAATCATAATGATAGCTAATTATATTCATAAGCAACAAGTATAATTAAAGAAACCGGAAGGGGGTCCAAAACAAGAGGAAGATGCAAAGAAATGAGCATTTTACAATGAACGCTCAAAGTTAGAAGCGATAATAGGCGAAGAAACCCGGACTCAAGAGCGCGACGCTGCGGTGTGTATTCGCATCACATTCGCATCCACACACAGACTTTCCGAGTTGTCCGCTGTAAGAGACAGGGCGCGGGCCAACGTTAGTAGAAGCACCTGACTCCCAGCGCAGTGGAGTGGCCATTCCTAACTACATTAGCATTCATGTAAGTACATCTAGAAACAATATAAGGAAAAATAAAGTAAAAAGTAAAGGAAAAAACAAATTTATAATAGAAACATCTTCTTTTGGCACCATGCCAAGGCGAGTTTGTGCAATGGCGGGCACTTAAACTCGTCCACACTACGTCTGTTTTACCGTAAGCCAAAATTGCCCACTTTTTGTGTCTTTAAATATAGTTACAGTAGCGCTCAAAAGTCTTCGGCCAAAACTTTTTTGTCATAACTTTTTTTCTACTTGACCAAATTTGACAAAATTTTAATATGTGGTGCCTGAACCTATTGTCAACATTTCCTACTACTTGAGCGCCGCTTGCCACTTTTCATGATTTTTTACAAGAATTACTACAAGACCACCCAAAAAAAAGTAAGAGGCTTGTTCAAGAAAAACGGCTTTCTATACAAAAACAAAAAGAGCAAGCCTCAGAGAACATTAATATTTTGTAGAAAGACCACGACTTCTGATTACAGCGGCACAGCGGGACGGCATAGCGATGGCATGCCAAAATTAAAAAATTTCATATAACCACGTAACCTACACCGTTGCGCGCCAAAATAGTATATTAAGTATGCAGTGTCTCCGAGTACAACATACTAAAATTTCTCTTAAATCGGTGCAGTTGCAAAAAAGTTACAAGTGAAAAAACCCAAGTGAAAGACCATTTCGCCGAAGACTTTTGAGCGCTACTGTATATGCAGTTGGCTGGCGCACAGTACTATGAGCGTGACATCATGGGCGTCAGTGGGTCGATCGGAACTGCTTTTTCAAAAAATTAACTCAGTACCCATTACCACACCACGCCCCGCCCATTGAAGGCGGGTTTTCTCTCATTTCAAAATGACTTGGACATTGGTCATTTGTGCCTGTTTTTTCCTGGTCTCAAGGTTGCGTTGGAACCAAGTTGTGAACTTTCGTTGTACGGACCTCCACTCAGGATGCGCACCGCCCACTGTGTGCGGGTCTCTCACTACTTCAAAAAACTTATTATTGATCTAAAGCCACCTTACTCCCACGTATTGATTTTTTATTGGAACCCAATTTCTCACTTTTGCTCCGAAAACGGAACATTCCAGTGCACGCGCCGCCCATCGTGGGCGGAGCTCAACTTGATACATGTGTGCTCTTTACTCCCTGTCCCGTATTCTACCCATTCCAAACTTGTCCCCATTCACACAGCTTGTTTTTCATGTTACGGCCAAGCTCCGCCCACCACTTAAATGTTCCGCAATGGCCATGCTTCTTTCGTGAACTTCACAGACTCATCCTCAACCTTTATCCATCTCCTTCCAACGTTTAGGGCGCATTCGAACCCAATCAACAATTTTTGGTCCGAAAACGGAACATTCCAGTGCACCTCCCGCCCACCGTGGGTGGAGTGTAATTGGTTTATGTAATAAAAAGAAGTGTAGATGTTATTATTCAAATGGGTAAGAAGAGATGAAATGGTTCGTTTCGCCTCTATCTCAGACGAACCATTTTCTTTCGTCTACCTTGAGGCTCATCAGTGAGATGAGGTAGACGAAACAAGACACAAGTAAGCTAAGTAACAAGTAAGCTCTTTACCTCTAGTCCCATGCCCTAACCATCCCAAACTTGTCCCCATATCACAGGTCGTTTTTCATATAACACCTAATTTCGTGACAGACGGACGGACGGACGTGCGGACGTACGGAAGGACGTACAGAGAGACGAAGCGTTCTATATATAGTAGGGATTATTATCAAGGATCTCGAATGTACCTGCAAGATCAAATTAACCGTCGAATCTGATCATTCATTGTGAGGTCAGAGATCAATGTAAGATGTAAGACACATTGGAACTGTTCCAAACTCATTTTCTAGAGCGCGACTTGAAATAGTTGCTGTGTGTGCTACTGATATCGGCAACAAATTTGAGGGTACCACTCGTGTCCTTGCAATCATCTTGTTGTCGCAACTGCGCCAGCACCACTCGCGATTGCACTATCGCAATTTCTGGGCATATGGTACAGTATGTACCTGGGGGGAATAAGTCATTACTCGCCGCCGCGAGCGACAAGTGTTTGGTACTTTTTGTGTTTCTGTTTGTGTTCCTTGTGTTTTTCTGTTTTTTATTCGTCCGCACACGAAAAGATGTGGCCACCGCGGGTTCCGGCGGTCTTGACCATATTCGAATGTCCTGACCTACATCCTTGTCTCAAGCCTCGTGCAAGACATACTTCGACTTCTCTATGTATGTGGTCTACGACGTGATCCTCAGAAATGTCCAAAGTTATATCAGCTATTCTTTCCACTCACACAGCTTCATTTTCCAACTATTTGCAAACCTACACAAAGAGCTTCTACTGTAAAAATGTGTAGCAAACGATGTGGATGGCACATCCTATGGAGATCTCATTTATGAACAAGAGGTGAGAAATTAAAAAGGCAACTGTTAAAAATCAAAAGTTTCAAACAGTTGAATGAATTGTGAATCTTATGGATTCAGTGCCGGCGATATCGCCAAAAATTCTCCTGGCTTCAGATTATATAGTACAAGGGCGAGTCTTCCACGCACTGACTGATTGCCGTCCACTGCATCCTGTGCATCACCTTGTATGAACAAATTCAACTAAATTATCTTTCCTAGATTTTTCTTTCAAAATTCTTCCTGAATTAAAATTGTTTCTTTCGGTTTCCAAAATTATTGTCACGACACCAAACACTATACCATTTGAGAACTGTCATAAATTAGAGAGCTATGTGCTTATCGTACTGGCTATCGTCCATTTGTGGCATTAGAGCGCATGATAGAAAATCATCTTTATCACGCTGGTATCCATGTACGTCGATTTTTTTCGTGTGCTTTGCACCTGTTCTGGAAATTATCAGTTATACCACTCATCAACATCCGCCTGCCCCACGAAAACTTATACGAAATTTGCTCCTGAACCGTACACAGCTCACGTTGTTAAGAACATTTTATAAGATCCCTCACTCACGTTGTCAAGAACATTTTATAAGATCCCTCACTCACGTTGTCAAGAACATTTTATAAGATCCATATTTGTACGCTCCAATGTGAAGAAAGAGTAGCGGCGCGGATCATGGCACACTATCGTGTATTATGTTCCATTACACCAAATGCACCTGTTACTACGGCAAACACATTTTCTTGATGGCTACAAGGCTCACCAAGAATATTATTCATGCATTCCTAAAAAAGATACTTCGACCTTTCTTGAAGCATGGAAAACACTATTGCAAGTTGCGGAAAAAGTGATTTTATATTGGGTCATTCCATAAGTAGTGTCGTTTTTATTTCAAGCGAAAATTTTTGCCATAGATCACAAGTTTTTGCAGCATATTATATATCATTCGGAAGAGAATTCCCCGCTCTACAAAATGGCCTACTTAGTTTTTGAGTATGTTAGAATGGCGCCGAAATTTAGGCCGGCGAAGAGGTAGGTCCAGCAAACAAAAATTGGCCAAACCGGCAATCAATTGAAACACAATATTTTACCTGAGGAAATCTAACCAATCATGTGTTCCGTACTTAGCCCCGACCTCTCCTGTAAGTTTCACCAGTCGGTTGCTTAAAAAGTCACGTCGCTCTTTTTCCACATTTCGTTTTTCCGCCACAACTCGGTGATTTTAGACTATTTCTTCGAACAAAGGCAAGAAAATTTTCTCAACCAATCAGTTGAAAGAGTGGTGGAATGTTAGGAACAGGTGGTGCCTAGGAACAGGGAAATACCTCTGACCGGATTCCTTAACTTTCTCATGGAAAAAATAAATTGTGAAAAATGTCAAATGGACTCCTATCACATGGTATTTAAACTCAATCTGAATCGTAGCCAAAACAAACTAGAAAGATGTTTTCGATAGAGCAGAAAAAGTCCTTCGAAGTGGTACATAAAACAACTCTAATCAAAAAATTTTGAAAGAAAAAATTTCATTTTGAATAAATGTGGGTGCTTTCGAAAAAAAGATTTTAGAAAAATAACGACACGACTTCTTGATCAATTAAATATTGGAAATTGTAGAAGAGGTCAGGGCTAAGTACGCGACACATGACTGGTTGATTTTCCTAAATTAAAATATAGTGTTTAAATTGATTGCCGGTTTGGTCAATTTTTGTCGGCTGGACCTACCTCTTCGCCAGCCTAAATGTCGGCCCAATTCTGACAAACTCAAAAACTAAACATGTCATTTTGTAGAGCAGGAAAACCTCTTTCGAGTGATATATGACATGCTGCGAAAACTTGTAATTTCATAGGAAAAATTTACGCTGGAAAAACGACATTACTTATGGAATGACCCAATAGTTAAACCGAGGAAGGGAGTAAGGGCAAAGCTTCAGGGTGGGTGACTATTTTTAATGCAAAGGCTTTCGCACACGAAAATTGTTTCTCACAGTAGTAAGCTCCTCGGCACTCCCTATGCGTGGGCTGGAATCAACATTGCTTTCCCATACATGAAAATTCCGTTGTTATGAAATTTGGTAGGAATGCAGCCGCCGCGGCGCTCATGCGTACCATTGCGTGTTTTAATGTAATGGAACACCATACATAGTATTGTTATGATACAACCTGCCACCTTTCCGTCAGATTGACCTCTTTTCTTCCTACCTGATGGGAATCTAAATCAGACCATTATCTCTTCATGCGTTCCAAGTGACCAAAAAGTACATCTGTCAAGGACAGCTAATGGCGATAATGTGTAGATTGGACAATGTTCCCTTAGCATGACGTTTTGTTCCAATAAAAAAAAATAATGGCGTTCCTCAACTGAACACCGTAGACGATAATTGGGCGTTCCTCGACTGAACACCGTAGACGATAATTGGTAGTATAGAAACGCCAGGATAGCTGATTTAAAATTTTTATTTTATTATCCTTTCAACTTGAAACTATGTGTGGTGAAAGGAAAAATGTAGGAATGAGTGGTCTTTAGTTTCTATTTTTCGGATTTTTGATCGCCATATTGCTTTCTTTGTCCACATTCTCACTACACCATGAATTTCGTATTCCATATTTACTTCGAAATTTTCTGAAATTCCCATCATGTTGGAAGATATCCTACCACTTCTCTCTCACTTTGGTTTGTTTTCTTACACGTTTGTGTTTTTCCTTGATCAAGTGTGTTTGTTAGTAGACTTAATGTAAACGAGAAGTTCTTGGTTCGGAAATGTGTGTGACGTAAAACAGAATACACCAAGTATGATTCATGCAAAATACTTGGCCATTGGTGCGGAAAAGCGATTCCAAGTACCCTTCCCTACCCATCTCATCAGCTCTTGCTTATCATGCATGACTTAGCAAGTTGGTGATAATTAGACCAGTCAGTGGCTTAGAGGTGAGATGAAGTGGAAAAGGGTAAAGACCAATCGGGGTAAAGAAAAGTTGAAATGAAATGTACACCATGGTCACTTACAGCTACTGAAATGCAATAAGCCCGAGATGAGAACTCCCCGATCCCTCTACCCACTCCTCATCCTGTTCCTTCTGACTGATCACAGCATCACAATTTCGCTAGAACGCAGAACCGTTCGAAACAAAGTAGAAATTAACTAAGAAGATTTTTAGCTCTGATCCAAAGAATTTTTACATAGTGACTCCTGTGGGGATCGGCGTCGTCGTGCAAAATTGCTGCAGCTTTTCTGTTCACTGAAGGAGGCCATGAAAGTATAGTTTTGGCGCTAATTAATCTCTTTTGTAAGGTGCGCCGCGCATTTTGGTAACATTTTGAACCGCGGTGGCAGATGAACGCGATTTGGCTTATACAATGACTTGCGGGGCCGGTCGATGTACAAGTCTTCGCTTCTCCTTCTTCTTCTTTTCTCTAGCGTTAGTCCCGCACCGCCACAGGGTCCGCTGTTCTTGGCAGGTCGATGTTTCCTCCTATCCAAGGCATCCTCTGTTGTGGCCTTCACTTCGGTGAGGTCGCCCCTGATGACGTCCCTCCACCTATTCTTTGGGGCTCCATGTGGTCGCTTTCCTTGCGCTTCGAACTCCCCTGCTTTTTTGAGGGGGCGTACTCTGATCTCCTCAGCACGTGTCCATACCATCGCAGCCGTTGCTCTCTCAACTTCCGCTGGACAGGAGCAGTCTGCGTGATCACTCTCACGTACTCGTTCCTAACCTTGTTCAGTCGCGTACAGCGCATGCCTATCTCAAAATCCTCATTTCAGCTGCGTGCAGCTGGCTTGTTTAGTTATGGGCCAGCACTCGCTTTCGCACAGCATTATGGGCCCTACCACCGCTCGATACACCAAGCCTTCGCACAGGCACCCCACCTGGACCAACCGCTTTCCCAATCTTCATCTTCCCTAGCATACGACGGAACTCTCTATGCGTTCAGGGTAGGATTGTACCAGCCGTGACCGCCCTCTCTGAGCTTTCATTACGAGGAAACTCCTCATTCAGAAGACCATCGAAGTGCTGCTGTCACCTCCTTTCCACCTCGGCTGGCTTCCTTAGAATAACACCGTCATCACTTTATATGGACTTTACCACCCTGATGTCCTGGGTGACCCAATGTCGAGCTTTGCTCAGCCTGAAGACAAACTCCTTTGCAACTTTGCCCTCCAACTTCTCGTACAAGGCATCCATTCACGTGTTCTTGACTTTGGCTACGGTTGCGTCAAGCCTCTTGCAACTTTTATAGGCGAGGTCTTTGGCTCCGCCAAAGGAGTACTTCCGAGGCATTCTACTATATAATTCCAAATATGCCCTCTCGGCAACCGAAAGTTTTTTTTTTTTTGATTACGTGCTTTTTCCCTCCAAACTGCTTTCCAACAATCTCTTCTGTACATACACATGTAGTACAAGTCCACACGCATCTATAAGTATTACTGTCTTCCATCTCTCGGATAGCCTTTTTCGGCAAAAGATAAATATATCAAAGGAGTTCTATCGGGGCCTTCCACTATATGATTTCGAATATGGCCTCTCGGCAACCGAATTCAGTCGTCGTATAAAAGCTGCATTCGAAGAGGGTTTAATGTCTGAACTTGTGGCACAACTTTGGCTCAAATGCTTTTGAGAAGGCAACTACAACGTCAAAGATTCTCACCGGTCCGGACCCCCATCGGAGGTCGACAACGAACGATTGCGGGTGTTGGCTTGCAACACTGTACTAACAGCAGACCTATGCTGTCGGCAGCCGTATATTCTGGTCGCAAAAATCACAGAGAAACGTCCAAACCATGACACGATTCTTTTCCCACACGATAGTGCTCGCCCACATATAGCAAAAGCGACTCGCCAAAAAATTTTCGAGCTTGGATAAAAAGTGCTGCCCCATCTTCCTCATAGCTCTGATCATGCTACATCGGATTATCACCTTTTTTTCCAATCTAACGCCATTCAAAGAAAAACCTCCGATAATGAAGATGGCATGGAACGATGTGGTGCAACTTCTTCAAATCAAAGCCATGCGGATGGCATAGCAAATTTGCCTGAAATGTGGCAAAGAGTGGTAGAAGATGGTGATTACCCTGTTTAATAGTATGCTCTATGTTTTGAAATAAAGTGTAAAAATGAATTGCTTCAAAAAACAAAAAAAAACTTTTTCAACAACCTAATGTTTCCGTCTGCTTTCCCCCGCTGCAGAAGATTACCTTTTGAGTCTCCCTTCTTGCGGAGAACGTACTACAGACAGCTAGGTCGTGGGCTGTGGCCAGGTCAAAGGCCCTCTTTCCCTCAGAATTCCCTGCCCCAATGCCTCTGTCCCTGTCCACTCTTTCTAGCCCTTTTCGGTCACTGCCGACATGGCCGTTCAGGTGGTCAGCTACTGGCTAGGCCCCGCTAGATAGTCATTTCCCGGGACTGCCTTTATGGCTTCATCGATGTTCAGATAGAACTGGTCTTTTTCAACTTTGGGGCAGCCAGCTTGTGGTGCGTACACTGTCATTATGATCCAGTACCCCTCATTTGTGTCTATCCTTGCAGCCATGATACGGTCGCTTATACTGTCCACTGCAGAAATCGCAGTCCTTGAGGGACTCTGCTACGGCTATGGCTACGCCATTTCGCTTGGTGTTCCCTCCATTGTAGAAGAGTTTGACACCGTCACCGATCTCCCTTGCCTTGGTCCCTTTTCGGTTTCTTGGAGGCATATGACATAGGTGCTCCTGCGTTTTATCAGGTCAGCCATTTCCCGGGATTTGCCGGTCAGCGACCCCTTATTAAGAGTCCCGATTCGAGCTAACTTCATAGGCCAAGATCGTTCACCCTTCGGTAGCCCTCACATACTGACTACAGAACTCGTGCGGGGGTTCTGCGCGCTCCTTCTGGGTGACGTCCTAACATTATCACTAAACAGCATGCGACTTTAGACAATTGTTGTGACTAAGTTTTTTCATCAGCCGGCCTGTCAACCTGGGTCTGACGCTGGTAGCGTCCGGATGAATGATTTTATCCTTCCAGACGAGTCTGGCACCAATACCCGACTTCGGAGGAACGGAAGGCTTGCTTGGCCTGGGCGGCCGTTGATGCGGTACTTGATCCCCGCACCATGAAAGTGAAAGTGCGCTACACTTGTCACTACACCACCGCGTGTGAAGTAGGCAGTATTCCAGCAAAATGTAATCAGTATCCATAGCCACGGAAAAGATCGGAACTGTAGATCTGACGCAGAATCTGAGTCCTTTCGAAATGGATCGTCCCAGCCTACCACTGAGGCCTTCTCATAATCTTATGAAGTCAGTGTATTACCTCATATTATCATTCAGTCAAGAATTGGTTCAGTTTCGCCACGGAACGGGACAAGCTACAACTCAACGTTCACCTTCGTGTAGATAATGATCAATCGATGAGCTTCAGACGGTATACCATAGCTTATCAGCACTCACACGTATAACGCGTTGGGCCGGTTGGCCAATATCGGCATCGGACCACGAAGCTGAAAGCTTTAGTACTGATTTTGATATTTTGGTTATTGACTTAGTAGTAGTTTAGTAACTTTTGCATCGCGGGGTGGCGATAATTAGCAGCTATCAAAAACAAAAATATCACAATCAGTACTAAAGCTTTCAGCTTCGCGGTTCGATGCCGATATTGGCCAACCGGCCCAACACGTTATACGTGTGAGTGCTGATAAGCTATGGTAAATATATTATCCGGAAGCTGAGTTAAGGTGAAAGGTGTGTCGGTAGTGTAATGGATTGTCAAATATCCCCGGAAAGGATGAAGTGCGAGTTCGAGTCCCGTCCGACACCGAAGGTTTTGCCCATACCTCAGCATCCTTGTAGTAGCTTTTTTCACTTTTTTTCGAATTTCCACTATCACTGCTTTTAACATGATCATTGTATGAGCTAGCTGCCATCTCCAGGAAAGTGTGGGGATGGAACGACCCGAGGGTTGAATTGTGTGGTAGGTCGGTTTCTAAGGCGTTCCTGATAAACCTTTCTTGAAAGGAAAAGACCACAGGTCGAAGCGGCCATCCGGAATGGGATACATTTGGTCTGACGTATTTTCGGACGCTGACCTCGAATCTGTATTCGAACTTTGCCAAACGATTCTCTGGGTGGAGTTATGGAGGTTTTTTTCGAAAAACAGTACTATTATATGGTAGGTTTGGAAGCCCATAACAAGCCAGCCAAACGTTCTTGCGCAAAACCAGGGCGATTTTCGTGTTCAGGGAGTCAAAGTTCCCCAAGGTACAAGTTTTTAGCCAATTCGAGAATTTGACCAAATTTCGGAAATTCGCGGGCTATAGGGTGGAAGCACAATGAACAAAGGAGAAGTCATTGACCCTTGCCTAGGAAATGCTCCTATTTGACGCCTGTTTCTACATTTAGTGCGATGGGCAAGTGTGAAAGGTATGTGTAGGCTATCCTGTTCAGGTCGCAGGAATTTTTATCGCAGAAAATTCAAAAACTACCACTTTACCCCCTGCCACCCCCAATTTTCCGAAGTCGGACCAAAAACTGGATTTGGTTGAAAATTTGCACAGAGGGGTAATTCGACCTGCTGTGCCCGAATATCATAATCTTTTTACGCAACAACGCCTAGTTTGTGTGGTACGGGAATCTCTTCGATCCAGTACAAGGAAACGTTCAGAAGTGAAAGAAAGGCACTTACTGACTATTGAACACAAAATACAAAAAAACCCACACCTGCAGGGAGCAAACTCGTGACCCCTGTCATGCAGATCCGGAACACTACTAACGCGCCACTGGGGTTGTTGCTATCTAGGCAACGGCCGCGCTGATGAAGTAGTGCCTCGCCAATGAGATCTAACGTGTACCCGTTCAACCAGAAAAACCTCCATAACTCTGCCCAGAGAATCGTTTGGCAAATTTGGAATGCAGATTCGAGATCAGCGTCCGAAAATCCATCGGACCATATGCCTCATTCCGAATGCCCACTTCGACCTGGGGTCCTTCCCTTGTTAGTCTCACAGTATTGCTATTTCTAGAAAGGGCGCTTCTAATGAACTTTTCTTAGGCTCACAGTATTATTTTTATGGTAAGGGTGCTTAATAAACTTTTTATAGTCTCACAGTATTATCATTTCTGGAAATGGCGCTCTTAATAAAGTTTTCATAGTCTCATAGAATTATTAATCCTTTGAAAAGAATTTTGCTGCACTTTATGGTTCGTTGATGTAACTATGTAGTTAAATCACTGACAAAGTATCATTATCCACTACACTTGAATGAATTTTATTTTCGCCAGCCATTCTTGGAATCCCCGATACGCACCCGTCTCGTCTGTTATTATGCAAGAGCGCAAGCTCTCAAGTGGTCTTCCTATCAAGAATGTGGACCATCGTAACTGAAATTTTCCACGAGTGAAGAAGATCACAGAGCTGCTCGAGGATGACGCAAATATCGTAGGTCGTCTTGAAACCCCTTCGATGACGTCAGCGGACTTCATATTCTGTAAGAGGACAGAAATAGAAACGAAACGTTCTGCTCAGTTCGAATATAACATTATCCTCGGATCTTCAGAAGTAGGTTGCGCCATTCTTTGAAAGATATATGCCATTTCTGTTCAAATAAATTCCTGATATATATGTGGCTCCATTTGGATAGCATCGCTTCTAGCATACTATCTCCATCGTGAAGGTGTGAATCGCTCACGTGGGAGGTTCAACGGTTATCGCCTTTATTCAGCATCTTTTACAACATCATATCAATTTTCATAATCCCCGCGCACTATGAACGGAAGCTCGGCCATTAGTCATATCTACCTAATTGTTTTCTAATCACTCGGCTGCGTTGAAACCATGTTATGAATTTTTTGTTTTTCGTACAGCCCATTCGTGGCGTGCTCCGCCCACTGTGCCCAGACCTCGTTCATGACTCTCGAAAACTCATGTCTGACCTTAACGCATCTTTTGCCACGTCCAAAGAACAATGTTCGATCCAAGGTTGAACGTTTCAGCGCACGCTCCGCCCACGATGGGCGGAGCATAATGGTCCATTCTCTACTCATCGCAATCCCCTATCTTCACAGGTTATTTTCATGCAATGCCTAATTTCCTCATAGACGGTCAGAGAGACGTACACACAGACCAAGCGTTTGATACATAGAAAGGATTTGAATTATCAAAGCAAAATGCCGAAAGACACTGCTACCTGATTACCGATGGAGATATGATGATACTATTTACTGAACACAGTCCTGCCTCAGTTACGGCGATGGCTGATCCCACTATGTAGTTTCGGGGGTGGTTGAGGTGCCCCTGTATTCGCTCGCAAACTATTCTTCAACCACTGAGTTTTATGTGGACGGACTTCAGATCTTTTGATAAAGCACTACACGTTACATAAATTACTTACAGAGGCCGTTGTGAGCAGGCCAGTAAACACGGCGTCGTCCGCATACATAAGTTACAGAAGTCCCTTGTCAATAATGTCAATGTTATGATGCATCCAACGCTTCTTTTTGTAAGCCCTAGAGCAAGAGAAAACAGCTTTGGCGAGTAGTGCACGCATTGAAACAGTCTTCTGCGGAAAATTCAAGTTCTTCTTTATTGATGGCCTGACGTTTCGACCAGATCGTCTTCCTCAAAGGCCTAAACGTGGCTCAAGATCTAGGATTTTGTTCACTATACCGTCAAACGCCTCATCGCCCCAGCGGTTCTGACAAAGATCTAGGACAACGGGGAATCCCCGTACGTCGGAAACAAACTCACCACTCCACCACCGCAAAAGCGGAACAACGCCACTCAGAGTCAGTTATTATTAGTGAATGAGAGATGCCATGCTGTCCTTATACATAGAGCATAGTTTGGGACATGCACGTCTCCTATTTTAGATCAGTAGCTCGCAATGTGGTGCAAATGGCAAGAGGTCATTTGTGACGGATGACCTCTCATTTCGGTTGTTCATACTTGGATTTCTTGCGAAAATCCAAAATGCCTCAAGCACTTTTCTAGCAGAAATCTCAGCCTCATGTCCGAAAACTCTGCTTCACATCAAAATCGTTTCCGCCATGCTCCTCAATCATATGCTTTCCTAAAGGTGTTCTTACGTTACTACGTCCTTACTACGCCAACTCGTGCGAAACAGGCTTTACGACAAGCGACGCATATCGGAGAACTGTGTTACATGTCCGTATGGTAAAATTGGTGATTGCGCCAAAATTGCCGTGATCTATTCGATTGAATGTCAGACATGTAACGCAACGTACATTGGGGAGACTGGGAGAGCACTAACAATACGTATTCAAGAACATCTTGCTGACAAAAGACGTCGTAACGTAAGAACACCTTTAGGAAAGCAAATGATTGAGGAGCATGGTGGAAACGATTTTGATGTTAAGTGCACAATTTTGGCATATGAGACTGAGATTTCTGCTAGAAAAGTGCTCGAGGCATTCTGGATTTCCGCAAGAAATCCAAGTATGAACAACCGAAAGGATTGCTTATCCGTCACAAATGACCTCTTGCCATTTGCACCACATTGCGAGCTACTGATCTAAAAATGGGAGACATGCATGTCCCAAACTATGCTATATGTATAAGGACAGCATGGCATCTCTCATTCAATAATAACAACTGACTCTGAGTGGCGTTGTTCCGCTCTTGCGGTGGCGGAGTGGTGAGTTTGTTTCTGACGTACGGGGTTTCTCCGTTGTTTTCCTAGATCTTTGTCAGAACCGCAGGGGTGATGAGGCGTTTGACGGTATAGTGAACAAAATCCTAGATCTTAAGCCACGTTTAGGCCTTTGAGGAAGACGATCTGGTCGAAACGTCAGGCCATCAATAAAGATTCCACCTAACAACCTCGTTGGCACAACAGAAGAAGTCTTACAATATTATCGATGCCGAGGTTCTACGATAAGAGAAGTTGGAATCTATTACGAAACATACCGCCACGTTACTTCTCTTTGGTGCGCGAAGCACTTTCGCTTCGTCAAAAGGTGGTAGTCACCCGACAATCCTTAAAGCTTGTGCTGCGATGTAGAGCGACCGGTGCGCTGCCACGCTTCATAACCAATAGAAGATCAGTACGATATGTGGATATGGTGATAGTCACCCAGCTGTTTTGAAAGTTTACCGATCTCTCCTGAGTGTGGTTATCAAGAAGAAACAGCATATATTGTACTCAACGTTATTGAAATGTAAAGCAAAAGAGCAAGCATGCTGGCGTCGTCTTCCGGAAGTGAGTTGGAGGAGGATTGAGGGTGGGTCAAGATTGATTTGTTTCTCTATACGGTCTAAGGCTAAATCCGCCCTTTGTGCAAAATATGATCAACTTTTGGGAACACTGCGAGAGAGCTCTCGTAACGTTGAGAACGACTCACACATGAGCCACCGCCCCACTGACACTAACGCTAGCAATAGTGCGGAGTTGACAAGAGTTACTGTTCTGGGTAACACTCATATTTCATCTAATGCACTTGACCTCCTCAGTCTCGGTCCGTCGTTTTCACCTGCACATAACATCAATGCTTCAACGTTCCGCAAAGTTATGGGTAACTTACAAAGGCTACGAGATTTACTGCGATTGAAGTACGCTCGCGATAACAATACTGCTGTCACAAACCAGAGATCTTTACCATCTATACCGTTTCCGCGTACGCTCTACTAAGAAGTTTGTCAGCTCGAGTGCTATCTGTTTCCAATCAGAACAGAGGAGTCCGCTGTAGCAATTTGACATACAAGCAGTGGCAAGGTTTCAAAGAGCTATGTGAGCTAAGATCGAACGATATCATACGTATCTCTGTGTGACAAAGGTGGAGAGTTTGTGGTCATGCCGCAAACACTCGATCGTGAGATCACAGGTCCACCTGGCAGACACATCAGTATATCGTCGCGCGACCGAGCAAGAATTCCTGACTCAATGTCGACATCTCAACAGAACTTGGATGACTCAAGGTCAGCCCGCGGGTCTTCACAAAAAGTTCCTCAGTAGATTAAGACTTAACCCAAACTGTCCTGTCTTTTATAGCCTTGTTAAAAACCACAAACTTGCTCCTACGGATATGCAGTCTATGTCAGCAGACACTTTCAGAATACGACCGATTATAAGTTGCGTGGGAGGGCCAACTGATCGAATTTCATGGTTCCTAAATTGTATTGTGAGCCAGTTGCTGACCAAGATTCCATCTCACCTGACCAATACGGCAATGTTCCTTGAACAATCACGTAGTTTACGCCTAGAAACAGGTTGCGTGATGGAGTCATTCGATGTCACAGCGCTTTATACTAACGTTCAAAACGATCAAGCTTTACAAGCACTGTCCGAAATGCTGGACAGATATTTTGGAACCATCGAGACCTTTGGACTGAATAAAGCGCACATCATGACTTTGATCAAGGAATGTTTGCAGTGCAACATCTTTAGGTGGTCGGGTACGTATTACTGTCAAATTAGAGGGTTGGCAATGGGTCACCGGTTAGCTCCAGTACTTGCGATCTGCTTTATGAGCAGAATAGAAGAACCAGTACTGGAACGCTTACCACTGATGTACTGCAGATACATAGATGACTGCTTCATTATAACATCAACACAGTCCGAAATGGATGAGTGTTTTCGCTTAATAAACCAGCAATCGCAGTATATCAAGCTCACAAGAGAAGTAACGCGCCATGGTTGGCCTCCCTACCTGAATACGCAGGTGAAAGTGTCCGATGGCATGCTCAGTGTGAAGTGGTACAGGGTAGCTCTAAGAACATCTTGATTCACGCCACATCTGCGCATCCTAAGACTGTGAAACATGCAGTTGTTAAGAACATGTTCAAGACGGCTGCAAATGTGTGCACAGGTCCGACAGAGCGGCGAGAGTCTATACGTCTAGCTTCTGACATAGCCGTATCATATGGCTATGCTGTACCAGAACGATGTAGGAGAATACGCGCTGAGCACCGTAACGTACCGCGTCTAAACAAAGTTCCCTTATGTATACCTTTCATCTCTGACAGAGTAACTGCTGCAATCCAAAGATGCCTTGTTCAAGCACAGCTGGATGATGATGTTGTCTTAGTGAGTATTCCTAATGACAATATCAAAAGCCAACTCGTGCGAAACAGGCCTTACGACGATGCATATCGGAGAACTGTGTTACATGTATGGTAAAATTGGTGACTGCGCCAAAATTGGCGTGATTATTTGATTGGATGTCAGACATGTAACGCAACGTACTTCTTCTGTTGTGCCAACGAGGTTGTTACGTTGCGTACGTACACGCAATGTAACAACCTCGTTGGCACAACAGAAGAAGTCTTACAATATTATCGATGCCGAGGTTCTACGATAAGAGAAGTTGGAATCAAGTTCTTCTGTTACACCCATATTTATGTAATATCACCCTACTAAAAGCCACACAAACGAGAATCCAAATGAAATCGAGCTCCCTAGGAGGTGGCGGTCACGCGGTCAGGGACGCAGAGTGAGAAGCAAATCACCACTGAGCATGAAAATCTTAACCGCGCTGTGTCTGCTGCACGCCATTCAAGTAATGTATCGGAAAGTGTGGAGGGAATTCAGATGAGTTGCTCGGTAGACGAGCGTTAGGATCGTGGCTCCCCGCGCGCGGAAATTTCTGGCGGCTTCGATGTGGCGTGGTACGGTATCCGCGACGCTGTTTGGCACTGGGACGGATTTGTTTCGCCTCCACCACGGCTTTTTCGAACAACACACTGTTTTCTTTTCTAGTCACTTTAGTTACTTTCGCTAATTAAGGTTTACGGTTAGGTCTAATTGATTACTGAATTTATGATCTGATTACAACCTTCTGATTATGGAGGACTACCCCATGAATGTTTTGCTCTGAATCTAAAAACATTACTAACTCGTGAATGACGTGAATGCGTGAAGACACCCTCTCCACAGAGTCCGACGAATTGCTGTACTTGGAGGGATCGGGAGGAGCTTGAACACTCATCCCCTGCGTGCACTATCTTCACTAGTACAGACATTTGACAATAGGTAGGGCTACCGAAATTATGAAAATTTCGCAACACCTGTTTGCAAAACTGAATATCATTCACCATGATATCAATAGATAAGGTGCTCATTCCTATGGAATGTTCTACGCTGGAATCTTGGATGCACTTCCACTTTATAGCCTGCGACCACCTGCTTATTGTGACTAATCTTAATACATTTATTATGGTTTCACTACTTCCGTTTTAACCTGAATCCTACCATAACATTTCGCTCATATCCCATGTTCTCGAACATATCCACGTCACTCGGTCTTAATTCAATTATTATAGTTTCACCAGTTCCGTTTTAACCTGAATCCTACCATAACCATTTCGCTCATATCCCATGTTCTCGAACATGTCTACGCCACTCCGTTTAGATTGCATTAGATCTGAAACTCTCTTTTTAAAACTTAAATTTGCAAAGTTTGAAGGGGTCGTAGAAGCCACGAGAGGCTTACGAATCCACTGAACAAATGTTGTAAGAAGACTTTGGATTGACATTTCATATTCGTTAAATTCTCACAAATAAAGCATGTTATTCGATTTCGAGTACTGAAAGGTGCTACTGCCACACCACGTGATTAGAGGCGAGTATCCATCATAGCACTTATCCATTATCAAAAGACGAATTCAATTTCGTTCCGTGTCAGACACAGACCAATTACTGTTGACCTTTCATGCTTCTTAGATGCGGTAATGAGTTGCTTTTTGTAAATACCAGTTGGGCTGGCGCACACTACTGCGCGTTACACATGGAAGCATGCAAAATGAGCGCGTGTATCGAACTCTCTCACCCCGCCACACACTCTCACTCTCGCCACGTACTCTCACTCTAGCCACTCAGTACTGTACCCCCAACTTGGGTAATTAAACCACAGGGTGGACAGACAAACATACCAAACTCCTTGTTTATATATAGGGTATGATACGCTTTCTTCGAACTCTATGAGGTGTCTGAATCAAGGGGAATCAATTTTATTACTTGATGATCAAAATGAATTATTTTGCTCTATGGGTCTAGCAGCAACGTAAGTAAACGCAAAGGTGAATATAGTATGAGGACAAGCCACTGCATTGAATGAATCCGTTGATCACTGTTTTTCAAAGCTCGGAAGTGAGTATCAGCTGATCGAAGTTTTAGTTGATATTATAAAAGCGCTCTAATGAAAGCAGCAGAGTTAGGCTATACGTTTTGACCTTTCGCGTACAAGATCATCGATCGCTCCAAGCAAGTTGGCTCCATCAAAATATGAAATGTCGTGCGTCCACATATAACAGCTACGCGTGATTGTGCATTTCATATTTTAATTCAATGAGTTACGAACTAGAGCTTAAGCCCACCACACATGCCATACTCAGCGTTAACCACTTGACAGAACATCTGAACAGCTCGCTAAAGAGTAAAGTGTTCATGAAACATGACGACTTGGAGACCATTTTTCACGGCTTCGCGCATTTCTAATCACCAAAGTTTCTTTATGAAAAAATAAGCAAGCGAGAGTAGGGAAGGTGCAGACCGAGACAAGTTATGAATCGTCGAGACAAAATTTTGAAATCTGCCAATATTTTCATTGTAACCTGATTGTAGCATGGAGGGTTAATAAGCTCAATCCAGGTATCATCTCTTTGCCATACCTAACAGGAAAGTTCCTTTGCAGATACCATTCTATTCTAGTCACAACTACTGGTCAGTCACCTTCCATTCTATTTTGGAGGCACAGTTCGCGGTAATATGAGTATCTTAGTTCTATCCGCGAGTATATTACCCCTTCTACAATCGCAAAATGTGTGCCATCATCGAGGCGCAAGAGTTGAGTGCTAAACGCGTAAAGAACCCGTACATGAGATGGCGGCCACCATCTCAAGATGACCTCCACCTACATTAGATTTAGGTGAGGCAGCGGAGGCATGTACGGGAATAAGAGGCATGATATCGACTGCGATAAGAAAGGATAGGGGAAGTTCCCAAAAGGACAGTAACTTCATCGGATGGTATTACCACGTAGAAGCTTGTCGAAATGCTTTCTTCTAAGCAGCAAGCTCGTCGAAGCCAAGGCTAGAAACACCTTATTCACAGCGTTTTTGAGACTTCTTTGTTTTTTCTTCAATTTTGTAGCCTTCAGCACCCCCGAGTCTTTAGGGAGCGCGAAGCGGTACGGAAATTATCGTGAATTGTGCCTTCAATCACAGCAGCTGGATCTCCGATTTTCATACCGTCTAAGACACAAAATCTGAAACAGACATGTAACAAGAGCGATCTTATCAACAAGGGATGTTGTTGAGGACTTGAGTTAGGTATGCTTTGGAAGCGAAAGTCTCGACACAACATATGATGTACTCCTTATGTGTAAACTGGAAGTGCATTTGAGATACGTTGTGCAAACACAAAACGGTACTCGTCGTGGCTGATTTATGGAAATAAGCCATGAAATGGATCGTGAGTAAATTGACTTTGTGAGCTGGAACGTTGAAATCAAATGATTCCAAGCTACCATTCAGCTGTGCCACTAATCACGAACTCTCTACAGCTACCAGCTCCTGCGTTTTATCAGAAAGGGATGCAACTTGTGAACTTGATTTAGGTATGGTTAGAAAACGCTCAGTCTCGATTTAACTTATAGAATTGCATTAGTATTGACCGCACGACAAATTCTCGCCATATCAACTAGGAAGAAGTTATTGACATGAATTTTGATCAAAGTACGATAAATGATCAACAGACATTTCAAAAATGTGTCCCTAGAATTAGATGAGATCGTCTCAGGGCCCATACATACTCGCGAATACGACGAGTGAGGCGTCATCTTCATAACGCAAGCTGAGAAACTTAGCATACTCTTCAGAGGGTAGTCTGTAGACAGAATTTCAACACCACCTAAGATCTCTGTCCAAGACGATATTTGATAGCTTCCCACAGCTGTGACTTGCTCAGGCCGTCAACTGCGATGGAGTAGAAGAGCCTGCTTACTTTGGATGACCGTACCGCCGTCCTACAGCACAGTCTGCCACTGCGCTGTAGGCTTCTTCAAGAGAGTCAGGTATTGTGTCGAGGATATTGACCGCATTGACATAGCACTCCTTTGCAAGGTCAGACTACATGGCCCATCAGAAGAGACAACGTCCCTGCCACTGCGAAGGAACGTCGAGCAGATAAGGGTGGGATCAGGTGTGGGCTGAGGGATCTTCATGAGGGAACCGTATTCCAAGTTGGAAGAGATAGTAGTACTTGAGTAGCGTAAAACACAAGAAATCTTCAAGTGAGTCATGTTCATTTTTTGGAATTGTCGCTGATTGGCAATGATAATCATGTGTTACTACGTGGTATCATGGACTATCATGCTATCTTGAAGGCGGCCAGTGTACTGTTGAAATGGAAGTGCGAAAACACTATCCCAGACGTCGTTTTCTGTTAAATACAAACGCAAATGACTACAAAAAGGCTGTCGATCAAAAGAACTACACTTGCACTAAGTTGTAGTATGGTACCCCATGATACTATGCATTATGCATTAGGTTGGTGCACAACCTAATGCATAATGCATAGTATCATGGGGTACCATACTGGGGACACATGACAAAATCAATCTACAATATAATTTTCATTGTTATCTATGACTGTCCCCAACGCGTCGATAGCTCCTGAATGCCCATTGCCCAGTTTTCCATACACCACGAACCGAAAAACGTTCGCTCACAGGCCACAGCTAATTCGTCGAGCTTCTTCTCCTTCAGATTATGTTTGTGAACCTCAGTGAAGTGGTAGTCAGAAGCAGCTAGCTCGGGATGGTACGCAGGATGGGGCAGAGCTGACAGGCCAAGCTCATTGATTTTGCTGTTATCTTTGCGACAAGTGGTCTTGCATTGTCATTCTGTAAAACCAAACGCGTTTTCACTTAAAACACCAGGAGGGGGTAATTTTGGCTTACGGTAGGACAGACGTAGTGTGGACGAGCTTGAGTGGCCGCCATTGCACAAACTCGCCAATTTGACGCCTTGGCATGGTGCCAAAAGAAGATGGTTCTAATATAGATTTGTTTTTTCCTTTTAGCTTTTACTTTGTTCTTTCTTATAATGTTTCTAGATGTACTTACGGGTCAAATAAAGTCGGTGGGGGGGGGGGGGGGGGGGGGGGTGAGGGGGAGACGCAAAATTTTCACCCACGTCAAAGCTTCTTTCCCTTCCTAGGGTTAGGCTAAAGCAGATGAGACCTATAGACCTATGCTTTGACAGATGCTTTTTAATGTGGGAGGAGGGGATATCAGTTTTAGCCTAAGCCTACTAAGTAAAGGAGCTTCGACGTCGACGCAAAGTTACGTCTCCCCCCCCCCCCCCCCCGACTTTATTTGACCCTTCTGAAAGTTTCAGGTATAGAAATGCACAATTAAGAAGATCCTAAGTAAACAAGTAAAATATGTCACTAGAAAACAGTAAAGAGGAAATAATTCAAAAATAAGGTTACATCAGGCTGAAGACAAGCTTTAAAACGAACGAAGCGTGGCTCGGCCACGGAAGCCTGCAGTTCGGACGGAAGCGCGCCCTGGGGGCAAATAGCGCCCTGTGGCGCGTTTTTCAACGCCGGTTTCGTTACACATTGTATCTACCGAACCCATATGCTTGTTTTCAGACGCCATTGTTTTCGTAAACGTTATTCCGCCCTTGCCCCCCTCCCGGTGCCTTTAATGACGCTTTTGCAGAATGTCGGCCATCTTCTGCAGCTGGTTAGCGTAGACAGTTACGGTCACTGCACTATCACAGGGTAGCAGTTCAAAGTAATTAACTCATACGTGAGGAATTCCACCAATAGCAGAGTAACAGTTTTTTTTTCATAAAACCCTGATCTGACATAAGACGTTGGCATTATCCGGCGGCCATCCATTGACGCTTCCTTGTATGGGTCACTAAAAGACCCAGCTTTCATCTCCGGCAATAATCTCTCGCAGAAGTGTGGTCCGATGAGGACGAAACAGCAAAGACTGACATACACTGTGGTTGACCTTGTATATTCACTGAGTTGGTGAGGTACCCATACTGCGAACAGTTTTCTGAAGCCGAGATCACTTGGGCTTCTACTAAGATACCCTAACTATTTCTCGTGCAGTCGCTTTGGAGTTCGCCTCGAGACATTAACTTCAAGGACTTCACTATCTTGAGTGTACGATGGACGTCCTGTACGTGGTCGATCAAGAAGACTCGTATCTCCGTAATCAACAAGGTGAAACCAACTAGATACTGTGGCATAACGGATGACGTCTTCCCCGAACGCACCACACATATTAGCAGCCGCCTCTATTGCCTAGTGCCTAAGAAGGTACTCGTAATAAATGATGGGGCGAAGAATGAAGCTTTAAACTGGAGCCATTTTTGTTTAGATGGAGCGAAGCCTCCTCGTATATTTTTCTCTACAGGTTGAAACGGGAATGTCCCACATCATCCAGGTGGGCGATCCACGAAAGGCTCGCAAACGGCATTGCAGAAAGGGATTCCAAAAGTGTCGCAAAAACTTATGCACCAATTGCCAGTACATGATTATCAATATGAATCAACAACGACTCCATTGGGGCCCACACATCTTGATGTTGGGGTCGTATCATCAGTATAGTTTTAGAGGGGAATGCTTCTAACAATAATTTCCCTCCATGCAATATTAATCCTAGTGATGCAGTCCATCTTTCACGCCTGACCTTCCTCCTCTCTCTACAAGTCCCTTCCAGTGAGCCAAATACGACTTCTTTCTGCAAACCTTTAAATAACGCTTTGACCTCCGGTCTTGAACCGTGATCTACTCGTTGTTATGAATTCCAACTTCTCTCATCGTGAAACCTCGGCATTGATGTTGACTATAATTTTCTCTGCTATGCCAACGAAACGTTAGGCCGTCAATAAAAACTCCACCCAACAACCTCGTTGGCATAGCAGAGAGAAATATAATTAATTCTTTGTTGTGTTTATGCAGAACCCGACTTGATTCCTTTCATACGATTCAGAACAAATGCCGCTTTCTTTAAGCAAGTGACTCCGATTCGAACATAAGACAGAACTTTTCTTTCAGAAATCGGAAATGTTCTGCTGGCAAACATGGATTCTGACGATTGTGGCTACAGTGACTATTCCCCTTTATGTTCGTATTCTATGCGTCCTTATAATTTCTAGAAGAAGATATCGCTTCTCGTCGCATTTCTACACAATCACTATTTCACAGGTATAAATTTTATAATTAGACACTATCGTAGCGAAAGTACGATAGCACTCTCCCAAGTATTATTAATCGCTGAATACAGACGTAAATGACTACAATACGCTCCATAACTTGAGACGAAATGCAATAATATTACTCAAAATGACAAAGTTCATGTAAAACTCACATAAAGTCGTACAATTCCTGGATGCAGGAAAGTGCAGTGTCGAAGCGATCAGTTAAAACTCGCCTCTTGCTGAAAATTAAGGACTAACAAAAGCCACATTGCTCTCCATAGTGATTTCCGCTCGTGACCCCTAATAGCTAGAAATCAATCCTGCGCTGCATCACCAATGCATCTATTGCGGTCGCGCCAATATGCGATGTACAGCGGCCGTATGCAACATATGATGAGCCCGCTTACGCGTCGCTTACACGTGAGGGTGCACGGGAAGTTTGCCGAGTGGCATATGGTCTCAATTCAAAGTTTGGGGCAACAGTCTAGCCGTATCACTGCACGCATGAGCGATCCATAAGTTAGAACATCCGCACCCCACTATCAAGTGCGGTTGCGTCGCGACTCCGCGATAGTTTTCTTTTCTCAGGAATGTGTTTTCTATCGAATTAGCATCATTCGTAGTTCATGTTCGCTTTTCTCAAAACTATGAGAGTTGTATATGGGTGCGGTTTAATGTCAACTGTATTGCTTATAGCTGACATAATACATTGATAGAAAATACCCGAAAAAAAACACTCATTGCTTACTTCGAGTCACCCCAAGCGGCCGCACAGATTGGTGCGCTTTGCATAGGGCCGCCTTCATAATGTGCGCTACCGACGGCAGGGCGTGGCTGCGTCACCTTTGCGTCTCCGCCCCTGCAACTCTGTCTCACTGCCTGTTTACGCAGCCGCACCCTCCTCCAGTAGGCACGCCGGCGCCGGTGTGAAGTATGAAAGTGGGCACAAGGCGCTCAGCGCGTGAAACAAACGAATGGAGCTTATTAATATTTGACAGCAATACTCAGAATTTCAAGACTCAAGTGACTATTCCATAATCAAACATGCTTACAGTTCAGGGCTTCATCGATGTAATCGGCTTCATTTGCTACTATTCAAGTGTGAATATGCGTGAGATAGACGCGCTGAAACCCATTTATTGGAGGTTGAATTGGACGATTTTCGTGCAGTGGTCCTACACACAAACATATCTGTTCGAATATGCTCGAGTATTGGGCATCGCTATGCTCTCTATCGAGCGATGTTGCACCGTTTCCTTTCCCCATAGCAGGTTCAATCAGGTACACGTTAAAAACTAATTGATTAAGAACTCAATAGTTGATTGTAAGCAAATCTGTGACAAGGGGCCGATTTCCACAGTTTGTAGATATCTGTAGGAGCTTCACCCCCATTGTCCCGCCAAAACCAAGGTTGGCTTTGGCACTACATTGTGATGGGTTAGCCCGTAATCAAAGCCAAAAACTTGAAAAAATCGCTTCGATTCTCCTTTTTGAAGACATCGTCCAGGAAATTTTAAGTTCTTTCGCTACCTCCCTTTCCATTCATGTTACATTTGCTTATTAAGGGCCACGTGCAAAGTTTCACGTGCATATACAAAAATCCAGTTGAGATAAAGCCTCCCAAAGTAGCGGACGACGGGGTGAGCATCCGAGTGGGTTTGGACGCTTAAGAGCTGAGGAGCGTAGAAGAGACACCCACGTGATCAGGGACGCGAGCGAGCAGCAAATCAACAATCTTGTTTGCGGCTGTCCCACCTACATTCTCCATTGTGGTACTGGTTATATGATCGTTGAGTGAATGTTTCCTTTCCTTAGGCGTGACTTTTGTAGCTCATCACCGACTGACATGGGTTTTCGGGCACTCATCCACCACCTTGACTGCTCCCATAAAATGGACAGGAAATGTCGTTACTGGCATTGAAAATCGCCACGGATTCCATGGCGACAGAATGCTTTTTAAAATTCGCTCACGAGTGACTTGACTACCTAATTCACGCGCTACTTTGGGGCGTAGCAATTATTTGGTTGTCCGGAAAGTTCTTGCCGTTTTTGCAATCTCTACTTCGGAGGAGCATAACTCGGCTCAGAGTGCATCTTTTCTCATAGAATAAGCACCTTCCGATTTGCTACACTCTTGGCAACATTACACATACTTGAGTATCTCAATTTGATTATGGGCTGATGATTTATATTGCGCGCAATGAAAAAAAGTCGACTCCAAATCGCCTTTCTTTTTGAACACACTGCTACTGAAGGAGCTGTTCAAATGTTTTGGGAAGTGGAGCATAGTTAGCGCAAGATTTGATGAATATGAAGGACGAGTGGGCCTTACCCTGCAATTAGAGGATGGCGATTTGTAGAAAATGTGCTCGCGCATTGCTGCTCCGAAGGGGTCGCGCGGCACCCATTTTTTGGGGTTTTTAAATCGAGGACGCTTGAGGTGGTCAACTATATTTGTTTGTTGAGGGCCAGTACTTGTTTATATCCCTTTCAAGTACAGACGCTCATCGCTTTCTGCCTTTTAGTTAGAGCGATTTGATCAAGTGAAAATTCAAGCAACTCGTCCTCATTTCTGCACTTCTGGAACCAGGAAAGAAATGCTCCATTTAATGCTTCACCCCATCCTCTTGCAGTATTCACATTTGTGGTTTCCTTTGCTGCGACTCGACTGAATAGGAACTTGTGAAGTGGTCATCCAAAAATTGCCATTTTCGCAGTACTTTCCAATTTCTCTAATAATTCGCAAACCTTGTAGCATTCCAAGAAAAGCATATATCCAAAAAGAGCAACTTTTTGTCCATCTAAGGAGCACAACACATGATTTAATTCATGTTGACGCGCTTTGATATTTGAATTGATCTTGTGAATGTGCTCAAACGCTGAGAACTTTCCGGACGACCTAATATTATACCATTAGTTCCACTTGAGGTCGGCAACAATGATACCCCTCCGATTACGATAGTGAGGGAAACATGGGCTTCCTTAGCCTATGAAGGAATACCTGAGTAGTATTTTGAGCCGAGATCACCGTTTACCTGTTCACTCTGAACAAAGTTGAATTCTGTAATGCACGCCTGAACGAAGTGATATTTTTCTGCCGACCGCCAATATTTGTACGTTTTAACATATTTTCATATGCATTTATAAAATTGAATGTCTTTATTCAGTGGCTAGTTGCTCTGCCGTCATGGTGCTTGTTCGCATTCCAAATCACAATGCCGATCATGCTGGTTGCCAACATGTTCTTTATTGAAATGTATTTCGATGCCAAGTCAACGATGAATGTCGTCATCAGCACATACGATCTAGAAGTAGGTGGTCATGATTTTAGCACTTTGTTGTTTTGAGGAAACCTCGAAAGCAACGGCTACGAGTACTGACCTTTAGGAGATGCAAAAAATGAGTACGGACGTAGGCCATGAGCCGAAGCAGTCGGTATCTGGCATAGTAAGCGGTAAAAAGGGGCCAAGCGAATCTGTGATGTGTGACAGCCATACGGAGCGCATAACGCGCTTACAGAGAGGTAGAATCCGTTCAAGTGGTGTTGGGCGTAAAGCACATAGTCTAATGAAGACGTGAATACACACTACAGTGTATTCACACTGTCTTCATTGGACTATGTGCTTTACGCCCAACACCACTTGAACGGATTCTACCTCTGTGTAAGCGCGTTATGCGCTCCGTATGGCTGTCACACATCAGAGATTCGCTTGGCCCCAGCCATACCCCTAGTGTGGCGAGACGTAGACGTAGTCTGGGGTATAGTCGATGGCTACCGGTAATTCAGAAGTCCATTTCTCGGGTTCTAGACCACATAGTCTCGATTCTACCCATTTTGCACTACACAGCACCTCTGCTTTCGCTTTCAAAGGTAAATTTAATTGTATGCACGAATTCAAATTTTCATCATCCACGCACCTTCTGAGCGAACATCTGCACTCCATCACAAGGTTTCCCTTACACCAGACAACCACAACCAATATAACTCCTTGGTGATTGTACTCTGTTCTCGTTTTGTATCTATTCACTTAAGTGACCGTTCCTTTACCTTTTTTTCTTTGTCACCTGACACTGCTTTTACCACTTTTCCACCTGGCATTGCTCTTAGCGAAAAAGTTTCGAAGGCACACCACGCGGTAATCACATTAGTGGCCTACCTTCTTGGGGAAAGTAAGCCACTAGTCTGACTTTCGCGTGGCATGCCTTTAATAATCCTACTAATCCCATGATGCGTCATATAGAGCTGAGTCATATAGAATTTACGCCGAGCAGTTGTGGCTTTTCCTCTCAGCAGATGTAAATGGTGCAGCATAATATATCTACCGAACCCATAGCCATTGTAATTGATTTTGAATAACATAACAATATTTTTGAAAAAAAGTATGATGACGTCACAATGATGCACTGACATGTTGGTCATGAACGATAAGCGGCTGATTTGATTCGGTAGGTGGCATACAATGATGAATAAACCTCTAGCACTTACGCTTGAACTGATTCGCCTGAAATTATCTTGCCACTGAACACTGCTCTTTCCCTTGATGTTCTGCTCAGTGAATGAGTGTCACATTATGCGAAAAGACCTGCCAATTACTGAACTCTAAGTTCGCTCCGAACAGTGTAGGTCAAAGACAGTGATAGGGTTAATGTGGGTCATGAACACTTCCAAGTCACGCAAATGAAAGCTAGAGGTCTAACAAGACTATATGTGGCGAAATTTCTGACAAAAGGGAGCGCACCCGTGTTTCCTAGGAGCCATCTTTCTCGGTAGCTGTCACTTTTTTACCCCAGTCCGCCCCTTTTTCGGCCAGACCTACACCTTTTGAGAATAGAAGGTGGCCAGGGAGTATTCTTTGCTGTCGTCTTATTGAGCGAGTCGACCTCCATATGTGGTGATTTTTCCATTGATCCGGATTTTTCCATCACCATAGGCGCGTAACTGTCCAGTTAAGGCATAGATTCTGTTGTAGAGTGACTGGAGGATCCTTCCCTCGGGATCACATGGATTGGCAAGCTGACTGACCAGGGTATGCCGCGTTATGACCTCATCATCATATCTTTTCTTGAGTTTATCCAGCACAATATGGTAGTTCGCTGCCGTCATAGCTATTCCATGAACTGATTGTAGGGCTCTTCCTCGCACACAACAAGCAACGAAAACTTTTTCGTGCCATCCAGTTCCGCTTTATTGCTAGTGAAAAAATCCTGGAAGCCGGCTGGGTCTGCGGGCTGTGCTAAACAGGAACCCGTCGAGGTTGACCCGGTTGCCCTACGTAATCATGGACATGATCAACCGATTGTGACGTTCGAACCGTCAATGACGTCTCGCTAGCTCAGTTTCGATTGAGTTGAGAATTTCAACAGATTTCTGAGGAAATTGAGGATGAACTCTTTTTCTTTTGGATCGGCCATCTGCGCGCTGAACATTCGATGTAGAGCTGCTGAATGTTCGAGTGTGTTTTCAGGAGTTCTCCTCGTGTCTCGATGATTTCTCCTCTTACACGGAAGGCCCATCAGGTCATGGTGAGCTTTTTCAGAACGGTTTTTTTTTGCATTTTCTAGGGTCTTTCTAGGGTTTTCTAGGGTCATTTTCTAGGTACATGAAGCAAAAAACCGGTCTCGAATTCGGCTAAATGGTTTTGGGAGGCCCAAAAAATGAGTCAAAAAAGTTGCTTAAAAACAAGCAATTTTGACCAGTTTGCTGCATTGCTTTCCAGCTGCGGCGTGCAGTATATGCATATCAGAAGACTGTCTTCAAACCTACGCCAAAACCACTGCGAGCTGGTTAAAAAATTTAGAATCTCTTATGGTAACTGCTAAACGAAGCAAAGAAAACTTATAGGGGATGCACAGGTCAGGCTTTGCGAAGTGGTTAGATGGCCGAATGGATAGTGGAATGGAGTGGCATTGGCACAGTGGAAGAGGCGACCGCAGTTCAACTCCTCTCGACGTCCACGTTTTTGCATTTTATTAATTTTCTTTGCCTAGCACTAAACTACTTGCGCACATGCAAAATGGGTGCAATTTTCGTTGCTGGTGCACCAACCTGACCCAGTTTACAAGTTTTCAGTGGCTAACTTATTTGGACCCTTCAGCGCCCCTAGCACCCCTGCCAGGCATTTCCGTGCGAAACTAATATGATATTCGTGCTCAGGAGACCGAATTAGCCCTAGATACAGGATATTATCCAAATTGAGATTTTGACCCAAACTCGAGGCAATGGGATGGACATGAGCCCACAGTCACTGTCTACTTGCACAGACGAACCACTAGCAGCCTCGATTAAATGCAATGGAGCATGTGCAAAATCAACGCATTCCAAGTGAACTGCACCCAGCAACACTATGCGGTGGAAAAGAAATAGCAGACATTCCCTTATACCGGCTACTGACCTCTTTTCGTTGAGTGTTCTTTACTATGGTAGTAGTAGTACTATTGGTCACCCAATTTCTGAGTTTGGGTCAAAACCACGATCAGGCTGAATACATGTTACCCAGGGTAGTTCGACCCCCTGAGCATGAATATCGCACGTGCTTTGCGGGAAAACCCCTAATTTCCTTGTTATGGGCGTTGGCAGGTCCAAACAAATTATTCGCCTAATACGCAAAAATACTGAAGATAGCGGTTCCCTGGCAGGATGAAAATTGATTTTGCACACATTTTGCACATGCAGTCAACACATGAGCACAAATGGATGAAGACTAGATAAATGCAAAAATTTGGCCTCAGGGGGGATCGAACCATTGACCATTTCCTGGGACCCCCAAAACCATTTAGCCGAA
Organism: Trichostrongylus colubriformis; assembly: GCA_963978905.1. Classification (NCBI taxonomy): domain Eukaryota; kingdom Metazoa; phylum Nematoda; class Chromadorea; order Rhabditida; family Trichostrongylidae; genus Trichostrongylus; species Trichostrongylus colubriformis. The sequence continues at coordinate 22,794,185 of OZ022259.1, read as the reverse complement.
TTTGAGACCGGTTTTTTGCTTCTTGTATGTGACCTTATAAAATGCAAAAAAGCGTTTTGAGAAAGCTCACCATGACCTGATGGGCCTTCCTTGTTAGATCTGCAATGTCCTCATGGTTGAGAAGCGTGAACGCTGTGTCTCCTTTTGTGACATCGACGCCTTGAAGTATCTCCTTCATGGTATGACACTGTCGCATGAGCTGCTTCTTGCGCAGGCCTATCTGTCGGCGCACTTCACCGCCATAGAGCATCTCTTCGTGACACCTCGAAGTTTTCGTTGTCACTGTGATCGTCGTGGTTGCCGTCGCCGTGGTCGCCATGTTCTGAACTCGCACGCCCTCTGGAGGAAGTGGTCAATGGTTCGATCCCCCCTGAGGCCAAATTTTTTTGGAGGGAGATTCACTGGAAGAAGTGAAGTTGAAACAACGTGAGGGTTTATATAGCCAACCCTCGTGATAAAATGAACACAAAACGACACAATGATACCAATTCATTCTGCATAGGGGTTGTTGATGGAGGTCTTCTCGCAGCATGCAGGAAAAACCCCTCAAGCAGAAATAACACCGTGAGAATGCACCGTGCAGGCTCAACGAAGGAGCAGTCTGAGCAGTCATCTAGGACCTTTTCGCCCCAAGAACGTAAGCCACTAATCTCTCCTTATCGCATGCAGTGCCTTAAAGACACTAAGAGGTGGGGAGAAATGAGGACGGTGACGACACATTCTCTATGAGCGAGCATTCCAGTTTACAAGAGATGATCATCCGCGACTCCCTTCGAAAAAGGACGTTTAGCGTTCGACGCGATCCCTCAGACCGCGTTCCCACCAAACTGAATGGAATTTTTGGCAGATCAGCGTGAAGTAAAAGATGCGTATCGGTCGAGAAGATGAGCGCATCGGCGCATCCGCGACTTGAGAGAATTGCCGCATTCGCGTCAAGCATGACATACGTATCGATTGCGGAAATGAAAGTTATCGCGCATCCGCGATTTGTGATAGTTGGCGGATCGGCGCATCCGCGATTTTGGCTATTTGTCACAATGCAAATAAATTGACGTGGTGGTACGTGGCATCGCCAAAAATTTATTTCAGTTAGGTATGAACGCTGCCTCAGCGCTGCCCTACACGCTGCCAGGGTCAAGCGTCCAGTTGAGGAGATTTTTCAAAAAATAGGACCCCACCCCAAAAAAAGGGGCCTCAAAACGACCCCCCCCCTTTCACTTATGTTATTGTCAGTTTTCATTTTGCAATAAATAATAAATGAATGCAATAAATAATGAACGAAATATGTTAATCAATTTTATTCGGCTAAGGTTTCGGCCTTATCGCCTTCGTCAGAGCCTGGAAAGTCAAAGATAAATGCGATTTGTCCCCCAAAACCATTTCAAACTTACAAAACAGTTTTATCCAGACCAGAAGAGTTTGGAAAAGAGTCGCAAACCAACCACGGTGGAACTAACCTGTAAACACGACCGGCTGTCGCTGAGACAGGCCGAGGAATGAGGCGAGTTCACTTGTTATTGCTATGCACTCATCTTTCCTAGTCATTTTGGGGTTTTTGGCGTTAATTCAAACTGCCTCCAAAGTTTTGCGAGCTGGGGTCTGGTGCTCGCGTGACAGAATGCCTACAGTTATCTCAAACTCCACATCCCCATGACATCGCAAGCGAAGAGAACCCAGGGGGGTCGCAGGCCTCGATTTCTTCAGGCCATCGAGGTGTTCCTTGATTCTAGTGCAGAGAGGTCGCCCAGTTCCTCCAATATAGCCATCTCCACAGAGCTTGCAAGTTATCAGGTAGACCACACCTGACTCCTGGCAGTCACCTTCTCGTCCATTAGGACAGACCACACAGTGAGAGGTAGCACATATGCGATCATAGCCTCGGTTCCGAACTAACTGTTGCCTAAGGGAAGTTGGGGGAATTTCGACCAACTGGACTGCATCGTCGAGGCCACACCTGCGTAGAGCTCTCCTGACGGCCGAGCTGATGGCATCGGCTATGAAAGGCATGCAGAACTATACCTTCTCGCCCTCGTCGAATTCAGGTCTCGGAGGCCTTCTCATGGATGGTCCAGGAAGAGGCTGCTCTTTGGTGGTGATGGGGTAGCCATTCGCCTGCGCTATCTTACGGGCTAGCTCCAAAGAATCTGCTTTCCCCGGAGTGCCCGATGACATCCTTTTGGCCGTGTTGAACATGTTCATTATGATAGCCCGCTTGGTGTTCAGAGGGTGTGCCGACCGGAAATGGACCAAGATATTTTTGCTGCTAGGTTTCCTATACCATTTTGTTCAATACCACCCACGTTCGAGTTGCACTTGTACGTTTAGGAAAGGAAGCCAGGTGTCCTTGGGCTTCTCGTGTGAACTGGATGTTTTCGGTCTGGTTGTTAAGCAGGTTAAAACACGTGTCCATTCCCTTCTGGGTCGAGCAGACGACGAAGCAATCATCGATATAACAGCAATACAGGATGGGTCCACGGTCCAATAGAGGCTTTTCTATCTTGGACATATAGGCTATGGCTAGAGCAGGGGCTAACCTTAGGCTCATCGCTAGCCCCCTGATCTGCTTGTAATATTTCCCACATATACAGAACATCATCGGCGGAAGAATTCAAGCGGCAATATCGAAAATTGAACAGAGTTTGGGTTGGCATAGTGGGAACTGCACAGTTATCTAAAACCATAGGCACACGCCTTAAGTGTTACCTCCCGAACTGTCCGGTCCTCTACATCCTCCTCAAAACCCACAAACTCTCGCCGGCTGCCATATCCTCTACAAACCCTACGGATTTTAAGGTGCGGCCTATAATAAGCAGTATAGGAGGACCTACGGATAGGATATCGTGGTTACTGAATCCTGTGCTAGTGCAGCTTTTGCCTTTCATTCCAGCCCACCTCAGCAACACGACCAAGTTCCTTGACCTGCTGAGAGCAGCCAGGTTTAGGCGGAATCACGTCATGGAATCCTTCGACGTGACATCTCTCTACACCAACGTATCGAATGAAAGCGCATTGCAGGCGATTTTCGAGCTCTTGAACGAACATGGATCATCAATCAACATGCATGACTTGTCGATTTCTCAGGTCATGACACTGATCAAGGAATGCCTGGATTGCTCTATTTTCAGATGGTGTGGGAAATATTACAAGCAGATCAGGGGGCTAGCGATGGGCCTGAGGTTAGCCCCTGCTCTAGTCATAGCCTATATGTCCAAGATAGAAAAGCCTCTATTGGATCGTGGACCCATCCTGTATTGCCGTTATATCGATGATTGCTTCGTCGCCTGCTCGACCCAGAAGAAAATGGACACGTGTTTTAACCTGCTTAACAACCAGACCGAAAACATCCAGTTCACACGAGAGAAGCCCAGGGACACCTGGCTTCCTTTCCTAAACGTACAAGTGCAACTCGAACGTGGGTGGTATCGAACAAAATGGTATAGGAAATCTAGCAGCAAAAATATCTTGGTCCATTTCCGGTCGGCACACCCTCTGAACACCAAGCGGGCTATCATAATGAACATGTTCAACACGGCCAAAAGGATGTCATCGGGCACTCAGGGGAAAGCAGATTCTTTGGAGCTAGCCCGTAAGATAGCGCAGGCGAATGGCTATCCCATCACCACCAAAGAGCAGCCTCTTCCTGGACCATCCATGAGAAGGCCTCCGAGACCTGAATTCAGTAAATGCGATGGTGGATCATATTAGCTGGGAACACCATAGAATGACATCAGGTTTATTAGGTGCCGGCGATAGATAGGAGACGTGAGTTCTTCGACCCAGTCGGGGTCAGCCGCCATCCTCCAGTCGTCGTCCTCCGTTGAATGCCTTCCATCGGCTCCTCGCCTCGCGCATGCTGAAAGCACAACATCAGTCTCGACCATCGAACGCTCACTACAGTATCCCGAGAACAGCTCATACCCCTTGCACTTACACCTCCCCTTTTTACCCAAAAAGACGTAGGCCCCCTAGAGCCCAAAACAGAAATGAGAGCATACCCTATACCTTCCTCCCTTGGGGCAATATAAAATGGAGCGACGGCTAAGCGTCTATAATAACGGAAACACTTACTTTATTGCGGTGGAAGGTGCTCCCTTAGCGCTGCTTCCGAGACCAGGGCGTTGTTGGAGCGAGCCCATGCGATGACCGAATTCCAGAAAGGGATCTTGCTTAGCGACCGCTGATGCCCCAAGACGAACTGTCCATGACGGCACCGGGTGAGTGCCACGTTCATGCGGCGCGGGTCGTCCAAGAATTCCGAGGTGCTAGGATCGAAGTCGGTCTTCGTGGTGAGCAGGACAACCACATCCTTTTCACGCCCTTGGACGGCATCCACCGTGGAAAGATCGATCTGGTGGGCCTGCGAGAAGTCGGCCAGCCGACGATGTTGCTCCTTGTAGAAGGTAATTATACAAAGGCTGGCAGGTGAAATCCCGCGTCCAAGCAGACGGCCAATCAGAGTCATGCAGACTTCAGCCTCCATGTCGTTGAAGTGGGAGTGGCTCTGGGCCTTCTGCGACGAACCGGCTACGTCCACGAAGAGGAATGGCAGTTGTTCGTTAGGGAATCGCATAACATCCAACAACAAGCGACGCTGCTCACTCCGTGTGCCACTTCGAAGGGCACCCCCATATGCCAGGTGGTTGGGCAAACCGTTAAGATTGGGGTGGGCCCGGAACGTGGTTACTAGCGGAGCCATAGGGACGGCCCGTGCTTCCGATAAGACGTCCATCATGCTGCGAGCCCCAAACTTGACCGGGTTGGAGTGGCGGGAGCATCGCGCATAAGGCTCCAGTTGATGCACGTCGCCGATGTAGATGTGCCGACAGCTAGGAAGTCGGCTCGCCATCGCGGCAAAGACGGGTTCTGGGATTTGCGAAGCTTCGTCGCATATTAAAAGAGAGCAGTTATCCAGGAGCCCCGCGAAGATGCCGTTCTTGCTGGTGGCGTTGAGGAGCGAAGACGTAGTGATCGCTAGAATCTGTGGCTGCACTCTAGCAAACAGGAGCGTCACCACCTTGTCAATCAGCTCCGACACATCCATTTCCGCCAGGATGAGGTCCTCTCGTTCCTGCTCGGTCAGGTTCATAGCCAATTCCCGGTTACGCATGTAGGTTTCATACCGCTCGCGGCCTACCCTGAATCGCTCGCACGTGAAGCGGTCGTCGTCCGATAGATCGTCCAAATCCACCAAGCCCTTCAGGATTTCGTGCATGTCGACCTGCGTCGCGGGGATGGACTCATCAAACGCTACTGTTTCCGCAACATACCGGCATACCCGCGGATTTCCGACGTTTAGTGCGAGGATCGTCTCCGTGAACTGTGCAACTGCGGCGTTTGTCGATGCAGATACGATGACGTAGCGACCCTCGTTGGCCTGCATGGCGGCGATGGCGGCGCCGACCACCGTCTTTCCCGTACCGAACGCCGCCTGGATTCCGAGGATAGGGAAGCCGGCGATTCCGAATGTGATGGCCTGGCGCTGATCTTCAGTCAGGTGGACGGTACGTCCATGGATAGATATGGCAGATTCGTCTACGACGACTTTTATGGGCCTCTGGTCCCTGACGAGGCATCCGAGTGGTGTGGCTCCGTATACCGCGTTCATGATGGCGTTAGCTCTGCTTCCCACCGGGATGTCCGAGAGGAGTGACATGCGCGTTACAGCCTCATAGGCGGGGATCGCATTGGAAGGTAGCTTGCCGAGCTTGTCGCACGCTTCGAGGAAGGCCGTGTTGCCGGCGATTCGTCCCACCTTGTGAGTGAGGCGGAGTAACGGCTTGTGGGACCAGGGATACGCCTGAAGCCGAATCCGCAGCTCCCGAGTGGCCCTCATCTGGGTTACCGAGTCGACTGTCATGCGGAGGAAGGCGAAAGCACCCATCAGCCATACGCCCACAGGTCGATGGCAACTCCATCCCGCTTCGGTGTTCATGTTAGCGAGAACGATCTCCATTCGCAACGGGTACGCGGTCAGGCTGGGGATGGTCGCCGTCACGGGGTGGGTCTCCTTATCGTCGTCCATGGACACGAAAGCGGCCAATGCTGAGGACGCTGCGTTGAAGATCCGGCCCATCCTGGTCAATGCTTCGAAGCGATCCAGATAAAAGTTGTGAAAAGGTCCGAGGCGATCCGAGAACCACTGAGCTTCGCTTTGATCGATCTTGAAAACTTCCATCGGTATGAAGAATAAAATCTTTATCCTGAGGGAACGCCAAGCACGGAGCGGCAGTAAGGAGGCGCTTGAGCTCAGAAAAGGCCTCCTTCTGAGCTGGGACCCAGGAAAAACGCGATTTATCCTTAGTGAGTTCATACAGAGGGGCCGCGATCATAGCGAAACGAGGAATGAAGCGGCGGAAAAAGTTGGCCATGCCAACAAAACTTTTCACCTCCTTCACCGTCTTGGGAGTAGGGAAGTTTTCAATAGCCTCCACATTCCGGTCGGCGGGAGAGTACGAATGCTCAGAAATAACATGGCCCAGGAACGTTATCTGCGAGCGGGCGATCTCAGTGAACTTTTTGTGCGATATCTTAAGGTCGAATGCCCTGAAACGCTCAAGAACCTTGCGCAACGAATGCACGTGATCTTGGAAAGATTTGTTAAATATGACTACGTCATCGATATAGGCCAAACAATTATCTTCGAGTCCTCCCAGGACCCTAGCCATGACCCGACAAAAATAGGCGCCTGCATTCTTCAACCCGAAGGGCAGGTAGTTGAAGTGGTAGATGCCTCGGTGGGTGGCCCACCCACACTTATACTGGCCGTCCGGCGACAGCTTAAGCTGCATATAGCCCGACGCGAGGTCCAGAGTTGTATAAAACCTATTACCAGCTATCTTGACTAAGACGTCCTCAATGCGCGGCAGGGGAAAGTGATCCGGGATCGTGATGTCGTTGAGTGGCCTGAAGTCCAGACAAACTCGCAAGGACCCGTCCTTCTTCTTGACCAAGACCGTGTTATGCACCCAAGGTGTATCGCTTTCAGTAATACGCCCTGCCCTGAGTAATCGATTGATATGGTCGTCCAGCTCCTTCTGGAACTTGACCGGAGTACGTGGGGGACGAAACTTCATAGGTGGCACGTCCGTAGTAGTCTTGATATCTATTTCAGTGTGGTCGCAAGATCCCAAATCGTAGGCTGAAAGGGAAAACCGATTACGATATTCGTTGAAGAGATCCCGCAAAATCTGCTTCTCGGCATCGGTGATGGAGGCATGAGTGAGGTCAAAGGACAAGGTCGTCTGGCTGGAAATGGCCGGGCCGGCGTCGAACGCAACAGCGTCCATGTGGACGGTTCCAGGAGTCGTCGCGGAAGGGCAGTAGAAGGTTCCGTTGTCGGACTCAGCCAGCCGTACTGCGAATGCGATAGCCTGATCCTTATAGAGGACTTCCGTTCTATCCGTGGGGTTAGAGACCAGGAGGCGGTACCTCCCGGAGTTGATAACCGCTGGAGCGACCATTAAGGATTTGTCGGCTAAAGCCGAGCGCTGCGCGATTAACATGAGGGGAGCGGGAAGGGTACCCGTCGTTTCACAAGGGACAAAAGTTTCGGTCCCTGGCTCGAGCACCGTGGTCCGGAAAACGCGCACCGGTAAGTCCGTTGCGGAGCTCGCCTCATCAGCCGGAGTGAGGCCCATTATGTCTACGTGGGCTCCCCCAACCACGAACTTCTTGTTTGCGTAGTCGATGCTCCAGGGAGGCAGCCTGCGAAGGAGGTCATTGCCCAAGATTATATTATAGGCCTGAACCGAGTGAGGAACCGAGGGAGCGTCGGTGAAGTATATGGGGTGACTGAAAGAGTAATCGCCAATCTGTACGGTCGCGCACGCGAACCCCACGAGTTTTACCGGGGACCCAGACACCCCGATAGCGCAGGGAATAGGGCTTTTCTGAAGGGTAAACGTGCCCAAGAGAGGGGCCATGTCGCAGCTGGTCAAAGTGATCGCTGCGCCCGTGTCGACCAGAGCCAACATCCGGACCGTGTTGACCCTGATTGGAATCTGGGCGACAAAGTAGGACTGCGGAAGATCAACAGAGCTAATGACCACGGGGCTGGCTGAAGCTCTCGGTGGCCACGACGTAGTTGCATCCAGCTCCACCTTTGTGAACTGGAGGGAGTGCGGCGGGGGCGGAGCGACCCTAAGGTCGGAGGGATCGGGACGGAGCGGTGCGGGGAGCGAAGGACCGGGGTCCCGTGTGGGTGCCGGCCAATCGAAACGAGGAAGAAGATGCGGGTAGTATACCTTCAAGTATAGCTTGATCAAAGACTTGAGTACGAGGAATGAAACGTAAAGGCAACACCCCGAGACCCAAATGTCAAACGGGTGAAACGAAAAGAAATCCCAAAGAGATGGAAGCGCTGGCGCACTGGAAGAAACGGATCGAGAGATCTGGTTCTGGCTCTGCGAGCCCATGGGCGACAACAAATGCTCATAATGCCGAACCTCCCAGAGCTCCGTAAGACGATGCTCCGAAAGGAGTTCGCTGATATTAGTCAACACCAGATTATGAAAAATAGTCAGCGGAGGGGTCGGCACTGGGAGAGTAGCACTCGACGCCCGTGCGAACACGGGAACGTCGGCGGCAGATACCGAAATCCGCGAGCCCGTGACAGGGTCAAACTTGATGGTGCCATTTTCAAAAGGAATAAAGAAAACCAGATTGGGTGAGCAAGGGACCGGCTCGACCGACTGGGACAACAAGAAAGTACTGACGTCCAAGAAGAACGAGAGAGTTAGCCCACTGGAAAGCGTTACAGCGACGCGAGGTTTGGCAAAGCATGTCGCGTTGAAGAGCTGCAACTCGTAATGCGAACGTGATATGGGCATGCACCGGCGGATCCTAACGAGGCCGTTACCATGATACGTAGCGGCCACATCATGTCTTTGGAGTAGCCGGCGCACCGTGTGGGTGGGATCCATTGTTAATGCCGAATGTAGAGAGAAGGCGAACAGGCTAACGCGGTCACAGAGGGACGACAAGGCATGACGGAATAACGCCGCGCTGGCGCCTTGTACCACATCCTCGACTGCAGGGAGCTGCGCCGCGAGCTGGTTGGACGTTACGAGCCCCACCTGCGGGGATGACCGTGGCATGCGGCGCGGAAGAGCCACCGCATAACCCTGATCAGTAACTATAAGCGTTTGTCCACAGTCCGCAAGAGCGGCGCTGTCCTCGTCCCAAGAGAGAGCGAGCTCTTTTGATTCGCTGAGCCATACGTTGCCCATTCTGTGCCCCTTCATCTTAGACACAGCCAGGAACTGACAAGTCTCTTCCTTGTCCGGGGCCCATAGCAGGACCGACCCGTCGCTCAACACGCATAGTCCCTCCTTGTACTTACAGTGCCGTGTGTCACCCACGGCCGAATCCGGGGAAGGAGAACCGTGGCGTATATGAATGTACGTAGACAGGAGGTAGCAGTTAGTGACCGAGATAGAACGTGTAACGCAGCAACCCCACGGAGCTGAAGGCCACGGCACCTCCAAACGGTTGGACGTTTTGGACACGCTTCCGTCTGATGTCAATATCCCATGTTCGCACTTGTGATGTTGGACCATCAGTCTGCAATGCTCGACCGATACCGTCCTGTGAGTTTCAGAACGGTTTTCGTAACGAGCGCCAAAGAAACCAACCGAGAATGAAACGGTCTGCTCAACGATTTTACACAGCGACGCAGGGGTGTCGTACCGTTTGGTGTTGGGCCTGTAGAGGGTAACCGACAAGCTTCGAGGCGAAGAAGAAATATTCGGAAACAAGCGAGAGCAATTGTAATCAAGGGGTACTCGAAGGAGATAATCGTGAGGGCTCGATGGACAGAACCACGCGGGTTGGGCGAGTGCCGCCGGGAGCCCTATGCACATTATTAAACAAAGAGCTACCGGGTTGACACCCCAAGGGTTCCGGGTTGGAGCCGAACGTGGGGCCGACGCTCCCGTGCGGACCGCCTGCGAGAGTTCGTCATTTCGTTTTAAAAGAGCCGCCACCCGGGCCTGGGAGTTGTTCAGCGCCTCCTGTTTCTCTCGGAGAGAGATAGACAGAGCATTTATCTTGTTGCGGGCATCGTCAAGATCACCCCGGGTTGAAGAAGGAAGCGGGGAGAGTGAGCGGGCGGGAGGCCGAGAATCACTGGATGAAAAACGAGCGCGAGCCGAAAGTCGCCTACCTGTCGGCTTCGGGCCGGAAGATCTGGAAGAAGGGCACTGTCGTGCGAAGTGGCCGGTGCCTCCACAGTTGAAACATGAACCGGCCACAAGACGCGATTGCCAGGCTGTACCGGAGTCCGAGCGACGCGAACGTCCACGCCGGGAGCCGCTCCACTGCCTGAAAACGGATGGCGAGTCTCTGTTATAAGACGGATTGTGATTGAACCTCACCTGTCGTGGAACCCCCAACGCGGATATCTCCGCCGATGGGCCTGTGGGGTTAATAAGCCGCTCCGCTGTAGCCTCCGCGAGCAGGTGCTCCACCGCCTGCGCCTTGTTGACAGCCTGTTCAAAAGTAACCGGATTATCAAGCTTGACAAAATACCTCACATCGGGTCTCAGGCGGGCTGTAAACTCTTCTAACGCTCGCTCCTTTTGGACAGCTAGGTCCTGACCTGCCGTCGCCGCCCGTACGAGGTTCATCAACCGATTAGCGAACACTGCCGCAGATTCCAAACGCTCCTGTCTACAGGAGGCTAGCGCCTGACGGGCAAGATGACGTTGATGAGGCCCTTCGAAACAGTTCCTCAAGTGGGCAATGAGAGATTCGTATGAGGTCCGATCATCGTCGGAAAGTTCTTCCACTTTTTCGCGAGCGATGCCATCCAAATGGGCAATCAAAAAGTTGGCCTTCCGCTCGGAGCTAATTTCGCCGGGAAGAGTGCGCATAAGATCCTGTAGGCGGCGCACCCATATGGAAAACTGAACCCCGTCGCCTGATCCCGTAAAAGGGGTGATTTTAGAGGCCAACCCCTCTGGCACCAAAGAGGTGACCGCCGGAATGGCGCGTATGTGGGCATCGACGGCCCCAAAAGAAGCATTGAGTCCTGACAGGAGGGACGCATTATTTTCGGTTATCGTCTGTGCAAGCTGGGCCGCCGTGTCGTGAGAGTCCTGCCAGACCCCGGCCACCGCCTCGACGGTGGCGTCCCGCAGGTGGCGTGCATCCCGCCCGAGCCCCGCCGCGGAATCCTCAACGTCGGAAAGGGCCGACGTCAGGGGGCCCGTAATGGCCAATAGCGATTCGGGTCTTACGACCTCAGCGGCACCTGAGGTGCCCTCATCCTTAACAAGATCGATCCGTTGCTGGGTAGCTACGACCCCAGAGTTGGTCGCTTTGGCTCGAGCCCTGGTAGTAGGGGGACCCATAGCGACACCAGACTAGTAGCAGAATAGCGAATACAAGAACGCAGCGCAGTCGAAGACGACAAATGGAACAGCAGAGCCGCGACAGAGGAGATTTTATATGCAGTTGCTAATGGGTGCGAAGGCGATCCAAAACATCAAGCCCCTGGAATTCAAACATTCCGAGGCGCCCCCGTCCGCCTGCTGATTTCCCGAGCCTAGAGTCGATGGCATGGACAAAATGTAAACATTGCTTATCGGAGGCTGCATCGAGAAATCGCCGAGCCGCGAGAAGACCGTCCAGCGCGAACAAAGCGAACCACAACAAAAAGCTGCGCAGCGCGCTGAACGCTGACTCATCGGTAAAAGACTGACGAAGAAAGAGTTGCGCAGTTGCATTAGAAGTTAAAGTTTGCATCAGAAACGAAGGTGTGCTAGGAAATGAGCCAATAGCATCAGAACAAGAGAAACTCCAAAAACACAGAAACCCCAATACAAGACTCACCGCGTCTATTTCGAACACTTGCGGAAAGATTCGACCTTGGCTTCTCAAGCCACGTTACACTGTACTGCCATATACCCAGGCAACCACGAAGAAACCCATAGCATGCTATTCAACGGGGGTCGATTTACAAAATATGCACTGAGTGCCACGAACGAAAGGCCTTACTGACTATAGACTCCACCGAACCCCTCACTACCTCGCGAGAATTACCAAACGCTTAGCAAACACCTGGGGATACAACGGACGTCCGACCGCTATACTGACCACGCAAACGACAGATCTGTTTCTGGCTTCACAAGCCACCATGGTGGGATACATTCTGTTGGCGCGCGAAAGAGAAAAAAGAGCAAATCGAAGGAAAAGAAAGGAAAGAGCAAAGTCGCGAATGGAGGCGGCAACCTCAAGGAACGAACCCGTAAATGGGCAAAGAAAAGATTGGCCAGATCTGTTAATGCCCGGCTACGGGGCAGCTAAGTTAAAAAACTCACGTGCTCCTGATGCCCGGCGCACTCGCTGCTACCAGTAAATGCGATGGTGGATCATATTAGCTGGGAACACCATAGAATGACATCAGGTTTATTAGGTGCCGGCGATAGATAGGAGACGTGAGTTCTTCGACCCAGTCGGGGTCAGCCGCCATCCTCCAGTCGTCGTCCTCCGTTGAATGCCTTCCATCGGCTCCTCGCCTCGCGCATGCTGAAAGCACAACATCAGTCTCGACCATCGAACGCTCACTACAGTATCCCGAGAACAGCTCATACCCCTTGCACTTACGAGGGCGAGAAGGTATAGTTCTGCATGCCTTTCATAGCCGATGCCATCAGCTCGGCCGTCAGGAGAGCTCTACACAGGTGTGGCCTCGACGATGCAGTCCAGTTGGTCGAAATTCCCCCAACTTCCCTTAGGCAACAGTTAGTCCGGAACCGAGGCTATGATCGCATATGTGCTACCTCTCACTGTGTGGTCTGTCCTAATGGACGAGAAGGTGACTGCCAGGAGTCAGGTGTGGTCTACCTGATAACTTGTAAGCTCTGTGGAGATGGCTATATTGGAGAAATTGGGCGACCTCTCTGCACTAGAATCAAGGAACACCTTGATGGCCTGGAGAAATCGAGGCCTGAGACCCCCCTGGGCTCTCACCGCTTGCGATGTCATGGGGATGTGGAGTCTGAGAGCCAAAAACCCCAAAATGAACAGGAAAGATGAGTGCATAGCAACAACAAGTGAACTCGCCCCATTCCTCGGCCTGTCTCAGCGACAGCCGGTCGTGTTTACAGGTTAGCTCCACCGCGGTTGGTTTGCGACTCTTTTCCAAACTCCTCTGGTCTGAATAAACTGTTTTGTAAGTTTGAAATGGTTTTGGGGGACAAATCGCATTTATTTTTGAATTTCAAGGCTCTGAGGAAGGCGATAAGGCCGAAACCTTAGCCGAATAAAATTGATTAACATCTTGGTCACGGCTTCAAGAAGAATACAGATAAATAAACACAATGCCAAGATTTATAGAAAGTCGAACTTGGATACAAATGAACGAAATATTCTTTTATTGGTATATTACAAGAAATTTGCTTCAACTGGACTAAACAATCACTTACGCGTGTTCGCCTAAGCCTACGCAAAGTGAATTTCCTTTCCTCAGACTCAGGCTAACACAGGATAATAAAAAAAACTCGAATTTACTTCATCAAAGCATTTCATTGCAAAACTCGAGCCCAATTCGGCTAGTGCTACGGCCTCTCTGCGCTCTAACCATAACGTTAGAGACCGTCTCTAACTCATGGATAGAGCGCAGCATGCTACTTTTTCCACCCTAACTCCCTAAACACCGAAAGAACATTATAAAACAACAAGAAAACAAAAAGAGGAACGAATCGCCGACAAATATGCGCGAAAGGAATAGGTGCGGCTGCGTCGCGATCTGAATGGAGCGCGTTATCTTCCACATACTAAATTCCGACATTTTTCAACAACTTTACCTGGAGCCCATCTTTGAAACAGCTGTGGACTGTTCCTCACACCTATCTACTGGCCGCTTGCTTTCCCCAATCGTTGTTTAGTTCTCGATATGGGTTTCCAGATGAAGATTAGATGAGGAAAATTTCGAAGTGTCTCACGGAAATGGCCATAACTTCCTTCAAACTCAACCATATGAGTTCGTTTTGGTGAAGCAGGGTCTGCTAGGTTGTCGCTTTCGAATGACTACCTAAGCTATGCCATATCTTCAAAACGAAGGAAGTTATTTTGAGAGAAACCTGATGAGGATTCGATGAGGAAAATTTTGAAGTGTTTCACGGAAATGGCCATAACTTCCTTCAAACTTTACCATATGAGTTCGTTTTGGTGAAGCAGGGTCTGCTAGGTTGTCGCTTTCGAACGACTATCTGAGCTATGCCATATCTTCGAAATGAAGCAAGAAAAATTCAGAAAAGCCAGTTGAGGGAAGCTTTTTTTTGTCGAATTTGCGAGATCTTCCCACGAATCTTCCCAAAAATCGATTCATTGTTACCGAAATTTTTCCATTATGCATACTTCGCTCTCGGAGGCCTAGTGGAGAGGCGAGAAGCGTCGGTCAGCTTCTCTGTGGGATGCGCCATGCATGAAGGCTTCATCCACATTCTTAATGAATGCAAACGTTTTTGCGATCCACATAGTGGCCGCTAACACCAGATTACGTACTTGCAATCGTAGTAAGATATGAAAGAATTCCATATCAGCTAATTTTTTGTTTTCATCCCATTGTTTCTGGAGTGTCCATCCACGGTGGTACCCGTTGATAGATATTGCTTTCCAATCGGTGAATTTCGGAGGTGTCTCTGTACGTGTTTTCTGCCGGCGGACGAATGAAAGAGTTATTGACATTGGTGGCTTCGTTGTGGATCGCGCCATGCATGAGGTTTCCATGATGATTTTGTTAAATTAGCTTCGGGTTCAAACCTACTTAGTCAGTTTTATCATTTCTCTCCTTACACTTTAGACCCTCAGCGTTAGAAATTCTGTTGATCACTGCCTACCTAAACGATTACGACCCCCCCTTCATAGCGGACCAAGTACGACCCCCCCCCTCCCCCGTCGAGGATTCCTTAGCGGAGGCTTGACCCTGCACGCTGCCTCGAATCCGATGGGCGAGCGGCTGCGAGGCGGAGCAACTTTTGCGACTCACTGGTTTAGCCTCTCGCCTGTTTGTGTCTACCCCACCGCTAATGATACAGGGCTGTGTAGCCTTATGTCGAATCTTTGCTTTGTGGCGTCGCACTGGCGGCGCGATCAGCACGACTTGCCGCGGTCGGTTAGAATTCCGCTCAGAACGAAAGGGACTAGTACCATGGAGATCCTTCAAAGAAACAACTGTTTATCTCATCATCATCTGAGAACAATAACTTTGGGACCCTAAAAAGGCGAGATAGTAACACAAAAAGTACTAAAATAAAAAAGTACTACTAAAAGTACTACTACTACAAAGTAGTACTAAAAGTAAAAGAAGCAATACCTTCTCATCACCGTTACATAATGAGAATTCTATTCAAGAAATAACCAACTGGAGTGTGAACTTCAAAGGGAGAGTACACAATGCACGCAAACACAAGCAAAGAGATCAGCCGCGCCGCTCGCCGCGGGCGGCCGCGTGAAAATTCTACGTGAGGCTACGCGCCGTGATACAGAGGGTGGAATGGGAAGGATTGAGAAAAAGGGTTTCGAGTTCCTATTTCTCGGATTTTTGACCGCCCTGTTCCGTTCTTTCTCTACTGTTACGACTACTCTACTACTACTCACCTGGATTTTTATAATCCACAAATATTCCGCAATGTGACATAATTATCCTTAACAGTGCCTTTAAATGCAACTTCTAGGAATAACAAGAAACCGTTAAAGAACTGGAGACTGAAATGGACGTAACAACTTTTATTTATCAGAAACAGAAACCTTCCAACGCTAGTATTAGCTTCGCTTTCTTATGGAACTCTTATTTTCTCTAACTATGGCTATTGCAAGCCTCCTCCTCCGCTGCCAAGTAGAGGCACTCAGTAGTGGAGCGTGTATCTCACGGTGGGTGGAACCTTTTGAAATACTCCAGTGGTTAGATCAACAGCCCAGTCATCAGTTATTTATTAATCTAAATGGAAAAAAATGTGGAACTCACCAGATTGAGCGACCGTCAATCAAATACAGCCCTACGGGTGGCTTCTGCTAAAGTTTGCGGAAGTGTTTTGAACTGTAGATCTGTTTTTTCCTTTCGAACTCACTACACCTAAAAGAACAAGCATTACATATGTAGAAACAAAGAAACATCAGTGATTACATATACTCAGTATCTATTCAAACGATTAGGGTCATTGTTAAGAAAAGGAAGCAGCCTATGCTGTGATTTAAGGAGGGCAACAACATTGGGAGTTGTTGTGGGAAAGGGGAGAGTAGGCGAGTTTTGGCGCCACACCGTGTATCACGTATTAATGTACCAAACACATCCAAAAAGACGGCAAACACACGCTTTTGTTAAAGACAACTTTTACAGCATATGATCCCCATGGATGCTTACGGCTGCGTACATAATTTGTGGTGCCGGTGGCAGGGCGTGGCTGCTTGTCTGTGCGTCTCCGCCTGTGCCACCCTGTCTCATTGCCGTGTCGTCTCTGCGGGTGTGTGCACTTATGACAAAAAATCGCGTGGCCGCACGCGGCGAGTCCGTGCTGGTTGTTCCCGTGCGACTGCGTACAGGTCCTCGATAGTTTGACGTCCGGAGTCACTTTTCCTTCCGAGTTTCCTAGACACAACGTGACCAGTTGTAGTATATGTTTCCTGCTTACATAGAATTCGGTCAACATTAGTCCTGAGGCAGTTCTCGAATTCCAAGCTTAGTGGAAATCCGAAGAGACTTTTTTGCTTTTCTTCGCTTACAGTAACAGAGGCCTGCTCACCGAGACTCCTGACTGGACCAGCTTCTCATTTCTGTGAGGGAAGAATAAACAGCTGAGTAGAGTGATCGTAATGAGGAGGGGGAGGCATCGCACTATAGACATCAGAACCTTAACCTAGAATAGGTTAGAATTTTGTTTCTACATTGCGGCTCAGGAAAAAAAAGCAAAAGATCCATCTGAGATTGCAGATTGACCCCGAAAAAATCCACTCAAAATGCTTAGATGGGTAACTTTTTATTAGTTCCCCCTCAATGTGATAACAACCTGCAATTATACAGTCCGCATCATTGCAGCATGGTTCTGAGCTATCTAAACACAACAAATGCTGCTTTCTTAAAAGAGCTACCATGGTGCCACAATTATGGGTCCTGAGCGGAACCCCAGCAGACAGCGGCAAACCGTGCTGATAGCGCTGCGAGTGTGACGCCGCAAAGCGATTTTTTGTCATAAGTGTACACACCCCGTCTCTGCACTTCCTCCGTGCCACTATGCCTCGCTACCTGAGAACAAAGTCACGCCCTACCGGCGCAAACTGTGAACGCGGTCTAGCGAAGTATCGCACCCGAGGCTTTGGAAGGGAAGGAGCTTCGGGTAGTTGAATCACCCCGAAGTTCCTTCCTTGAGCCTATTCGAAATCCTTATCCTGAAAACCCTCCATAACCATTCATACTGTAAGAATGGAGCCGTTTCGCGTGCTATTAAGTACTGATGCAGTGACACGCACTATACGATTTCGCTCGTAAACGCGCCTTTCTCCCACATTGATCCCGACCACAAAAAGGTCCTCATCAGGTAAAAAAAACTCGTTGAAAGAAGTCGTTCCAGGTCCACTAACCCCGGAAAAACTCCTTTTTCACGCCGAGTAATTGTACCCGTTTTTACTACATTAGAACTCAATGATGTTTATGTCCTCACAACAAATGATCTTTTCCAAATGATATCGAGCGACAGTGAACGGATGGAATCGCAGAAAAAGAAATAAAAGTAGCGGAATTCTTATTTTGAATCGAAATCCAAGCAAAAGAAAAACCAGCCACTCTGCACGTGTGGGAAATGACGATCAATAGTCCGACCGACGCTGAGATTCAATGACCGATCGATGGTCACCTAAAAAAAACCCAAAGTCAGTCATGCCGATTGAATGTTCCTCTAGTGACGACTGGGGATCGAAAAAAGAGTGAATGTCGACTCGAAAAAGAAGCGAAGTTGACTTCGTTACTTTTTCGAGTCGACAGGAGGGGGGGGGGTGGATCAGAGCCTAGCAGAGTTTATCATCCGATGCTTGAAACTCATTGTGAGGGTGAACAAAAACCGCAGAAAGTGGCCGCATCCTGTCCTCGTATCGCACCGGTGGTATCGCACCGAAGGGGCTGAAAATTGCTAACAATCACTCTATAATATGTCATGCAGACGAATTTCACTGATAATAATAAAGGAGAAGGGTAGAGACGACGCAGGAACGAGACAAGGTGGCAGAGACACGCAGCCACGTCCTGCCGCCGACCCACAAAGTATGAACGCGGCCTTATAGCGCGAAGAGCGATAAGATTTTTTCAATGTAAAGGGAGGGGAATGTGTTATTTGACACTAGATCAACGATCAGGAAAGGAGCTTCGAGATAGATGGAACACTTTCGATGGGCAAAAACGGTTTTGATATAAGAAGTGCGTTATCTACCTCAGAACTTCCTCTCCCTCACTAGTCTCAGGAGAAAATTCTTTCTTCCGAAGAAGTGAAGAAGGTCCCATTGTAAACGTTATGGATAGCCGAAGAATCAATTTGATATGTAGTCAGGCGTGTCTGGTATAGGAACACGCAGTACACCATATTCAGTGCAACGAGCTTACTCAACCTTTCTATTGATCCGCCCGAAAATTACTGCAACCAGTCAGTTTCTACAAAGGGGTGACAACCTTTTGAGACCAATTTACAATGTAGCATATACTGGATAGGACCTGATGAATCTTGAAGGTGTCCAAAATTCGTTTGACGCCCTTGAAGTTAACTTATCATAATAATCTATGAATACCAGTTGGGCTAGCGGGGTGTATGCCCTTATGTCAGCATTTTGCACGACGACGAGCGGCGTGCGAAGCAGTGTGTGCGAGCTATGCGCGTCGAGGTAGTTGGGTCTCACGTTAGAACGATTACACGGTAATACTAGGAGCGCGATACACAGTTGACTTGTGATCACTTCGGGACCAACAACACGACGCCTTTAGCTCGTCCGCATTGCTTAGCTTGCCACATGCTGCGGTGCGAAATTCTGACATGAGGGTACACACCCGAGCTAGCGCACACTACTGCGTCGTAACACCATGGGCGTCCGTGGGTAGATTAAAATTGCTTCTTTCTGTCAGTTTACTTTGTACCCATTACCACATCACGCCACGCCGACTTTAGGGAGGGAGGGGGTGGGGGGTTGCCCGCTCGCTTAGAGTATGCTCAAGATGGCTTCGACGATAGTCATTCAAAGCTGCGTTGGAACCGAGTTAAAAATATTTGTTGTACGCTCCGCGCACTGTGCCAGGCCTCTTTCATGACCATCACAAACTCATTGCTGACCTTAATTTATCCTTTCCTCACGTTCTGGCTGTCCGGAACCTAATTAAGAATTTTCGTGTCTAGAGGCAAAGTTTCGGCGCATGCTCCGCTCACCGTGGACGGAGCTGAACTTGTTTCATGTGTGCTCTTTACTTCTTGTCCCAAGCCGTACCTATCCCAAACTTGTCCCCATCTCCGCAGATTGTTTTTCATGTTATGCCTAATTTCGTGACGGACGGAGAGACAAACGAAGTATTTTATATATAGTAGGATTTTAAAGCATGAAATACACGTCTCAAGAACAACTTCTTCGAGGCTACCAAATTTAGATACACTACATGAAAACAGTGTTGGTACTTCTGATAGCGACTATTATCTGTGCCGTGGCATACGGTATTCTTATCAGCACCATTCGAAAAAGCACTGCAGACTTGTAAGTATTTAGTGGATTCCGCTAAACTTGCATATAATTAATTAATAGCCGTTTCAGACGACGTAAAGATATACGAATGAATATCCAAGCCATTGGACTACTGATTGCCTTGGTCATTACTTGTATACATTTTTGCGCACAATACACCTTTAATAAGCTCGGAGTAAGTTTTTGATCATACGTAGAACAAAATGATTAAGCTCGGAAATAATTCATTTTGCTTGTACCTTTACGCTCCTTGTCGAATCGACACAAACAAGGCAGTGGGTGTTATAAATTGGGTGAGAAAAGGGATCCGCGTTTCTTGTTAAAAACACCGGGAGGGGCAGTTTTGACCGTACCCGTAACACTTGCACTTCGTTAGGTTGCACACATTGCGCACACGACATTTTGCTGAAACGTAATAGTGATTTCAACGGATTTTTTTAACATGAGACCTTCTTTCTTACCCTTTCGATTATTCTCCTATTCATTGTTTCACTAGATTACTGCTATTGTTGTTTCACGTACAGTAGCGCTCAAAAGTCTTCGGCGAAATGGTCTTTCACTTGGGTTTTTTCACTTGTAACTTTTTTGCAACTGCACCGATTTAAGAGAAATTATAGTATGTTGTACTCGGAGACACTGCATACTTTATATACTATTTTGGCGCGCAACGGTGTAGGTTACGTGGTTATATGAAATTTTTTAATTTTGGCATGCCATCGCTATGCCGTCCCGCTGTGCCGCTGTCATCAAAAGTCGTGGTATTTCTACAAAATATTGATGTTCTCTGAGGCTTGCTCTTTTTGTTTTTGTATAGAAAGCCGTTTTTCTTAAACAAGCCTCTTACTTTTTTTGGGTGGTCTTGTAGTAAATTCTTGTAAAAAATCATGAAAAGTGGCAAGCGGCGCTCAAGTAGTAGGAAATGTTGACAATAGGTTCAGGCACCACATATTAAAATTTTGTCAAATTTGGTCAAGTAGAAAAAAAGTTATGACAAAAAAGTTTTGGCCGAAGACTTTTGAGCGCTACTGTAGCTCGTATCATCATGAATGAATAAAATACACCCTACAAAGCAACAAATGACATCTCCACCAGCAAGCAACTCGAAAAGGTGATGTTGCAGTTTGAAGAAATGCGCGGGAGACCACAACGTTGCGTTTTGAAACCGGGTTTCTCTATCGAGTATTTCTTTTGACCTCGAATGTTTTCAGAAGGATCATTTCTCCCCACCTTCCTCTTTCTCTAGACCCAGCGCGGATCCTTTGATAAACTTTATTTGAAGCCTAGCACACGCGTTCTTCGAATCTTCTTTTTTCTGTTTTTATTTTTCCCATCTCCACCGGAAATCATGACTTATAGATTGGTAAATGGTCGACAACTGCTAAGTTATCCATTTGACAGCTTATTTTCAGATGACCACTACCATGTACACTACGCGATCATTCACACCATTATGGATCGGTATGCTGACGTTCATCAATCCATGGATGATTCTTCTAATGAACAAAGATCTGCGTCGTGCGACCTTAGGGGCACGCATAAGTGAAGAAAGCACTGTCCGTATGGCCGTATTCAGTCAACAAAAGAGTCGCTCAATGAAGATGCCGAATTCATATCAAAAATACTAGTCTTCAACCTTCATTTCAATACCACGCTACGCCAGTGTTGCTATTGAAGGGAGAGCTTCTATCAACGAGAGGGTATTAGGAAAGCCGTCGGGATCCTCCAAGCTAATTCGGTACCGCAGACGTACTGAAACTAAACTCATGTAAGGAGAAGTTGGAAAGACGCTCGTCATTTGGATACGGTATTACCAGCATGATCCAGTTCACGGAAATAATACAAAACGTATGTTGCTTCGTATTACCTGCCTAAAGAGGCAGCATTAAGTCAGGACGCGGTGCCACGTTAAGTTCGTAGCACTCCCCGCGCGAATAGGGGGGACCAGCAGGAGTCCCACTGCCGCTTGAATGTATAAGCAGATGAATTCGTGTGTCGCATCTTCACCAAATGCTACCGTCGAATTGAGTTACCATACAACGCAAACCAGGTCATCGCGCCGCAAGTACCTTGCTGGTCTTAGCTCGAATTGTACGCACGGAAAACTCGCGCTTGTCGCCTCCTTGAGTAACCTAAGGCCGCGTCCATACTTTGCGCACCCACGCTGGCATCGACGGCGATGGCGACAACTTGACGCCGTCGCTGCCTGAGCTGGGGCCGGTGCGCAAAATATGAGCTACCTGCAGTCACACATCATGCCACAATCATCCGCTACCTTCGAAAACCATCATTTATGGACTCAATTCCTATACCAAATTGGTTAATTAAAACATTGCAGAATCGAAATGAATTACAGCAATTGCCGCAAAACCTTCCGAGTCACAGCTTGACAATGTCGCTGATTCCCATTTCATCCATTTCGAGAACATTGTTCACTGCTATCAAGTAACTTCCAATCTGCCCTGTTCCTCTGACCCAGCAGGTACCAGTGGTGGCAGAGCCCGGCCCATCGACGCGCTGCGCCCATTTGAGAATCTCTTCGGTTATCAAACGGAGAAGTGTTGTGTTTGAGTTTGTTCAAATGTTATGCATGTCAATTATGTATATTATTATAGTGACTGTCAGTGCTTTTATTTGTTTCCATGATTTCGAAATAAGATCTTCATAAAAACCGTTTACCACTGACTGGCACATCTTCAACGCTAGACCAACTTTTATAGCACCAATAATAAATATCCAGAAAAACACGACCATTGATTTTTACAATACCGCAGACATATTAGAATAATCAACGGCAGGCGACTGATTAAACGGCACCGTAGCTCGGTAAAGTGAATAAAATGGGAAAGATTTAGAAGTGTTGGATTCGTCTCGAAGCGACGAACTCAACGACTTATAAAATGTCGAACATTGAAAAGTAGGTCACCAGCTTCTCGGTAGAAGCTGCAAAAATTCCTCTTTTTCTATCCTCAGGCAAGACCCCGGTTTTGTTGAGCCTAGATTTACATGTTCAATTGTTGACATTTCTGAAAGTTTTCATTTCAAGCTCATTTCTTCAGAATCGATAGACTAATCACAAGTAACTCACCTTTCACAGACTACTGGCCGCATACTGCAGGACTTACCTTCAGTTACAAATTACAGGCAAGCGCTTCTTCTATGATGAAGCTTCAAACATCAGTATACGGCGCACTTTGTACGCTAGACAATTTCCTTTCCCTCTCCTGAAATAACATTTTGATCAATGGAAATCGCATTAAGTTCTCGAGTATAACATCCTACTTTTCCAGAAAAGAAGGCGACATTAGAACAATGTCTACAATCATGAATTTAAAAAGTGTTAATTGTACATGAAAGTATGGATATAGACGTACATTAACTGATTTTAGACGAAATGTGTTCTGATGTATTCAGTATCAAAAATGCTGAACATCGGTGTAAATATCATCTCACTGCGGGAGTTGTCCTCGTATTCTCTTCATGCCTTGTCGGCTCCGACGCCGCTTGCTGACCTCTTGATTACTCTGCTACGCTCGTACAGATGAGGTCAGTGCCTCGCAGTATTCTCACATCACATCAATGCACACTATTGACCTTTAAAACCGTTTACTGTTCTTATTCAGTGATCCTCCCAGTCTTTTTATCTTCATCTTCATTATACAAGAAGCGCTTGCCTGTAATTTGGAAGTCAAGGTAATTTTTGCAGCACGCGGCTAGTAGCCTGTAAAAGGTGAGTTATTTTTTCAATTATTCTATCGATTCTGACGAAACGAGCTTGAAAACTTCCAAAATGTTGCGAAAACTTCAGCTAAAAAGTATCCAGGAATTTGAAGAAGACTCACTAAAAAAATGTTAGTGCGGAACATGGGCGAGCGACAATTGAACATGTGAATGTAGGCTCAAAAAATCGGAGTCTTGCCTGAAGTTAGAAAAAGAGGAATCTTTGCAGCTTTCACCGGGAAGCTGGTGACCTACTTATTTGCGTTCGACATTTTATAAGTCGTTGAGCTCGTCGCGTTGAGACGAATCCAACGCTTCTAATTCTTCCCCATTTTATTCACTTTTACGAAGTTATCGTTGGGACGGTCTGTGCAGTTTAATCCGTCGCCTGCCGTCGATTTTTCAAAAAATGTGAGCGCTATTGTACGTTGAGTATCTGTACAAGCTCTGTGAACCCACTTCTACAAATGGGCCAAGGCCGCGGTCGTACTTTGCGCACCGACGCCGACACCGCCAATTAGACGCCGGCACCGGCGGTGACGGTGACGCAATCATGTGCCCTACGCTGACCACGGCGTCGCTTCGGTAACGCGCTCCGTTTCTTAGAAGCTCGACCCATTCACACTACAGTATGACGACCGTGGCGAAAGCCCACGAAATGGATTCGAAATTCAAATAGCTTGACTCGAATTCGATTTTGTGGGCTCTCGCCACAGTGATCACACTGTAGTGTGGCTGGGTCGATCGTTTTAACGGACCGCGTCACCGGAGTGCTGCCATGGTCGGCGGCGGGAACACGATTTTGCCGGCGTCGGTGCGCAAAGTTTGAAGGCGGCCTTGACTCCGTTTAGACTTCGATATCTCGAGCAAAAAAAATAACCTAGCTAAAATGAAATATATTATAGGTATCCAGTTGATATCTCGGCCCCGTGCCGTATGCTGTGGCACATCGGCGAATTGATGTTGACCTGCAGATAATCAGAAACTTAGCAAAATTTTTCACTCCTTCTTCTTATAAGTTATCAGTTACGCTTGATATTCTATTTTGTGACCATCTATTCCCCAAGTGGAGTGCTGTCCTGAGTTAAGGTGTCATCGTTCACCTATCGACTCTACTACATGGTACTGGAGATCAATCGACAAGTGTACGATGGCACTGCTGGCAGAAAAAAAACACGGCTGTCATACGAGGAGCGGCGAAAATGGGTACGAAATGCAAAGTTCCCAGTGTGCATAGATCCAACTAAGTCTAGAGGTCAACTTGCTAGCTTATTTGGTGATAATATGCTATGCAAACAGCCTCCATGCAGAATTATGACTTCAACCATACTCGCTGATTGCGATCTGCACATAGCTCCACCAATTGTTCCTTGAAATCTTTCAAAAACGCTGTATTGTAATACTTTCGCTAACAAGAGCTTTATTGAACCACGAGACGACAGGTGACTGGCATACCACTGAGTAGCCCTTTTATGGGAAAGAACTGATATATTATAATAACAATAATGAGCACCACAAACACCTAATGTCACAAGCCAAGTCTACGACAATCGCCACATGGGTGGTGAGCGATCATCTACAACACCTCTCCCTAAGATGCAATGATGGGAGTGAAAACACAACAATGATCATGGGCGACTTTCGATGAATCTAGGCATGATCTGTCAATTATGGTTGTTTGGATGTTTCAGCTTCAACCAAGATTGTTAATCACATTATTTCCGACTGACGTTTTCATTTCACAGAAAAAATTGACAGTTAGTATAACGGGGAGATGATGTCCTATAGAATTACTGACTGACCTTTGAGACCGTCGACCGTAGAGGTCCACCTGCCACCCCGTAGTGGTAGAAGAGGGGAATGAACCACCCTAAGTGCACCCTAGGAATTGGTATAACACCCCTTGTTGATATTGTTCAAACCCCCACACCGTGAAAGAGAAAAGCACGGGGATTGATCTAATGCATCCTGATCGTGCTCTCACCAAAAACAGAAGACGGAACCCCACCTCTGCTCAAAACAGGGGTTTGAGAGCTGAAAGAACTCTCGTCGAGCGGGTCTATAAAGATCAGTGTCGGAGACAAGGGCGGGTAGTTTCTGATTTTGTCCCGGGCCATGGATAGGGCAATCACCCTATCACATCTGCAGGATAGAATTATTTACTCTCCTACGACAGAAAAGGAGTTCACCAACCGTCTAAATAAACGGTGTTCTGAGTTGGCGCGGAAAGCAGGCCTCCCCAAAAGCATCATTACGAGGTTAAAATGTGAACTTCCGCTATGCCTCGTTCTGTTCGTCCTCATTAAGACTCACAAGATCGTGGCAGGAGACGAAAGTACGGAAGATCCTACCCGTTTTAAGATCAGGCCATAGTCAGCAATGTAGGTGGTCCCAGATATAGGATCTCATGGCTTCTCAATTTGATTCTGGTGCAGCTACTGAAACATCTACCCGCACACCTTCCGAACCCTACCACGTTTCTCTCGAGGCCCCGAGACACTCGGCTGGTAAAAGGAAGCGTAATGGAATCATTTGATGTCGGCTCTCTACACACGAATGTGTCAAATGATGCTGCAGTGCAAGCGGTCTTCGAAATGTTATCAGAACACCAGGCTTCTATCGAATTTTATGGACTATCCATACTGCAGGCCATGACGCTTTTGAATGTTTGTTTGTCGTGCAACATTTTCGAGTGGTCGGGAGAGTTTTACAAACAGGATAGAGAGCTGGCAATGGGGCAAAGGCTTGCTACTGTACTTGCGGTAGCATTTATGTCAAAAATAGACAACCTGTCCTGGACCGCACACCCATTTTGTATTGTCGGTACATAGACGATTGTTTCCTTATATGTTCTACACAGGTAAAGATGGACAAATGTTTCGAGCTGTTGAATCAGCAGTCGGAACACATAAAACTCACACGGGAAACACCGACAAACAGTTGGCTCCCCTTCCTCAATGTCCAGGTGCTTACAGAACGAAATGGTATAGAAAACCTCCTTGAAAAAACATTCTAGTCCATTTCACTTCTGCGCACCCATCCAGTACTAAGAGAGCCATCATCAGGAATATGGTACGCACAGCCTCTATGGCCCCATCAAGAGGTGGAGAGAAGACCGACTCCGTTAAACAGGCGCTTCGTATTGCAAAAGAAAATGGCTATCCAATAGCAGGATGCGCCAGGGGACATAGGCGCAGAGTGGTCACGCGGGATCGGTGCGACGAAGAAGAGAGAACGAAGATTCCCTTCTGTGTTCCATTCATATCAGACGATCTGAGCACGGCAGTACGTTCCTGTGTTAGGAGGGTTCCTGTGATAGGAGGACTGTACTCCAGGAGATAGTGAGAGTGGTAGACATACCACCCCCAACATATAACGTAGACATACCTCCGAGGTCTACTGGTACAAAACCGCCTCTACGACCGCTTATGTTTAGCCCCTACTTGCTTTATTTATCCGTTCAGCAAGCAGGAGACTGCATGACGTTAGGTGTAGTATATTCGATCACATGTCTTCAATGCGAAGACGAGTACACTGGTGAAACCGGCAGACCTCTTCGCATCCGAGTTAAGGAACACCTAGACGGCATGTTGAAGTCGAAGATTACCACCCCATCAGGAGAACACAGGGTTCGATGCCATAGAATGGACGCATACAGGTGGCCGTCACGATACTATCACGTGGACCCGATATTGCAGCGCGCCGTACCTTAGAGGCCTTCTGGATCACGGCCAGGAGCCCCAGAATCAATAGAAAGGAGGAATGCGTGGAAATCACTAAGAAGCTGGCGTCCTTTGCGGCCCTATGCGTTTTGATCTATTAGATCAATCCCTGTGGTTTTCTCTTTCACGGTGTCGGGGGTTGGAACAATATCAACAAGGGGTGTTATACAAATTCCTAGGGTGCACTTAGGGTGGTTCATTCCCCTCTTCTACCACTATGGGGTGGCAGATGGACCTCTACGGTCGACGGTCTCGAATGTCAGTCAGTAATTCTATAGGACATCATCTCCCCGTTTTATTAACTGTCAATTTTTCCTGAGAAGTGAAATGGCGTTTGGACGAATAGTTTTCATAAAGACTTCACTCGCCCAGACTTTGAAGAAGGCGACGACGCCGAAACGTCAGTCGGAAATAAAGTGATTAACAATCTTGGTTGAAGCTGAAACATCCAAACAACAACAATGATCGACTACATTCATCTGAACAAATGTTTATTTCGTCTATGTGTAATACATGAATCGGATTTTGTTAATCTTGACAACTATATGGACTTAGTTCTTCCCGTGCTGTTGTGCACATCGGGCGACGAATTCTCTCCACTGAAGGCGATCCTGCGCCATTTCTTCGCTATCGTCCCTAGAAACAATCATGCCTCGGAGATCATTATCAAACGTTTGTCTCCACATGTTCCTGAGACGGCTTCTTGCTCGTTTGGCACCCTGTGGAGTCCGATACATGGCCTCCCGCGGAATTCGATACGACGGCATACGTAGGATATGGCCAGCCAGTCGGGGTCTACGTCGTGCGTGTCACATTCACGTCAAGGCAATTCATACCGCATCGGCGTAGAACTTCTTCGTTTGTGATGTGGTCCGTATACCGTATTTTTATGATCCGTCGCAGGCGCCGCTGCTGGAAAGCATCGATCTTCTTGCTCATGCTAGCTGAATCTTTCCATGTCTCACTAGCGTAGAGTGCTGTGGGAACCACAATGGGCAAGAATAACTGCAGCTAATCGCCCAAATCGGTTGTAAGCGTCGGAATACCACTGCCGCTTTTACGACTGTTATGCGTGCGTCAACCTCGGGGTCACCATTACATGTAATCGTACTCCCCAGGTAGCTGAACTTGTTCACGACTTCGAGCGGTGCGTCATCAACCATGATGTTCGCTTGGGTACTGTGGGATCCGATCTGCATGACATTCGATTTATCCCCACTGACACGGAGGCCAATTTTGTTCGACTCCCTGCTTAGGTTTGAGATCATGTGTTGTAGCTTGTCAATATCCTCTACAAGAAGGGCTATGTCATCTGCAAGTCCAAGTTCGTGAGACGATCTCTGCCAGTCCACTTGATGCCTATTTCCATTTCTTGTTCCATCGCCCTTCTCATGACAAAGTCTAGGAAGACATTAAACAAGATCGCTGAAAGAATACACATACTCCCGTGACGATTTTGAAGAAAGGAGTTCAGCCAGTATTCGTCCCTACACAGCAAGACGAGTTGACATACAGATTCTCGAACATACTGACGATGAGCAAGGGTGCACCATACATCCTGAGTAATGTCCATAGTGATTCGCGATGTATGCTGTCAAATGCCTTTCTGATATCCCCGAAGTTGATGAGCAGTGACTGGTGGTAATCCAACATTGTTTTACGATGTTGCAAAGAGTAAAGATTTGTTCGCAGCACGATTTTCCATTTTGGAAACCCGCCTGTTTTTCTCTACTCTTTTCATCGATGGCGCTCCTCAGATTCCGTAGCAGTACTGTGCGGAATACTTTCCCTGGCACGCACAGCAGCGTAACGCCCCTCCAACTTCCACATTCTGTCAGACTGCCTTTCTTGGAGAGTTTGACAATGAATCTTCTCATCCAGTCCTCGGGCACTTCTCCCGTACTCCAGCAGCGGGCGGAAAGTGTTGCTAGCTTCTCTGCCATGAGCCTGCCTCCTGCTTTTACTGCTTTCAACAGCTGCGCAGAGACTTCGCCCATCCCTGGAGCTTTCCTGTTCTTGAGTCATTTGACTGCTTGCATAGTTTCATCAACCGTCACCGGACCGATATCGACATTCAGCCCTTTCATTGTGTCAGCTTCTTCAGAACATTAGGCCTCACTTGACTCGGTTGGATGAGGACGGAGGACGTCGTGGAAATGTTCGGGCCAACCTTCATTCTGTTCATCATCGCTCAGCAGTAATCTACCGTTCCTGTCTTTGATAGGCACATTCGATAGCTCGATATTCCTGTAAGCTCATTTACAATGCAAAACAGGGTTCTTGCATCTCAACGGTCTGCAGCTCGCTGGGCCTCGACTCCTTTTCGTATGAGCCGTTCTTTCTTGTCGCGACGACATGACTTCTATACTATACGGTGACTATACACTGTATTTACGACTCGCTTCGTTCAATTCTTCGACAGTTCTCGCTTGTTCCCTTGGAAGCTTCTTGCTCCCCTCGTCTATTTTTTGCCATGTCCCATCTCAGATCCATTGTTCTCTCCGATTACCCCGCTTTCGCCCGACTATTTTCTCGGCGCACGCGCGAATGGTTCCCTTAAAATCTGTCCAATCCTCTTCGAGACTTTCTAGATCGTTCAGTAGGCTGAATTGATTTTGTAGCTCCAACTTGAGCGCAGCAGTGAATGCTGGGTCTCTCAGTTTTTCCAGAGCAAATGCTCAAACCGTGGCAGTCTTCTCTGTTGCTTCAGCTTGATTTTGACCGCGGCCCTTACTAAGTAGTGATCCGGACCGATGTCAGCACCACGATATACGCGAGCGTCTTGAAGGGATGTTCTCCATTTGCGGCTGATGCAGACGTGGTCGATCTCGTGGAAGTCATTTTACCAGGTGAGCTCCACGTTTTCTTGAGTATCCTTCTGTGCTGAAAGTGAGTGTTCCCGATGCAGAGCCCATTGTGGTCGCAAAACAAGCTATTTTTTCATCATTGTTGCTGAAGAGGGTGGCGGACGCAAACGAGCCATCGCTCTCTCGAGTCAATGTCGGTCGCCGCCCATCTGTGCGTTTGAATCTTCAAGAATTATCTGGATATCCCCCCTGGCAGCCTCATCTAGCGCGTCTTGAAGGTGTTCACAAAAGCCGTTTTTCACCTCATCGTCAGTATCCTCCATAGGTGCGTAAATTTGAATGACCGTAATGCTCGCCGCGCGTGCTTGCGAAAACGCGCCGAATGTATCCTTTCACTTAGAACTTCCATACGATGAGAGCATTCGTTGCTTCTTCATTGAGGATGAGTCACACACTTCTTTCATGGTTTTCCTCGTGGCAAGAGAATGAGATAATTTCATCCTCGCTCAACATACGGTCACTGCCTAGCCAGCTTTCGCTGACTCCCAGTATGCCCATCAGGTAGATGTCAAATTTTCGAAGTAGTTCTGCAAGATTTCCAGTCCGATTTAACGTGCGAACATTCCAGGTGCCAATATAGGTTTTATTTTTGGGTGAGAAATTCAAACCTAGCATCAGGGTATCTGTCACAAGACTGAAGTCCGACTTCCTCTTTTCAACGGGTTTATGCTTCTTAGAAGTCTCTTTAGCTTAAATCTTTTCTACGGCGGGAGGGTTGCTAGCCCTTCGCCCCAACTTTCCTCCTTCTCTGCCGGGCTTGCGACCGGCAACGGCGGAGTTACTCTTCTACTACTCACCTGGATGTTCATAACCCACAAATATTCCACAGTGTGACAAAATTGCACCTAACAGTGCCTTTAAATGCAACTTCTACAAATAACAAGAGTTCATTAGAGAACTGGAAACTGGAATGGACGTAATACTTCTATTCACCAGAAATAGAAACCTTTCAACGATAGTATTAGCTTCGCTTTCTGATGGGACTCCTATTTTCTGTAACTACTGCTATCGCAAGCCTCAACTTCCGCTACGAAGTAGTGGCACTTAGCAGTGGCTCTTCTGAGTTAGGAAGCAAAATAAGCCACTTCATTGTTTCTCAACTTCAAACTGCATTATCAAAATTTTCCCCTTTTTACTACTTTTCCCCATAAAACCTCTTCCAGTCTAAAATACAACCCTCTTCCAATCCCAAATACAACCCCCTTTCCAAAGCGAAACACCCTTTTCTTCACCTCCAAACCCACACCTTATCCAGTACCAGGTACTGGGCCCTTTCCGAATTAAAATACTATTTTTCACAACCTCAAATACAATACCCTAGAGGATGACTTAACCCTTGCTTGACCTTGTTTTACCCTGGGCACATACCCTCACATCCTGCGTACACCACTAGGAGTCCTTATCCCCGAAACACACATGCGATCACCCCACCCCTCCCCTCACCTCACCTACACCTCATACGCGCTCAGCCACTGTCTCAGGGAGACACACGCATCACAGCCAAGCGTCGCAAAGTGGATTCAGTGGTGAAAACTTTAACCCCAGAACTTCCATTCAATCGTATTTACTTTGAGCTCCTATGATGAATTCCCAAACCGTTTGACCGTTTTTTGATCCCTTCCTCGGAGTAAGATCCCCTTCCTTGTCTTCCACAGAATGATATAAATTTTATTGATTCATGGAGAACGACCGTCCTTTGGAGAGGGACGAGAAGTTGAATATAGACCATTCTTGACTCGACAATACCCGCACCAGAGTGAGACATGGAATTCTATGGTACTCCGAAGTTACACCCTCGTTCAACTCTCCCGACACGACCCCTTCCCAGACAGGCAAAATTTCCTCCCTTGAACCGAGCGGAAAAGACCTCGGGAGCAACGACATAACTGTGTGACCTGAAATCTAGAAATTCCCTGCTGAAACCATCCTTCCAACCCTTCTTCCACATCATTACTCTTTCTCTTACCTGAAGCAACACCGCACGCTTGACCGTGACTCATTCCACTTTCACACCGACTTCCACACAATCAGACATTCCTTCGGCTCCATTCACTTAACTACGGCAAGTCTACCAAACATAAACATAAACATTAGCACAAACAAATCTAGAAGGTAAGGCCCAGTCACAATTCTAACTTTAGGTTATAATACACATAAGACCTTAAATACAGCACAAATCTATGAAAAGGATTGTGATCATGATTGATTCATGGGAAAGCCTGGGTTACACTTGCATAATGCAACGAAGACTATGTTTTATTGTGTGGGCAGCATGCAAATATGAACCCTATGACAAAGACAACGCCATAAGGAAAGCAATAGTGTACTGCTTGCATCACTTGTCCTGAGAGGATTATTGCAAGACGGGATGATAAGTAATGAGGTGGAGGTGATGTTCACCGTTTCCTGAAATCTGTGTGTTTTCCTGTCATAAATACTCAATGATTTCTAGAATAATTTTGTTAGGGATGCTGAGCATACTATGTTATTTATTGATGTTATTTCTGTAACTCATTGATCTCACACCCGATCATTGCCTAGGTATTTGATCTGGCCACCCAGTATTTTGACTGTGTATTTGACAGGGCTCTGATCGGGCCTGAGGGTATATAAACCCCTCGTATTTTCTATGTATCATTCTTCTACTACAATGCCTTCTAATAAATCTACTGCTGCAACACTCAAGGACACAACAAGTGGCGATCAGGACAACGACTTCAAGGACCACGCCGCCTCCACCGCCACGACAGGACAAGAGCCTACAATCAAGGATCTGCTGAAGATGATGGCCGACCAGCAGAAACTCCTCGTCGACCTCCTAAAGAAGATGTCAACCACACCCGCGCCACAGGAGAACGTCTTCGACCGGATCTCGAGGAGAATTGAGAAGTTCTCCTACGACCCGGATCAAGACGACAGCTTCAACCTGTGGTACAACCGACACAAGGATATCTTCGAGATCGACTGGAAGGACTGGAGGAGAAAACGCGAACCCGATTGCTCGTCTCCGCACTAGACGCTGCGAGCCATACTCGCTTTTCTCGCTACATTTTGCCCAGGGAGCCTGGTGAGCTGAAATGGACGGAAACGCTCGAAGTTTTGAAGACGCTTTTCGGAACAAAGAAAAGCCTCTTCCGTCGCCGATTCGAATGCTTCCGGATGAGCTTTTCGCCAAACGAAGACATAGACAGCTTCGTCAATCTGCTGAAAGCCCGAGCGCTAGAAGCCAATTTTAAGAACATCACGCAAGAGACCCTGGAATCCTTGCACTGATGTTCGCGTTCCAAGCCCCGGAATTGGCCGACTACCGCGTACGCTTTCTCCGTAAGCTGGACGAAGACGAGAAGACCACCATCGACGATTTAGCCAAGGAGTACCACGCCTGGAAATCAGTCAAGGATGACTCGAGAATCGTCGAATGCGCCACATCTCCGGCAGTCTGCGCTATTCAGAAAAGGAGGAAGCGCCGCCAACCCCCTCCAGCCAAACTCATGTCACCTCCATCAACATGTCCGATCTGTCGGCAGCAGCATTGGAAGAAGGATTGCCCAGAAAATCGACACGCTACCAGTGCCGCTCACGAGGCAAAGACTGCACCACGACGTCGTTCCAAGCAGTCATCGCCCCGCACCTGGTACCAACGCGTCATCGGTCGCCCGGGAGAGTACCTGGGAGTGCACATAAATGGACGTCCAACCCGACTCCAGTTGGACACTGGCGCCGACGTCAC
This sequence comes from Trichostrongylus colubriformis, assembly GCA_963978905.1. Lineage (NCBI taxonomy): Eukaryota > Metazoa > Nematoda > Chromadorea > Rhabditida > Trichostrongylidae > Trichostrongylus > Trichostrongylus colubriformis. Next base: position 22,760,439 of record OZ022259.1, on the reverse strand, counting down.
CATCATTTCTCGTCCAACTTGGATGCAACTCGGAAGCCCGCGCCTTCAGAAGACCAGTGATGTTTTCAAAGGAGCCAACGGCGTACCGCTCTCGATCCACGGAAGTTTCAAGGCTACTTTCGTAGTAGTGGATAACCGAGGAAAGGTCCATCCTGGACAAGGAGTCTGCTACGTGTCGGATGACCTCGATCTTCTCGGAATCACATGGATCGAGCAAATTCCGGACTTCTATTCTGTACTAAAGAAATTCAACGTACAGAAGGTCCAGACACTCAACTACGAAGCGCTCCGAGACCAGACTGTCGCCAAGCTGAAGCACAACTTCGCAAATGTCTTCAGACCTGAACTTGGATGCTGCACTAAAGCCAAGGCGACTCTCTACCTAAAGCCCGATGCACGCCCGGTTTTCATCAAGAAAAGACCGGTTCCCTACGCCTCCATACCGCTTCTTGACGCAGAAATCGACCGTCTCATGGCACAAAACGTCATTTCAGCCGTCGACCATTCGCAGTGGGCTACGCCAATCGTCGTCGTCAGGAAGGCCAATGGATCTATCCGACTTTGCGCCGACTTCTCGACAGGACTCAACGACGCTTTGCTCCTGCACCGACACCCACTGCCCACTGCGGAGGACGTTTTCACCAAACTCAATGGCGGAACGGTCTTTTCCCTAATCGACTTCGCGGACGCCTATCTACAAGTCGAAGTCGACGACGACTCCAAAGAGCTCCTAACCATCAATACGCATAGAGGACTCTACCGCTACAATCGCCTACCATTTGGAGTCAAATCCGCTCCTGGCATCTTCCAGTAGATAATCGACTCTATGATTGCTGGACTCAACGGCGTTGCTGCCTATAGTTCACATTAATGGACATCCCACCCATCTCCAGTTGGATACCGGCGCCGACGTCACCATTATCTCTCGTCCAACCTGGATGCAGCTCGGAAGCCCACATCTGCAGAAGACCTATGACGTCTTCAAAGGAGCCAACGGTCAACCACTTGTAATTCACGGAAAATTTGAAGCTTCTTTCGTGGTTGTGGATAACCGAGGAAAGGCTCACCCCGGTCAAGGCATCTGTTACGTTTCCGATGACCTTGATCTTCTGGGAATCACGTGGATCGAACAAATTGCGGACTTCAGTTCTGTCCTGAAAAAGTTCAACATCCACAAAGTTCAGACGCTCAACCAAGACGCCCTCCGAGAAGCGACCGTCGCTAAGCTAAAACGGACATTCCCTGATGTGTTCATGTCCGGCCTTGGATGTTGCACCAAGACCAAAGCGACTCTCTCTCTTAAGTCCGATGCTCGCCCGATTTTCATCAAGAAAAGACCTGTTCCCTACGCCTCTGTACCACTCCTCGACGCCGAAATCGACCGTCTCCTAGCACAAAACGTCCTTTCCGCCGTCGACCACTCACAGTGGGCTGCGCCTATCGTCGTTGTAAGGAAGGCCAACGGTACCATCCGACTTTGCGCCGACTTTTCCACAGGACTCAACGACGCTTTGCTCTTGCACCGACACCCACTGCCCACCGCAGAGGACGTCTTTACCAAACTCAATGGCGGAACTGTCTTCTCTCAGATCGACTTCGCTGATGCCTACCTACAGATCGAAGTCGACAACGACTCCAAAGAGCTCCTCACTATCAACACACATAGAGGACTCTACCGCTACAACCGTTTACCATTTGGAGTCAAGTCCGCTCCTGGCATCTTCCAGCAGATCATCGACTCCATGATTGCTGGACTCAACGGCGTTGCTGCCTATCTAGACGACGTCATCGTCACTGGCCGCACACTTACCGAGCACAACGCCAACCTGGAAGCCCTATTCTCAAGGATATCCGCTTACGGCTTCCGCGTCCGTATAGACAAATGTCACTTCGTGATGACGCAACTCACTTATCTCGGAAATGTCATCACTGCTGCTGGACGCCGGCCCGATCCAAGAAAGATCGACGCCATATCCAAGATGCCAAAACCGAAGGATACCGCCCAGGTCCGGTCATTCCTCGGACTCATCAACCACTACGGAGCATTTGTGCCAGAAATGCGCCAGCTCCGTGCACCGTTGGATGAACTGCTCAAGAAAGATGCTTCATTCAACTGGAACTCCGAATGCGATGCTGCCTTCGAACGCGCCAAGGAGATACTCGCCTCGGACCTGCTCCTCACTCATTATGATCCCAAGTTACCCATAATCGTCGCGGCCGATGCCTCAGAATACGGGATCGGAGCAGTTATTTCTCACCGGAACCACGACGGATCCGAGAAAGCCATCTATCATGCAAGCCGCTCACTTACTGCTGCAGAGAAAAACTATGGCCAGATAGAGAAGGAAGGTCTCGCACTTGTCTTCGCCGTACGCAAGTTTCATCGATACCTCTATGGACGCCGTTTCACGCTTCTCACCGATCATAAACCCCTTCTAGCAATCTTTGGATCGAAGAAAGGGATCCCGGCCTACTCTGCAAATCGCTTGCAACGCTGGAGATTGACACTACTCGCCTATGATTTCGACATTGAGTACCGTAGTACCACTAGCTTCGGACAAGCCGACGCACTTTCCCGTCTCATTGCCGCCCAGTCACCCCCGGAAGAAGATGTGATTATTGCTAAAATTGCCAAAGATGTGGACGCCATCTTCTGCAACCATGTTAGCCGCTTACCGCTTAGCGCCAACGATATTGCTCGTGCTACAGCTGAGGACGACTGCCTACGACAAGTTTTGGACCACGTCACTCACGATACTTGGCCGAAAAAGCCCTCACCTGCCGTTGCCAGATACGCCCATTTGCGAGATGACTTGTCAACACAGCAAGGTTGCCTACTCTTTGGAGCTCGTATCATCATCCCACCATCACTACAGCCGTCTATCCTAAAGACACTTCATGAAGGACACCCAGGGATGAACCGAATGAAAGCTCTCGCACGCAGCTATGTATTTTGGACAGGAATCAATGAAGATGTGGAGAAACTAGTTCGCACCTGCACTGACTGTCAGGAGGCTGCAAAATCACCGATCAAACACACCCTTTGTCCCTGGCACCGTCCAAGTGCACCATGGAGCCGCATACACATTGACTATGCTGGTCCTCTTGACGGAATTTCGTACCTAGTGGTCGTAGATGCCTTCTCCAAGTGGCCCGAAATCATACCGATGACCTCTACTACCACCACTGCAACCCTGAAGGAACTCCAAAGCCTTTTTGCAAGATTCGGATTTCCTCAAATCATCGTATCGGACAATGGAACCCAATTCACTTCCACCGAGTTCCAAGACTTCTGTCGGAAGAAAGGTATTGAACATATCCGGTCACCACCGTTCCATCCTCAGTCGAATGGACAGGCTGAGCGATTCGTGGATACTTTCAAGCGGACACTTCAAAAACTGAAGAACAATGGTACGACAACGGATGCTCTACAAACCTTTCTCTTCACCTACAGAAATACGCCATGTGCCTCATCGCCCGATGGACGCAGTCCTGCAGAAAACTTCATCGGACGACACCTTCGCAGCACTTTGGATCTCCTCAGACCTAATGGAGAAACAGGAAGCTCGCAAAGCACCGACATGGAAAAGCAGTTCAATCGCCGACATGGAGCTAGGCCCAGAAAGTTTGAGCCGGACGATCTTGTCTACGCCCGAGACTACCGCTCCGGACAACCACGATGGTCTCCTGGACGCATTCTACTCCGACACGGACGCGCCCTGTACGACGTTATGGTTCAAGGAAGCATCTGGAAACGTCACGTGAATCAGCTACTTCCCCGTACCTCGATGGAAACAGCAACTCAGCTGATGGAAGCATTCGACGTGCCGTTCAACTCCTCAGCTCCACCTTCACAACCACAACCTACATTGCCATCGTCTCCTACTCTGGCCGCAACTACATCGACCACGAAGTCGACAGAAACGACGACTACAACCATACCTACACCTTCAACTACACACCGGCGATCGACTCGAATTCGACACCCGCCAGAATTTCTTCAGATTGATCCATACGCCAACTCGTATTATGGACGTCAATCTTAGGGGGGAGGTGTTGGGGCAGCCGAGTGATCTCACTGTGAATAAAGCAATGAACACTGTTTATGTATGATTGTACTACCAAACATGTTTACATCAACAGTTGCTCTATATAAGTGCTTCTATGGTATGGTTCGTCTCAATTGTGTGTCATGCCTTCCAATAAAGCTTCCTGCTCTCTACCTGCCGACAAGGACACAACATTCTGGAAATTATCTGCAATACTACTCGTCAACATCTGCGCCCCACGGAAATATATCATATATGTAGTTTGCTTCAAGACCGTACACAGCATTTTCGTTGTCAAGAATTTTTCTGTAAGATCCCTGTATGTTCGCTTCAATGTGAAGGAAGGGTAGCAGCGCGCATCATGGTACAGTGCTGTGTATTACGTTCCATGACAACAACTACTACTGTGAGTACGCAAACACATTCTCTCGATGGCTACAAGGCTTACCGAGAATATTATCCATGCATTCTTAAAGAGATACTCAATCTTTCTAATAGCATGGAAAACACCATTGTAAGTTGCGGAAAAGTGAATTTTATATTAGACTCAGGCAGGGGGAAGGAATTTAGGATGGCTCACAATTTTTCATGCAAAGGCTTTCGCACACGGACGTTGTTCCTCCTACTCGTAAGCTCTCGGCTCTACCTATGCGTGTGCTGAAAACCACATTCCTTTCCATACATAAAGAAATTCCGTTGTTATTAAATGTGGTAGGAGTGCAGCCGCCGCGGCGCATGCGTACCATTGGATGTTCTTAGTGTAATGGAACACAATACATAGTATTGCTTCATAATACAAGCTGCCACCCTCTCGTCACATTGACCTTCTTTATACCTCTTGTTAGAAATCTAAATCGGACCATTATCTTTTCACGCTTTTTTTTAGTAATCTCACGATATACATATCAAAAACAGGTGAAGGCGATAATGTGTAGATTGTACAGTGATCTCCTAGCGTGACATTTTGTCCCAATAATAAATAAATGATAGCGTTCCCCGACTGAACACCGTAGACGATAATTGGTAGTATAAAACGTAATGGCTCGATAACGAGCTGCCATTTATTCTGACATCTTGAATAACAAGGACGTCAGAACAGTTTTTTGAACTTCGCGTATTTTGCATGATCGGCTCTGCTCCCGATTGACCTTCTAATCTATCCCCTGGGAGGAATGCTGAGAAAACAGAAATCCTAATTTGAGCACACAAAAAATTCGGAACTTATAGCAAGGTCGAATGCGTGGCGTATTCACGATACGTATCATTTTACTTTGTTAATGAAAATCACGAACTTTGGTCATGCATTTTTTGTAAGAGGAGGAGGAGTAGCAGTAGTACTCATTAAAATCATAGCCCGTGAATTGAAGCCCGCACTGGCTCAACAAGCCACCCAACATTTGTCGATCCACTGAATGTTGATAGATCCCGTCTTAGTTACTGTAGTAGTGCAAGGAGGCCGAGAGAATTTGACTTTTTTCCCGAAAGCTTTTAGAAAATTGCATAAGCGGATGTTCGAACGGGTTCTTCCAATTTCTGTTTCCATGATTGCGATAAAAATAACAATTTTCGAGGTGGTTCGTGGCGATAGCAGCCATAGGCCATCTCGGAAATCATTATTTTTAATGCACCCATTTCACGCCGAATGGTGTGGTCGCACGAACCACTAGCTGATTTGAAATTTTTATTTTATTATCCTTTCGAGATGAAAGAAAAAAAAGAATGCTGGCTCTCAGATTTCCATTTTTCCGATTTTCGATCGCTATGTTGCGGTCTCTCCACCTTTACACTACTAATCACCTCAAATTTCATATTCCACATTACTCCGCAATTTTTCGGAATTACCTTAAGTTGACAAATATCCTACCATCTCTTCCTTACTTTAGTTCATTTTCTTACATATTTTCGTTGTATTTGACCTGGTGTGTTTATTAATTGATCTTATGCAAACCAAGACTTGTTGGTTCGGAAATATGCGTGAATAGGATACGGTAAGTAGCATGCTAGAGTGATTCGTGCATAATAGTTGGGCATTGGCCCGAACAAGTGGTCCCAATTACCCTTACCTACCCATCTCTTTCGTTCTTGCATATCATGCATGACTCAACAAGCTGGCGATAGCTAGACCAATCAGTGGCTCAGAGATGAGACGAAGTGGAAGCAAGGTCAAGCCTCCGCTGAGGAATCCTCAACGGGGGGGGGGGGGGTCGTATTTGGTCCGCTAGGAGGGGGGGTCGTAATCGTTGAGGTACTAGTGATCAACAGACGTTCTCACGCAGAGGGTCTAAAGTGTAAGGGAAGAAATGATAAAACTGACTAATTAGGTTGGTACCTGAAACTAGTTTAACTTAATCATCATGGAAACCTCATGCATGGCGCGATCCGCAACGAAACCGGTCAACGCCAATAGATCTTTCGTTGGTCTGCTGACACCGAAACCACGTACAGAGACAACTCCGAAATTCACGAAATTCACCGATTAACCGTGGAAAGCGATATCTATCAACAGGTACTACCGTGGATGGACACTGCAAAAACATTGGGATGAAAACGGAAAATTAGCTGATATGGACTTTCTTCATATATTACTACGATTGCAAGTACGTAATCTCGTGTTAGCAGCCACTATACAAACCGCAAAAACGTTTGTATTCATTGAGAATGTGGATGAAATCCCCTGCATGGCGCATCCCACAGAAAAGCTGACCGACGCTTCTTGCCCTCCCACTAGGCCTTCCAGAGCGAAGGATGCATACTAGAGAAATTTCAGTATCAATGAATCAATTTTTCTGAAAAATCTTGGGAATATCTCGCAAATTCGGCGAAAAAAAGCTTTCATCAACTGGCCTTTCTGAAGGTTTCTTCCTTAGTTTTAGAGATATGACAAGGTTCAGGTAGTCATTCGAAAGCGAAACCCTAGCAGACCCTGCTTCACCAAAATGAACTCATATGGTTTAGTTTGAAGGAAGTTATGGCCATTTCCGTGAAACACTTCGAAATTTTCCTCATCAAATCCTCATCAAGCTTCCCTCGAACTAACTTCCTTCGTTTTGAAGATATGGCATAGCTCAGGTGTCATTCGAAAGCGACAACCTAGCAGACCCTGCTTCACCAAAACAAACTCATATGGTTAAGTTTGAAGGAAGTTATGGCCATTTCCGTGAAACACTTCAAAATTTTCCTCATCAAATCTTCATCTGGAAACCCATACCCAGAACTAAGCAACCATTGGGGAAAGTAAACGGGCAATGGATAGGACTGAGGGAGTTATTACGAAAACAGTTTACAGGTGCTCGAAAGATGGGCTCTAGGTAAAGTTTGAACTATTTACAAAATGCCGGAATTTAGTATGGGGAAGATACCGCGCTCCATCGTGATCGCCGCGTCGCAGCCGTCGCCTGACATGAGATACTTAACTTCTCTAGATGTGTGGAGTATTCTGAATTATTGTTTGAAATTGTTCGATTATGAGGTAGAAGCGTGATGCGATCTGGAATCTAGGATTCATAGATTATATATTGAGTGTATAGTACTGGGAATTCCACATGTATCACATATTTTTCGGGTTTTTGTGTCCATTCAGTTGTATATTGGTGGTGAGCATTTAAAAAATCGACAAATGCTTAAATGATGGTTTTAATGCAGAGAGAGGGGGGTCGTATTGGGGCCTCCTTTTGGGGGGGGGTCGTATTTTTTAAAAATTTTCCTCATCTGGACGCTTGACCCTGAGTGGAAGAGGTTAACGAAAAGTCGGAGTGCAGAAAAATTGAAGTGAAATGTACATCATGGACACTTACAGCTACTGAGCACACAAAAAGCCTGATTTGAGACCTCCATTTCGATCTCTCTACCCTTTTCATCGTCCAGCTCCTTCTGTCAGGTCTTAGTGAAAAACAGAAATGACAGCGGTAAGATTGGAAGTGGAAAGAGAATGATACTGCTTCCCTAACTTTCTAATCCTAAATTTACAAGATCATAGAAGACGAAAGGAAAGACAATTTGACATAGAAAATAATACATTAAATAAATAAATCACAAGATGTGGGCGGAACTATTCGGGGTGCGGTTCCTTGGTGGGCGCATCGTGCGCCCTTAAAAGCGCATAATAAACACTTTGAAACCTCTTAGTGTTACTTATCGTTATGAAAATCGTCGGTCCTCTTCACCAAATGAAAATTGTCGGTCATTTTCACAAATAAGACTGAAAGCATTGAAAAAACTTTTTGCACCGATCATAAGTCCTTTGACCCTTTCCCAGATGCGCTATTCTTCTTGCACTTTAAGTGGCAGTTTGTTCTAAACAATAATTTGCATGGGTCAGCCGATGCATAACTTAGTGCTAACGCCCTTTTGGTCTTACTCCCTCTCAGCTTCTCAGAAAACGCTATTCCATCTTCCACACCATGATTCCCATATTGTACCTTTATCTCAAGAGTATATGATTATTAATTCGATGAGAAATATGTGGCTCCAGCCCTTAGATGAACATCGTACCAATCCCAACTTCAACGACCACGTGGGTCAAAGAGGTCCTACTGGGTTCTGTTTGTTCGAGAGGTATTTACCATCAGACAAGCTCTATGCCATTCTTTGAAATGCAGCATAAATGATCTCCCTCTTCCTCCTCCCCCGCCGCCTCTAGCAGATGCGATGTCCACACCAATGCCTTTTTTAAATTTTCAGGTTCCGCAAATTAAGTATGTGTAAAAGCATGCATAAGCTGGGATGGTGCTCCCTTTCTACGGGCATTCGAATTCTTCCACTTCGAATAAAATTCAATTTCAATGACTCAAATTTTTTGTTTCTAATATGGATTTCGGTTAACGTTTGTGTTCGTTTGCCTTTTTAGATATTTCTCTCGCGGAGATTCAGTAATTCTGCTATTGATTTTCAAATAATTTCGAAAACTGGAAAAGTTGATTCTGAAAGCTTAATATAAGCCCGCAACACTGCTTTTAGGAGCTACTTCTTCCTATGTTTCAATAAATTGCACTATCTTTGCAATTTTCCCTTCATCAATTTCTAGAACCCGCGGTTTCATGATCTACATTGCAGCTTTACAGCTTTACTCAAAAAAGGACCATCTACTAGACTAAAAGTACATTTAGAGTGCGTCTGAGCATGTGTCTCTAGACTGATGAAACATGAATTTTTTTTTGAATTATACCATCCCGGACACATTCGCATAACCAGAGAGATTTTCCTCGTAGTTTATCCAAACGTATCCTTAAGTAATGTCATAAATGAATAAAAACATTATGTAGGTCAATGTAACTACCTTTTCGCAAGCCCAGATTTGGAACAACACAATTCCGCCGGAACGAAGAGCCCTTTCAAGCGAAGTAGAAAATAACTATCAGATACACCTCACTTGACGTCCTTTATGTAATGACCAGTCGGGTTGGCCGGCTGACGCCGGCCAATCCTCGTAGGGGCGGCTTCGCCGCCCCCGCAGGGTGGCTCTGGGGCGTTCTTCTTTGGAGCGGGGGGCGACTCTCGGCTCGCCGCGCCAGCGCATGCGAAAGTCGGCGCCGCCGCTGGCGCGGCGAGCCGACTTTCGCATGCGCGCTCCGCGCGCATTGCAGCAGGAATAGGCCCTGTGTATAGGGGGCACACATTGCAGCAGGGAATGGATAATATGCGACTTGTATATATTGCAGGCAAACCTCCAACTATCACGGTTTTGGTTGAAAGTGAGAGATACCACACCCAGGTAACCCCTGCCCATTGAAGGCAAATCCCCTTTAAAGAATGGCAGGGTTCCTTCCGAACACAAAAAGAGAATCGAAGCATTTAGAAGTACCAAAGTAGGGAAGATGGGGCGGAACGGTCAAAAAATCCGAAAAAGAAGACCCCTTCCCACCATTGATTCAAGTGTGTAAGACACATTCGAAGAGGGTCAGCCACACTTTAAGGAGCGGCAGCACTTGGAGGTGTCTCTTCGTGAGCTCGGAGGCCCTCCGTAGTAAATGATTTTTAAAAATTAAAAGTTTTGAGAGGACGTGCATGTATCCGTTCTGGAAGAAATACTGGCCTTAACTGAATGCCGAGAGAACCAGATTATACCACATCACTTCCTAATGGTAACCGAGGACAAACAGTCACGTTGTGAGTGTGGTACTAATATTGCAATTATGGCGGGGCTAGGCTCAGAACTTCTGTGCTCTGTACACATGGGTTGGCCCCTACCCAATCCTAACCTGCCCGACCTCCACACGCCCGTACCTAATTTGCTTCTTGTGTGCTTCCTACACTTTGGTCTGTCCCTACCCAGTCCTTATTCGCACGACCTGAACAGACCCATTCCTGACCTTCCCGATTTTCGGAACCCAGGCGAAGACTTAAATTTGAGCACCCATCGGTATCGGCGCAGGTCCCGCCCATGGTAGGCGGGGCTAGACTCAGAACTGCACTGTACACATGCCCCTACCCAGTCCTAACCTGCCCGACGTCCACAGGCCCCCTGCCTAATTTGCTTGTTGTGTGCTCCCGTCACTCTGATCAGACCCTCCCCAGTCCTTACATGCGCGACTTCAACAGACCCTTCCCTAACTTGCCCGATTTTCAACACTTGAGGGAGGACCTAAATTTGTCTATACATCGATTTCAGCGCAAGCTCCGCCCATAGTGGGCGGAGCTGGGCCTAGAACTTATGTGCTCCGTACATTTGTGTTGGCCCCTACGCTATCCTAACTTGCCCTACCTCTGCAGGTCCGTTCCTAACTTGCTTCTTGTGTGCTCCCTACACTGTGGTCAGCCCCTACCCAGTCCTTACACGCACGATCCCAACAGACCCATTCCTGACCTTCCCGATTTTTGGCACACAGGCGAGGACTTGAATTTGTGCACCCATCGATTTCGGCGCAAGCCCCGCTCATGGTGGGCGGAGCTGGCCTTAGTTCTTATGTGCTCTGTACGCTTAGGTCAGCCCCTACCCACTCCTAACTCGCCCCACCCTCCAACATATTACCTGATCTCTCAGGCCAACTCTTAATTTAGCCGGTTTTTCGACCATTTCTGCGCAAGCCCCGCTCACGGTGTGTGGAGCTAGGCTTAGTCCTTGATGAGCTTCGCACACTTTGGTCAACCCCTACCTATCCGCAACTTGCCCGACCTCTCCACGCTGCAGTTGAGTTGAGAGTGGATTATGTGAGAAACAAACGGACACATGCACACACACACACAAACACACCGAACTTCTGGTTTTAACTTGCCTCTCATGTGCTCCGTACATTTTGCCTTACCTCAACAAATCCCTAACTTGCCCGACCTCTACAGGTCCATTCCTAGCTCGTCTGCTTTTTGAAACCTGATCGTGGACTTAAATTTGACACCGGCCGTTTCCGCCCAAGCCCCGCCCACAGTGGGCGAAGCTAGGCTTGGTTCTTATGTGCTCTGCACGCTTGGGTCAGCCCCTACCCAATTCCAACTTGCCCGACCTCTCCAGGCTGCAGATCAGTTAAGAATGCATTATGCGGTGTGCGGACAGACAGACAGACACACACACACAAACACACCAAACTTCTGCTTTATATATAAAGTATGATTTCTTTTACAAAAAAATCAGAGTCATTAGAATTCAATTTCAGGTGAGAAGCGATTTTGATATCCTTTTCTCTCGAAACGAATTTCTTCCGACGGATTGTTTCCAATAGAAGAAAAGTATTGGTTTGTCAGGTTTGCATCTAGGGAAGAAAGATAGAATAGGTTTAGTGGCCCGCGATCTGAACGATTTTTACATAGTGACTCTTGTGGGGATTGGCGTTATCGTGAAGAATTGCCGCACCTTCTCTGTTCACTGAAGGAAGCCATAAAAGCATAGTTTTGGCGTTAACCAGTCCCTTCTGTGGGATGTTTCTTCTTCTTCTTACGCTTCTTCTCCCTACCGTCAATGCCGCGACGTCGCAGGGTCCGCTCTTCTTGTCAGACGTTGTCACTTCCTCCTATCCAAGGCATCCTCCGCCGTGACCCTCACTTCGGTGAGGTCGCTCTTGATGACGTCCCTCCAGCCCTTCTTCGGAGCTCCAGGTGGTCGCTTTCTTTGAGCTTCGAACTCCAGTGCTTTTCCCATGGGATGGTCTTCGGGTCTCCTCAGCACGTGACCTTCGCAGCCGTTGCTCTCTCAACTTCATCTGTACGGGAACCGTCTGCGTGATCGCCCTCACGTCCACGTTCCTGACCTTGTTCAGTCTCGTCCAGCCGCACGCCCATCTCAACATCCTTATTTCAGCTGCATGCTGCTGCCTTTCATGTATCTCAGTTATGGGCCAGCACTCGCTTGCGTACGCATTGCGGGCCCTACAGTCCATTTCCCAAAGCCTGGCAGGGCGAGGCCTGGGGACTTGGATGAACGTGTATCGATCTCTCTCACCCCGCCATACACTCTCGCTCTCGCCACGTACTCTCTCACCCAAGTCCGTAGGGCCACGCTCTGCCAGGCGCCGGGATATGGACTGTACCACCGCTCCATACTGCCTTTGAGCGTCCCAGAGCATCGCCGATCGCACAGTATTCCACTGGACTCCCTTTACTTTATCCATGCAGCGTTAATACGGGCCTCCACTGCCTGGTCTACCGTACCATCAGCCGCTGGATCATCGAGATGTCGGCAGTCTTCTACCTTTATTTGATTGTCTACCCATGCCAGTCCGTTATCGCTTCTAGGCATCCTTCGGAGCTCATGAACTTGGCCTTATTAGGATTCAACCGAAACCCATTCTTTGCCAGCCTGTCCTGCCATTGCTGTACTTTCGCCTGCAGCGTCTTCCTTGCTTTCCGCCACTGGTGCTATATCGTCTGCGGTCTTCAGTTGTCCTTCCATCGAATCTTTTCGAGGAAATACAAAAGCGTACACGTTGAGGGGACTAGAACCATAAACCCTTCCCCTCACTGTTCCAAAGTCAGTCCATCCCACTGTCCATTCAGCCATTCCCCTATGAGTATTCTTCGCTTTGTTTAGCAGTTACCATAAGTGACTCTACATTTTTGAACCAGCTCGCAGTGATTTTGGGTTGAAGACAGTCTTCTGATATGCGTATATGCGTATACTAAACGCCGCAGCTAGAAAGCATTGCAGCAAACTGGTCAAAATTGTTTCTTCCTGAGCAACTTTGCCACTCATTTTCTGACTCTTCCAGTACCATTTACCCGAATTTGAAACCGCTTTTTCGCTTCATGTATGTGATCCTATAAAATGCAAAAAACGTTCTGAAAAAGCTCACCATGACTTGATGGGCCTTCCTTGTTAGTTCTGGGGCCGTATGCTATGCTCCTCCGGCCGGTTGAGATCCCCAGATGGGGACGCTTCCCGACCAGCCGAATGCTATAGTGCCGGGGGCTCCTCGGAGAGGAAAAGACGCAGAGTTGCAATGGCGCGTACTTTCAAAAGATTTTTTTGTAACCGTATGTCAGGGAAGTGATGGTGGAGCACACGATTCGACACTGTTCAACCATTGCAACCACAGTAATTTCAGAATGAACTAAACAACTATTTTGAGTTGAACATTATACAAAGTAGTATGTTAAGGTGCTGATCATGCATAGGACATGCATAGGACATCATCTATAAGTACCGGGGTTGATTTGCGCGACATGTCATTTGTTCCAAATTCTACCGAACAGTGTAGCATTAATGTGGTGCTGAACGATTTTGACGCAGAAAAGGAATGCCATGTTCTCTGTCTTTCTTGTTTAAGAGTATTGAATATGCCTGTATTTTGAATTTTCCATGAGATTCGCTGAGTGGCGCCAAATAGCGCTGGCAGCAACAATGATTGTCTGCTTCGTGATCAGGATCACCACTACCTCTCTGCAATTTCTAGAATTGCAACAGTTGAAAAATAATCGAACACAGAACTAAAAACAGAAGTGACCACAAAGCAAAAACAAACATGAGGATTTTCCGATAAACTACACCATCGATGCTTGAAACTTCGCCAACAACACGACCAAATCAGCTAATAAAAGGGAAAATAGAAAAATTAGAAAATAAAAGGGGAAGATGCGCAAGGCTCGCGTGCGAGGACATTGAGTGACAACATTCTTCCTCGAATACATGCAGGACCTGAAAGTGAAATCGGAACAACAAGGCGAGTGCTGTGATTCAAAAACACTGTTATACAGAAGTCTTTCCCTGATCTCTTTCAAAACTAGTGTGCGCTGGCGCAAATGCTTCGCTCCGCGGTCACCGGATTACTGTACCCCCGACGCTTCCCGAACTCTTGCCGGTCGGGGACATATCCCCGAGATTTGGTGGGGGGAGCCTCTCCCCGACGAATGGTTGGGGACGCATAGCGTACGCCGTCGAGGACCCATCCTGGCCGGGAGAGGATAGCATACGGCCCCTGCCCACGAGTATATTAGCCCTTCTACAACCACGAAATGTGCGTCATCACCGAGGTGCAAGAGTGAGTGCTAAACGCGTAAAGGACCAATACATGAGATGACGGCCACCATCTCAAATATCCGCCTTCCACTCTAGACTTAGCCACTGAGGCAGCGGTGGCATGGATAAATGGCATAATAAACTGCGATAAGAAAAGATAGGAGAAATTCCCAAAACAACAAAAACGTTATCGGATGATATTATCACTTCGAAGCTTGTCGAAATGTTGCTTTTAAGCCGCACAATCGTCGAAGCCAAAGGTCGAAAACACCTTATTAACAGGTGAACACCTTATTACCCTAAAGTCTGATAGATAAGTCCGCCCGCACGCGGTGTCGCGCGCGGCACAGGCGATCGCAGTCTTCGGAGAACCAACCAGAGATGAAGGAAATCGAGGGAGCTATGATTTGTGGATTTTATTAATAACGAGTTTATATTGTATTGTACATTGTATTTGTTAATATAAAAGCGAGTAGCAAGTAAAGTTGGGGTCGTACGAAAGGTGAACACGGGAACTTCACAGTTGGAAGAGAAAAGTGAACGAATGAGAGGGGAATCGTTGTTCAACGGGGGTTTCAATGCAACGATGATTTTGGCGTTGAACAGCGGTTGAATAAAAACATTTCCTTATTCCTGTTATGGTAGTGGTGCACAAAGCCTAGCAGAAATGCGTCTTTCACCTTATTTTCCCCTGCTAAACGCGCTTCTGCTTGCCGCGTCAAGTTTTTGCACCTGATGTAAGCCCTCCTTCCAGTCATTGAGCCCTCTGAAATGCCTGAACAACTTATGATCAGCAGTATACGGGAGGAACAATAAAATTGTTTCCATAAAATTTCATTGAGAAATCCACGTAGAGCAACTTTTAACGCACCTTGCGTACGCCGACCCATCAGAAAAATCAGAAAAATTATGAGCTACGGAGAGGTAGCTGCTCTAGTTTGAGACAGTTTCTATTCAATTTCTGAGGAGGCGATTGTCAATAGCTTCTTGAGGGCCTTGAACCAAGAGTCATTGTTAGATGAGATGAGTGAAAACTTAATGTTATGAGTGTTTGTGACGATGAAATGGAGATTGCGTAGAAAATCTAAGATGAATGATCATTGTTACACGGGTTAAACGAAGATTTTGGTACGTGGTATTTTTAGATATTAGAAATAATTGAATAAACAGTTTCTACAATTCTGTCATTTTTAATAATGAAGGGTGCATCGCGATCCTGTGTTCTTTGAAGACTGCGCCAGCGTTCGCCGCTGCCGCGCGCGACACCGCGTGCGGGCGGACTTATCTATCAGACTTTAGGGTAACACCAAAACACCTTAACTGAGTGCGCCTTCAATCACAAGAGCTGGACCTCCCATTTTCAGTCTTTTTTTAAAAACAAATCCTGGATCAGGCGTGTAACAAAGGCGATCTTACCAAAGGGATGCAGTTGAGGACTTAATTTAGGTATGGGTAGGAAGCACAAGTCTCCATTTCGGAAATGTGTCCCTAGAATTAGATATTACGCGCCTCAGGGCCCATACATATTCGCGAATACGAGGAGTGAGTGCGTATGCCGTCTTCATCACGCAAGCTGAGAATCTTAGCGTACTCATAGCACATAGCAGAGGTGGTCTGTAGACAAGGATTTTAGCACCACCTATGATCTCTGTTCGAAGCAATGTTTTTTAGCCCCACACAACAGTGCCTTGCTCAAGCCGTCAACTGCGATAGAGTGGAAGAACCTGCTCACTTTGGATGACCGTACCACCGTTCTACAGCACAGTTTGCCACTGCGCTAGAGTGCATTTACAAAAGCGTCAAGTATTGTGTCGAGGATATTGACCACATTGACATAGCATCCCATGAAAGGTTCGACTACATGGCCTATTAGAAGGGACGCCCCTACCACCGGGACAGGATCAGGTGTGTGCTAAATGATTTTCAAGAGGGGGCCGTACTCCGAGTTGGAAAAGGGAGTAGTAGTCGAGTAGCAAAAATCTCGAGAAATCTTGGAGTGGCTCATGCTCACTTTTCAGAATCGCTGCTGATTGGTAATGATAATCAAATCGTAATCATTAATTAATAATCATAAACATTAAAATAATCATAATCATTAATTAATGCTACAACGTGGTATTATGACCTATCATGCTATCTTCAATACGGTCATGTAGCTCAACTGTTGAAATAAAAGTGCAATGACACTATCTGGAACGTCGCTAACTGCTAAATACAGATGTAAACGACTACAAAAAGGCTGCGTATCGAGGTAATCACACTTCGCATCAGGTACCTCATGATACCATATATTATGTACTAGGTTGGTGCACAAGTCTTGCGACATATGTGACATTTTTTCAAAAGGTTATTACTTCATAGGAGACAGCTATAAATCTACAAAATAATTGCCATTTTTCATGACCGTCTCCAACGCGTCGGTAGCTCCTCGATGTCCTTTACCCAGAACTCCGAATTTAAAAAGGTTCACACACAGGATTCCGCCTCGGCTAGTTCGTCGAACTTTTTCCCTTCAGATGATGTTTAAGAGCTGTAAACCAGTGGAACTCAGAACCAGCTAGCTCGGGATGGTACGCACGATGGGACAAAGCTGACAAGTCAAGCTCATTGATTTTAACCTTATCTTCGCGACAAGTGGTCTTGCATTGTCTGCTGCCAAAGAAAACACGCTTTCATTGGATAACGCTTTCACAGAATGTCGGCCAACTTCTGCAGATGGTTAGCGTAGACACTTACGGTCACTGCACTATCACAAGGTAGCAGTTCAACGTACTCATACATGAGGAATTCCACGAATAACAAGGTAACGGTTTTTTTTTTCAGAAAGTCCTGATTTGTCACTAGGCGGTGGTATTATCCGGTGGCCAGCCATTGACGCTTCCTTGTATGGATCACCTGAAAGATCCGGCTTTCATCACCGGCAATAATCTCTCGAAGAAAAGTGTGGTCAGATGAGGACGACACAGCAAAGGCTGACATACACTGACACGGTTGACCTTGTCCGACTCACTGAGTTGGTGAGGTCCCCATACCGCAAACAGTTTTCTGAAGCCGAGATCACTTAAGCGTCTACTGTGTAGGATACCCCAGCTATTACTCGTGCAGTCGCTTTTAGATTCGCCTCGAGATCTTTAGGGATTTCAATATCTTGAGTGTGCGATGTACGTCCTGTACGTGGTCGATCAAGAAGACTGGTATCTTCGGAATCAGCACGGTGAATGTAACGAGATAGGCCGCTTCCATACTTTGCGCACCGACGCCGTCACGCGCGTGCCTGCGTCACGCGCGTGACGGCGTCGGTGCGCAAAGTATGGAAGCGGCCATACTGTGGCATGACAGTTAACGTCTTCCCCGAACGCACCACAGATATTAGCAGCCGCCTTTCTTGCATAGTGCCTGAGAAGGTTCTCGTGGTAAATGGCGGAGCAACGTATAGCGTATTCAACTAGAGTATTTTGTTCACAAACCAGCTTCCTCTTACATACTCCACAGGTTGGAACGGGAATGTCCTACATCATCCATGTGAAAGATCGACGAAAGGAGCGAGAACAGCATTGTGGAAAGGAATTTCAAAAAAGTCACAGAACTTACGCACGAATCTAATAGTGCATGATTATTGTGATCAATTCTATTAGAGTCCACACATCTTGAGGTAGGGGTCGTAACATCAATATAGTTTTGAAGGGGAACGCTTCTGTCAAAAATTCCCTCGATGCAATGTCTGACCCTGATGATGGGGTCCATCTTTCACGTCTGACCTTCCTCCTCTCTCTACATGTCCCCTCCACATAACCTAATGCGACTCCCTTTCCGCGAATATCTTAATAACGCTTTGACTCGAGCCTTGAACCATAATCTACTCTTTGTTGTGAAGGGGTGTGTGTCGTTCGGGTGTGTGTTCGTCCGACACCGAAGCTTTTGCATAACTCAGCATCCTTGTAGTAACTCTTCGTTGTATTTATTCATAACCCGACTAGCTTCCATTCATACTACCCGGAACAAATGCAGCTCTCCCTGAGCAAGTGACTGCGATTCAAACATAAGACACAACTTTTCTTTCAGGAAATCGAAAATGTTTCGCTGGCAAACATGGATCCTAACCGTTGTGGCTGCAGTGACTGTTCCACTTTATTTTCGTATTCTATGGGTTCTTATACTTTATAGAAGAAAATATCGTTTCTCATCACATTTCTACACAATCACTACTTCACAGGTAAAAAATTTTATAATCAAACACTATCGTAGCGAAAGTGATAGCACTCCCCTAAGTATTACTAATGGCTGAATACAGACGTAAATGACTACAATACGCTCCATAACTCGAGACGAAATGCAATAATATTACTAAAAATGACGAAGTTCATGTAAAACTCACATAAAGTCGTACAATTCCTGGATGCAGGAAAGTGCAATGTTGAAGCGCTCAATTGAAACTCGCCTCCTGCTGAAATTTAAGGACTGACAAGAGCCACATTCCTCTCCATAGTGATTTCTGCTCGTGACCCCTAACAGCTAGAAATCAATCCTGCGCTGCATCACCAATACATCGATTGCGGTCACGTCAATATGCGATGTACAGCGGCCGTATACAACATATGATGCGCCCGCTTACGCGTAAGGGTGCACGGGAAGTTTGCCGAGCGGCATATGGTCTCGATTCGAAGTTTGGGGCGACAGTCTAGCCGTATCACTGCACGCATGAGCGATCCATGAGTCAGAACCTCCGCATCCCACTCTCACGTGCGCTTGCGTCGTGAATCCGCGACCAGTTTTCTTTTCACAAAAATGCGTTCTCTATTGAATTAGCATCATTTGTAGGTCATGTTCTGTTTTCTCAATGCTATATGAGTTGCCATATGGGTATGTTTTTATGTTAACTGTATTGCTTATAGCTTACAAATTACATTGATATAAAACACCCAAAAAAAAACTCATTGCACACTTCGTATCACGCCACGCTTCTGCACTATTTGCTGCGCTCCGCATATGGCCACCCTCTGCGCTGTCGACGTGAGGGCGTGGCTGCGTGATCTCTGCGTTTCTGAACCTGTAGCTCTGTCTCGCTGCCTATTCCTGCAGACCACCCTTCTCCGGCAGGCACACCGGCACCGGCGCGAAGAATGAAAGTGGGCCGAAGACGCTAGGCCCACTGTTCTGTGAACCAAACGGATGGCGCTTGTTAATAATATTTGACGGTAATACTCAGGATTTCAGGTCTCAAGTGATTATTCAATCATCCGGTCTCAATGTTCAGGGCTTTATCGATGTAATCGGGTTCATTTGCTACTATTCAAGTGTGAATATGCGTGAAATAGACGCGTTGAAACCATTTTATTGGAGCTTGAATTGGACGGTTTTCGTGCAATGGTCCTACATACAATCATATCTGTTCGAATATGCTCGAATACTGGGTGTCGCTATGGTCTCTATCGAGCGATGTTGTACCGTTTCTTATCCTCATAGCAGGTTCAATCAGGTACACGTTTGAAATTATTTAATCAAAAACCCAATGGTTGATTGTCAGCAAATCTGTAGCATGAGGCCGTTTTTCACTACTTGCAGATATCTGCATGAGCTTCGCTTCTATCGTTCCGCCAACCCCAAGTTTGCCTTTGGCACTACATGGTGATAGGTTCGGCCATAATCAAGGTCACAAACTCGAAAGACTCGATTGAATACTCCTCTTTGAGGGTATTGTCCATGGAATTTTACGTTCTTCCGCTACCCACCTGCTTTTATTTATATTATATTTGCTTACTAAGGGCTACATGCAAAGTTTCACGCGCATATACAAAAATCTAATTGAGATAGAGCTCCCCAAAGTGGCGGACGACGGGGTTAAATCCATTCTGTTCAAGAGGCTCGTAGGCAGTTGGACATGGCTATCGAAGCTTTCGGTAAACAGTAACTGTACCGGACGCCGGAGACCGGTCGTTTTGTATTATAACTGGCGATACTTCGGCTGGCATTGCGTTTGCTCCTCCCAGCCTCTGCTACTTCAGCCAGCACTGCTATTCTTCTCTCCTTGAGATCTTCTTTTACCGCCTCTCTGCTTTGCGTCGCAACTTCAGACGTCAATTGTTAATCGTCTGCGGCTCGTGCGGCTCCACGATGGCGTATCAGTTCGAGAGTTTCCAAAGAGAGACGTCTCTTGGTGACTTTCAAGCTCTCTGCCCCCTGGCACTATTGCGAAGATACTCACCGAGCTGGTTGTACTCGTCGTCGATGTTATCTATAACGAAATCCTCCCATACACCTGCGAGAGAAACGAAGTGTTCCCAGTTGATGACTGTCTTGGGTCTTCGCCCCTTGAATTTCCCGGCTCTCTCTCCACGTAATGAAAAAAGGAATTTTGCGCGAATAAGCCGATGGTCTGATCCCGTATAGAACTTCGGCGCAATAGCGACTTCGGTCAGGCAAAACCTTCGATTGAAGATGACTGATCTACCTCATTATGGAACTGTCCACCGGGTGACTCCCAAGTCCACCGCAGATGAGAAGGCTTCTAGAGCGGAGAGTTACCATGGATGTAGTTGATCGACATAATAAACTCAGACAGCCTTTCACCGGCTCACTCCATTGCGTTCGCTGAGTCATAAATGTGAAGCTCATCATCCTTTCTTCGGGCCGATCTTGGCATTGAAGTCGCCAATGATTACCTTGGAGAAGGTGTGGCCTTCCTTATAGAACCTCTCCAATTCCACATAAGCTGTTTCGAGCTCGTCCTCGTTGTAGCTTGATGTTGGTGCGTAGGCGACGATGGTCAAAGCCGGAATTTATTCGCATCAAAGCAAGTCCAATTCGGGTTTTCTGATCTTCGAACGAATCGATATTCATGTCCAAGTGCGTGTTGACGAGACTGCCCACACCACCTACGCCTCTCCTCCCATGTTCCAAGGGACAATTCTTTACCAGTCTCGTACACGGCGTGTAGCGAGGGATGCTTCCTCGTTTCGGTCATTCCGATGACGTCGTATACTTGATCTTCCTGGCTTGCATATCAGGTCTTCGATACTCGCTTCCGATGCGAGGGGTCGTGCGTTGTAAACACGGATCGCCGACTTAGTCCTTCTCGATTTAGGCAGCCTGTTGCAGCTCTGAGATTTTAGCAGCTTCTCCCGAGCGGTCCTACCTCACGCTCCCGTATTGGGTGTTATCTCAGGTTCAGGGAAATGAGGCGCATATTTATTGCTGTGTTCGGTATAATGAAGACCCACAAATAACTTGTCGGACTCTGTCGTGGGGGCTGGGTACACTCCGGGTAGTTAACCAGGCTATCCCGAAGTGGACTTGGGGTTTATTTGTTGACGATGGGCGGGGCGCGCCGTGGAATGTTCCGTTTTCAGACCGAAGATTGAAATTTGGGTTTCAATATGACCCAAACGTGAAGGAGAAGATGGATTTAGAACAGGAATAATTTTTAAAGATATGAAAGAGGCGCGAGCACAGTGGGCAGAGCATTTATAGTGGTGGGCGGAGCCTGGGCAATACATAAAAATGACCTGCGGAGGTGGGGACTAGTGTGGTATGGAGAGGGCATGAGACAGAAGAAAGGGCCACGCATAAACCGAGTTAACACATTCCGGACCGCATGACACCCATGCGCAGTCATACACTTTTTGCTCTCTGTGGCCGCGTGACACCCATGGGGTGTCATGATTTTCTTGGGCTAATTTTTTTCAGGGTTTTGATTTTTTGACATGCTTTTTCTGCTGTTATATATCTCTTTGAGGGTCTGAATTTAGATATATATCTGGGCCATACCAGACTCATCATTGAGTTGAGATGATGATCGTAAAGCAACTATCTAAAATAACTCCGAATAATACAAACAATAAAAGACAATAAGACTAACTAATAATAATAACAAAAATAACTAGTCTTCGCTTGAAGATCAAGGACATGACTTGTGATTTTCTTGAAAGCATCCCAGACAGAAGAACTTGAGACATTTGCTGCAATATGTGTCCGTACGCTTACATCGCCCTGCCGCATACTTCGAATCATACTGGTCCGAAACACTTCGGTAACAACCTGTGCATCTTCTTTTGGTCTGTCGTTTTGGACCTTGTACTTGTACCAGTACGTGTTGTCGAACAGGAAGTCCACGATGGTGTGTTTCCGTCAAAAAAGATTCGATCAGCTGGCATTTGAACTCGTGCAGGGAAATCTTGGTCTTGAGGATGTTGAAGAGCTTCCATGCATTGATCAGAGTTGTCTGAGTGATCAAATGAAACATCAATCTCAGATACCACTTTGTAGTTTTACGAATGAAAGGCGTATAGGCCGCCATCTGATCCGACAAGTCGACATAACCCTTCACTTGGTTGTAGTCCTCGATAACACGTAGTTTGTTGTTGGCCGTGTGAGTATCATCATGCTTGGTCGACAGCATCAATACGTCCCTTTTGTCTTTCCATTTCAAGATAGTGACGCCTGTTCCGTTTTGCCGACCAATTTGTTCGCCTCTTTTCAATCTTTTGCAGACAACCTCCCTTGGTAGGCCGGCTCTGTTCTTCCGAAGTGTGCCAATGAGGTGAGTATTCTGAGCAACCAGTTTTTCAGCCAAAGGAATTGAAGTGTAAAAATTGTCTGTATAAAGGCTCCGTCCACTGTCCAGCAGTCCACTCATCAGCTTCAGCACAATGTCTTCTGCAAGTGATCCTTGCCGGCTGACGTCCTTACCAGCATACACGATGAATCGGCATGTGTATCCACCTTGCATGCAGAGTTTGAAAAGCTTGATGCCGTACTTGTGTCTTTTTCCCTTCACATATTGTCTGAACAGTACTCGACCTCTGAACGGAACAATGCTTTCATCAACACAAACGTCTCTGCCAGGGGTGTAAGCATCATAGAAGGATTGGTTCAAGAGCTCGACAATCCTGGCAACTTTGTAGAGCCTGTTTGTTCTATCTGCAGCTTCATTATCGGCAAAATGCAGTGAATTGAGAATCTCGACGAATCTTGCTCTTGAAATGTATTGAGCACAGAATGATTTGCTATAGACTGCCCTAGTTGACCAGTACTCCTTTAGGTGTGCTCTGCGTTCGATACCCATGTGCAGACAAATGGCAAAAAACTTCCAGAACTCTGTTTCATCGAGAGGTTCAAACGTATCTTTCTTAGCCTTTCCATATCTGTTGGTCTCGGTCAGAATCAAATCAATAAGATTTTCATTGAGGAAATAGCGGAAAAATTCTGCAGGCTCCTTCAATCGAAATAACAACTCATCTTTCACGCCATGATCGCCAGTAAATGGAATGTGGTCGTGGGGAATAATCATGCTGCTCCAAACATCATCCTCCTCTTCTTCTTTATCGCTTTCCTCTTCGTCTTCGACATCCTCCTCTTCAATGTCTACCATCGGCAAAACGGGAATATCAGCTTCACCGGCTTCCTCTACTTCTTCATCGCTATCCAGAAGCAATCGTTCAAAGCTTTCGTCTAGATCACTCATGGCCACTAAATGTTACCTATTAGTCGGAAATGAAAAAGTCTCGCTAAAATACGGATAAACACAAATGTTGACCAAAAGCCGCCCTGTGTGGCCGCTTGACTGCGCATGGGTGTCATGCCGCGCACATTTGAAAAAACGCCGCGGGCACAGGCGGCAACCGCGCGAAATAGGCCTCGGTCCGCAATGTGTTAAGCTCCGCACACGACGGACGGGGCGTGCACTGGAATGTTCCTTTTTCAGCATGAATATTGTAAATTGGGTTCGAATGTGCCCCAAACATAGGAAGAAGATAGATGAATTTCTGAAGGTCAATAAAGAATTCTGGGCACAATGGACGGGACATTTGTAGTGGTGGGGGGTTGAGCCACCTGTTGTGGTGGGCGGAGCTCAGACGTTACATGGTAAATGACAGTGGAGATGGGACAAGCGGGGGATGGGTAGGGCATAGGACAAGATGTTAGGAGCACCCATGCACCAAGTTAAGCTCCTCTCACGGTGGGCAGAACGTGCAGTAAACTACTCCGTCCTCAAGAAAAAAAGCATTTGCGATCACTTACTACGCCCCTACCACTGCACATGATGTTTCGCGCACAGTGGTATGCGCCAGCCCACTGGTTACAATATATCAATCAATCGGGAATAATTAATTCGGGCGTAAAACCTTAGGGTAGTGTACGCGATGTGCGCAATCACACGCAATAAAGTCACCGCGCCGCTCGCCGCGCGAACATTCGACATAAGTTTACACACCCGTTATTACCATTAGCTCCACTTATGGTCGGCAACAATGATATTTCTTCCTGTTTTGGTGAGATAGTGAGGGAAACGTAGGTTCTCTTAGATTATGAAGAAATACCAGCAGTATTTTGTGCTCAGCTCACCGTTTACCCGTTCACTCTGAACGAAGTGGAATTCAGTACTACACGCCATGAACCAAGTGAAATTTTTTCGCTTACCGCCAATTTCAATACGTATTTTCAAAAGCATTGATATACTCGAATGTCTTCATTCAGTGGCTAGTTGCTTTGCCGTCATGGTACTTATTCGCTTTTCAAATCACAATGCCAATCATGCTAGTTGCCAACATGTTCTTTATTAGAATGTATTTCGATGCCGAGTCAACCATGAATGTCGTCATCAGCCAATACGATCTAGAAGTACGTGGTCATGATCTGAGCACTTTCGTTGTTTCAACATTACCTCGAAGGCAACAGCTACGAGTACTGGCCTTTGAGAAAAGCGAAAAATAAAGACGCAAGAAGGATACGGAAGTAGGCCATGAGCCCGAGCTGGCGGTATCCGGCACGGTAAGCGGTGAAAAGCCTATTCACACCGCCTTTATTAGACTATGTGCTTTACGCCCGACACCACTTGAACGAATTCTACCTTTGAGTAAACGCGTCATGCACTCCGTATATCTGTCATACATCACAGATTCGCGTGGCTCCAGTTGACTAGCCAGTGCGGAGTGACGCCGTAGACGTCTATAGTCAAAGGCGATCGGTATTTAGAGGCCCATTTCTCGAGTTCTGGACCACTCAATCTCGATTCTACCCTCGTTGCACTACAGCACCTCTACTTTCACTTTCGAACAACTTGAACTAAATTGTCATGTATTGAACAATGTGAGACTTGCAGAATTCATTCCAGGAAATTTACAAAGACCTTTACAAAATTGATTGCAAGAGAATCGCTGGAAAAGAATCGGCAAGCTCTCGGCGCCTATTGCCTTTAGTTTGCCTATAAAGCTCAAAATTCTTTTGTAACGATTCTTTTGCAATCAATTTTGTAAAAGACTATGAGTTTTTCGGAATAAACTTTGCTCTCAGTCTCACATTGTTCAGTTCATATTCACATCAACATGAGGCTTTGGGACAAGAAAATGCTTAAATTGTCATGCATCAGTTCAAATCTTTCATCATATTCCATGTCCGTTTCTTCATTATCGACCTTTCAAACTCCATCGGTAAGGCGCTTGTGCTGAGCCTTCGAGATTGCTATGATATTCATTGCTAACGTTTCGGCAGACGAAACATATCAGTGATACAACACTTCGAACACCCTCTTCCAAGCTACAAAAGAAAACTAAGGGTGAATCAATCCCAAGAGGCATAGTAAAACCCGCTGACCTTTTGAAGACGTGGAGCTGTAGTTTGGCACCTTTAGCTAGGGCATCATGGCAATGTCGACGTCGATGTTGAGATCACGATTTCAGTACGCGAACAGGAGATCTCAACACGCAGATCTCTTGAAGCGTTGTGAATCGAGGCGAAGGACTCTAAGATCAATAGGAAATACTAACGCGTGGCGATTACTAGAGAGTCGGCAGCGTTCGCAGACTTGGGTTGCCTACCCACGCGGTCGAACCCTCGCAGGTGCGACGAGACGGGGTCCGATGTTGGAACCCTGAAATCAATGACTACGGGGCGACGGGACGCGGGGTTTGGTATTAAACCTAAAACACCTAAAATCAATGAAAGGAGAGCGACGGGCAGAAGGTCAGCATGGGTCGATAACCGTTGGTATAGCTTCGATAGTATTAATATTATCCCTGGAGCCTCCCCACAAGAAAATTGACCTACAGTCCAGTTCCCGTAGGCTGACGGGGCGTGGCCCACATAGTTGGGTGAGAGTGTGTGGCGGGGTGAGAGAGATCGATACAAGTCCGTAGGCCTCGCCCTGCCAGCCGTAATTGAAATGGACTGTAACCTTGCGAGCCTCGAAACAGTGTATAAACACCACCGTAAAAATCCCAGCTAAAGGTGCCAAACGACAGCTCCACATCTTCACAAGATCAGCGGGTTTCACTATGCCTTAGAATTGATTCGCCCTCAGTTTCTTTTGGATTTTGAACGCGGATTTCGACGTAATCTATCACTGATATATTTCGGCTTCACAGGCCCTGACGAAGGTGATTCGCCGAAACGTTAGCGGAATAAGTATCATAACAATCTCGGAAGTTCAGCACAAGCGTCTTACTGATCAAATTTTCATCATCCACGCACCTTCTTAGCAACCATCTGCACTCCATCACAAAGCTGTTCATCTCCCTTACACCAGAGAACCACAACCGATATAGCTCCTTGATGATTGTACTTTGTTCTCGTTTCGGATCTATTCACTCGAATTAGAATCCCTTCACCCTTTTTCCACCTGGAACTGCTTCTACTACTTCTCCACCTGGAATTGCTCTCAGCAAAAAAAGGCTACAAAAGGCTCAGACGGCGGTCATACTTTACGTGTCTGCGGCAGGGCGTGGCCGCGTATCTTGCGTCTCCACACTGCCTCGTTGCCTGCGTCATCTCTGCACCTCCCCGTGCCACTCTCTCTCGCTGCCTGTGAGAGAGAGAGGCACGGGGAGGTGCAGAGATGACGCAGGCAACGAGGCAGTGTGGAGACGCAAGATACGCGGCCACGCCCTGCCGCAGACACGTAAAGTATGACCGCGGCCATACTAATCCCTTGATGCGTCATATAGCGTTGAGTCATGTAGAATTGACGCTAAACAGGTGTGGTTCTTCCCTTTTGGCAGGTGTAAGTAGTGCAGCATAACTTATCTAGAGAACTCATGGGTGTTATAACTAATTTCGAATAATATGACCTTACCTTGGAATATACCTTACCTTAGGCAAGGCGACACCATCTCGTCGAAGCTGTTCACGCTCCGCGCACTGCACCTAGACCTCTCTGTCTTTTACAAACTCATCGTTTACCTTAATCCATCTTTCCCGCGTGTGTTTCGGCTATTCTGGGACCCAATTAACAATTTTCGCTTCGAGTGCCAAAGTTTCGGTGCACGCTCCGGTCGCCGTGGGTGGAGCATAACCTGGATTATGTCTGTCTCTCACTTCTTGTCGCATGCCCTATCCACCCCAAACTTGTCCCCATTTCTGCATGTCGTCTTTCACATGATGCCTAAGCTCCCCCCACCACCGCAAGAGGTCCACCCACCCTTGAAAATTCTTAGCTCATAGTCCCACCTACACACCAACCACCTCTTTTTTCTCCCTGTCTCGAAATCACTCTCGGAATCGATTGCAATTTTTCAGTGAGCACCATACGACCAGTTGTACGCTCCGCCCACCCTGGGCGAGCGTCCAGTGTGTTCCTCACTTCTTGTCCCAAGCCCAGCCCATCCCAAACTTACGTATCCATACATTGTTTTTCATGTTATCCTAATTTCGTGACAGACGGACAGGCAGACGAAGCGTTTAGTATATAGCAGGATTTCAAAGCCCAGAAATATACAGTAGCGCTCAAAAGTCTTCGGCCAAATGGTCTTTCACTTGGGTTTTTTCACTTGTAACTTTTTTGCGACTGGACCGATCTGAGAGAAATTTTAGTAGTATGTTGTACTTGGAGACACTGCATACTTAATATGCTATTTTGACGCTCAACGGTGTAGGTTACGTGGTTATATGAAATTTTTTGTTTCTGGAGTGCCATCCCTATGCCGTCCCGCTGTGCCGCTGTCATCAAAAGTCGTGGTCTTTCTACGGAATATTAATGTTCTCCGAGGCTTGCTCCTTTTGTCTTTGTAAAGAAAGCCGTTTTTCTTGACCAAGCCTTTTTCTTTTTTTTCGGTGGTCTTGTAGTAAATTCTTGTAAAAAACCAGAAAAGAGTCAAGCGGCACTCAAGTAGAAGGAAATGTTGACAATAGGCTCAGGCACCACATAATAAAATTTTGTCAATTGGTCAAGTGGGAAAAAATTATGACAAAAAAGTTCTGGCCGAAGACTTTTGAGCGCTACTGTACGTCTGAAGAACAACTCCTTCGAGGCTATCAAATTTAGATACACTACATGAAAACAGTGTTGTTACTTTTGACAGCGACTATTATCTGTGCCGTGGCATACGGTATTCTTATCAACACCATTAGAAAGAGCACTGTGAACTTGTAAGATTTATTGCATTCCGCCAAATTTGCATATCATTAATCAAGAGCCGTTTCAGACGATGCAAAGATATACGGGTGAATATCCAAGCCATTGGACTACTGCTTGCCCTGGTCATCACTCTTATACATTTTTGTGCACAATACACCTTCAATAAGCTCGGAGTAAGTTATTGCGCATACGAGTTTCGGAGAACAAAATGATTAAGCTCGGAAATAATTCATTTTGCTTGTGCTCCTACGTTCCCAGTCGAATCGTCACAAACAAAGCGGTGGGTATGATAAACTGGGTGAGAAAAGGGATCCATGTTCTCTGTTGGAGTTACCTGGAGGGACAGTTTTCCTGCGGTGAGACCTGTCCCCCACGGACCGTACCTCTTGCAGTTCGTTAGGTTGCAGGCATTGCGCATACGACACCTTGCTAAGACGTCAAGTGTGGATTAAATGGATTTCTTTTTTGTCACGAACACCTTTTTTCTTACCTACTCATTGCTCCACGATTATGCTGTTAATGTTTCACTTAGTTCGTGTAATCATGAATGAAATACACCCTACGAGGCAACAAATGACATCCTCACCTGCATGCAGCTTGAAAGGGGGATGTTGCAGTTCGGAGAGATGCGCGGGAGACCACAACGTCGCGGTTCGACACCCGATTTCTCTATCAATCAATGTTCTATTCAAAGCGATTACTTCTCCTCATCTCTCTCTTTCTCCCGACCCCTCGCAGCTACATCAATAAACGCTGTTTTGGAGCTCAGCTGACCCGCTACGTAGCACGTTTTGTGGTAAAGAGATTGTGTGTAACAGGGCTTAGGGAGTTGAGTCACGCCCCGACTTTACTCCGAAAGAGCGCCTCATGTCCCGCGTACGACTGCACCACGTCCGCGTTACGTCAATCAATACGCCAGTGGCGCGGCGTGCGAGGTTCCATTCGCGGTCACATACAAGGACAGCGGCTTCATTTCTAAGCCTTTAGCGTCTAATTTTGTTATTTTGTCATAAATACGCTGCTTAACACATCTAATATCACTTTACCCAATTATCACACGCATTGTCTCTAATCGACCACCGAGCGATGTAGATCGGTAGGCTCAAACGCGCAAGGTCCATAAGATCTCCCTTTACCACAACCTGAATACCACGTACAGAATAGTAGAGTGAAAAGACGCCGCCGTCGCCTCTGGCCGGCCCTTCCTTAACAACTCGTCAGGCGTACAAGATCCCAAGAGCGCTTGAAAACTTTACCTTCTACTGACATTACAAAGTACAACAAAGACACCACGGTATGCATAGAGAATTTATCTCTTTGATACAGGACATGATCATGAGAATGAGACGACATCACAACGACGTGAAAACGGGAACGGTATCAGTAGGACCCTCGATGGGGGTGAATCCTTGACTTCGTCTTCTCCCCGAGCTCTATCCTTTTATTGGCTTTCTTCCAGCGTAATGTTCCCATCGTACCTTCTCATTATCTGAGAGCATAAAGTCGTAGCAAAGTAATGTTTACATAGAATTTTTAGATAAAAAGAGTAGATAAAATAATGAATGTACAAAGTTGTGCGACACCACGTCACACTAGTATACCACGGCTTACCCAAACGGTGCACCAAGAACTGCAACCGACCGATTTTGAGGAGTGACGGTTTTGTTTGCTTACATTCGTCGATTTAAGAGTACTGGATGAAAATTACGTCCCTACCCCCTGACGCCGGCACCGGCAGCGACGGCGTCAAAACCATGTGCCCGCCGCCGACCACAGCGGCACTCTTGAGACGCGCTCCTTTTGCAAAACGCTCGACCCAACCACATTACAGTATGATGTTCGTGGCGGATGCCACGAATTCGGATGCGAATTTTGGCTTATGGTGCTATGCTATGCCAAATTCGAAGTTGAATTGCTGGACTCCTGCCACGACCATCATACTGTAATGTGGTTGGGTCAAGCATTACAAAAGGACCGCGTCACCAGAATGCTGCCGTGGTCGGCAGCGAATACATGAGTTTCACGCCGTCGCCGCCAGTGCCGACCCGGTACGCAAAGTATGAACGGTCTGATCTGTGTTCACGATTTCGCGTAAAAATAAGCCATATAATTAAGTAGCATACGTACTATGTGCCACCGGTAGCGGCGGTGACGACGGAAATCGACGCCGGCAGTATTGCTGTGCGCTCTATCTATACTGCTCAAATGAACCATACTACAGTATGATGATCGTGGCAAGATCCGAGTCCTGTCGAAAATCTTGACGCTGTGTCAAACTTTGGCAAGATTCGCACGGGGATTTTTGCGAGCTTTCACCACGATAATTACAGTATAGTATGGTTCGGGCGAGCGTAGTATGGTCGTATAGAGCGCGTCGCTACAGTTCTGGCGCCAGCGCTGGGGCCACAAAGTTTGAAGCGGCCTCAGAAGCACAGCTTCAACAGTGGTTAGCCTTCATAAAAATGCTCACGCATGCTGAATCCTCTGGGTACACCATCTTTCCAGTTCTTAGAATCTTCTTTATTTGTTTTATTTTTTCCAATTTTACCGGAAATTGTGACTTATGAATTAATAAATGGTCGACAACGGCCAACTGATCCGTTTTTATAGCTAATTTTCAGATGACCTCTACCTTGTACATTGCGCGATCATTCACACCATTATGGATCGGTATGCTGACGTTCATCAATCCATGGATGATTCTTCTAATGAACAGAGATCTGCGTCGTGCGACGTTTGGGGCACGCACCAGTGAAGAAAACAGTGTCCATCCGGTCGTCTTCCGTCAACAAAAGAGTCGCTCAATGAAGATGCAGAACTCATTATCAAAAATACTATCCATCAACCTTCATTGCAATACCACGCTACGACAGCAGTGCTATTAGGGAGGACCTCCATCAACGGGAAGGAATTAGGGAAGATCGTCGGGATTCTACAAGCTAATTCGGCATGGCAAACGTACTGAAACTAAACTAATGTAATGAGTTTAGTTTCAGTACGTACCTCCATCAACGGAAAGGAATTAGACAAGCCCGTCGGGATCCTCCATGCTAATTCGGTACCGCAGACGTACTGAAACTACTAAACTCATGTAATGGGAAGTTGGAAAGACGCTCGTCATTTAGGTAGGGTTTCCAGCATGATCCAGTTCACAGAAATAATACAAACCGTATGTTGCTTCGCATCATTGCAAAGTACCTGCCTAAGGAGGCAGCACTAAGCCACGGCGCGGTGCCACGCAAGTTCGTAGCACTTCCCGCGTATGCAGGGGGACCAACGAGGGTATGTTCGTTTCAGCGTCCTCACCTGTTGCTACCGTCGACTCGGGCTACCGTACAACTCGAATCGAGCCAGCGCGCAGCAAGTGCCTTGCTGCTCTTTAGGCGAATTGTACGCACTCGAAGGGCGCGCTCATCGCCTCCTTCAGTAAGCGATCATACTTTGCGCACTCACGCTGGCGTCGATGGGAATGGCGGCAGTTTGACCGGCATCAGTAGGGGTTTTACCCTTATGTCAAGATTTCGCACCGCAGCATGTCGCAAGCGAAGCAATGCGGACGAGTTTAAGCCACTATATTGTGGGGTGTTGAAGCGATTACAAGTCAACTGCGTATCGCACCCCTAGCATTAACGTGTAATCGTTCTATGACGCAACTACAGCGACGCGCAAAGCTCGTACACACTGCGCCGCACGCCGCTCATCGTAGAGCGAAATCCTGACATTAGGGTACACATCCCATCGGTAGCGACGGCGTCAAAATGTGCCCGTCGCTGACTACGGCGGCATTCTAGTGATGCGCTCCCTTTGTGAAACGCTCGACCCAACCGCATTACACTATGATAATCGTGGTGAAAACCCACGCATTTGAATTCGAATGTCGTGATTTTGATACCGTCGCTGTATGAGCTAGCGCCGATGCGCAAACTATGAACGCGGCCTGACTCAATTCGAGTGTTATGAAAAGCACTCAGTGTTAACTGCAGTCACACATCATACCACAATCATCCGCTACCTTCGTGAACCGTCAGATATGGGATTAATTCCAGTACTAAATTGGTCAATTGAAACATTGCCGAATCGAAATGGATAATAACAATCGCCGCAAAATCTTCCTCCTTACAGCTTGACAATGTGGCTGATTACTATTTCAACCATTCCGATAACATCGTCCCCTGCTATCGAGTAATTTCCAGTCTGCCTGTTCCTCTGACCCAGCAGGTACCACCGATGGTAGAGACCGGCCCATCGACGCGCTCCGACCATTTGAGCATCTCTTCGGTTATCAGACGAGGAGGAAAATGTTGTCTTTGAGTGTTTGTACAAATGTTATGCATATTAATTATGTATTATAATGTCTGTCATTGCTTTATTTGTCTCCTTGTTTTGAAATAAAATCTCCATAAAAACCGTTTAACCACTGACCAGCACGTCTCCAACGCTGAACCAACTATCCCAATTATAGCACCAATAATAAATATTAAAAACACGACCACTGAGTTATACTTGGAGTGTCTGTACAAGCCCTTGCTAACCACTTCTATAAATGGGCTAAGGACGCGTCCATACTTTGCGCACCGACGCCGGCACCGGCGGTGACGGTGGCAAAATCATGTGCCAGCCACCAACCACGGTGGCCCTCCGGTGACACGCTCCGTCTCTAACACCTTCGACCTGACCACATTACAGTATGACGATCGTGGCGAGAGCCCACGAAATCGGATTCAAAATTCGAATAGTTTGTCACCATGCCAAGATTCGAATTCGAATTCGTGGGATCTCGAACTTGCGGATCGTTTTACAAACGGACTGCATCACCGCCGGTGCCGGCGTCGGTGCGCAAAGTATGAACTCCGCCTCATTTTCAGCAGAAAAATAACTGAGCTGAAACCAAACAGCAGTCCTTTCTGTGCGTGCGTCCACGGCGAGCGGCAGCGCTCTCATCAGTTCAATACTTACTGCCTATTTTTCAGCAACTTCTGCTACAACTGCTGTTCCTCTTGTTCAATTATATTCGAAAGCAGTGGCCCTTGTGGCTGGGGCAAAATTTTCTTACTGGTATTCTACTAGCCACCTAATCAGGTCTATTTTTTCATGGCTTTTTTGATTTCTCTTTTGGTGGTCGATCGATCATCCTCCTGATCATCGACATTCGTGTGTGACAGGCTCATCCGAAGTGAGGCTTCTTGTGACAGAAGCCGTTACCTTTTCTTTTTTTGTGCCACCTTTTGAGGTCTGATTACTTATGCCAATATGATGAACACTCCGCGCGGGTCGTCCATTCAGGGAACAAAACGCTCTCGTATTCTTGATGATTCCTCGCCAGTGCACGTCAAATGCGATCATGGTCTTCGAGACGCGATCAATCTTTTGAACACGGTTCAGGGTGCCGCCTCATCCGAAGACGATACTGGGTCACCTATTGGATAGTGTATTCGCGAAGGATCGTGAGTTGGAAATTCTGAAGAAGCGAGATCTCGAGTTAACCGCAGAAAATAACAAGTTCAAGGAAGAAATAGCCTCTATCAAATCTAGTGTGTCTCTCTGCCCGTAATGCCTCGCCTGTGATCCCACTTGCCAGTTGTTTCCAGCGTCAATTTCTGATTCTTTTGGAGAGCACGAACGCCTAAGATCTGTTGTTGTCGGTGAAGTCGCTGAGGGAAATGACTGTAATGTTTTTAACCGCTTGAATTACAATATCGATTGTGTTAGAAAATTACTGTGCCACCTAGACATTGAATCTACCCCTGTTACCTGCTATAGAATGGGTCGCCCCTGCAGTGGTGTCCCTCGGCTTCTCAGAATTGTATTGCCTACTAGATCATTTCAATTTCTCCTACTTAAGCGTGCGCCACGATTGCGTTTCTTTCCTGTTAAAGGTGTTTTCATCCGCCCTTCGCTGACACGTGAAGAACGTAGTCAGCGCCGCATTCAAAATCGTCCTTTATCACAACGGCATAATTGTCCACCACCGAAATCTGTTACTCAGTCTCATCCATTGTCTCCAATGTCGCTACGCAGTGCCTCTATTCATCAGACTTCTCCTCCAATGTTACATGCAAACTCTCTTCTCGGTAACTCGGAAAACTACTAGAGCCTCTCCGAATACAAGTGGACTGATCTTCTTACAAGTCAACCTTTAATGAAGAATGCCAACGACCTCCAATTTCACCCAAGTCTTCCTTTTCTATAGTTGCACTAACGGAAACCTGGCTCATTGCACTTACGGAAACCTGGCTCAAAGGCAGTATTCGGGAATATTCGGACGAGAAGTAAAAGAAGTAGTGAATATGAAAGTCGGGTGCCTAGTAATAGGACAGTGAAGAAAATACGGATGGAACTGGTCAAAAACCCGAGAAATAGGACCCCCTTCCCACCGTTGATTCCCTACGTGGATGACCATTTCTTCAACAAGCGGGTGGCCCGGGCGACTCTGCCGTTGGCATGTATCCAGGTAATCAATGCGCAAAAACAGCGTGGAAATAATACAGAAAAAGGCATCCCATCGTTGACTGCAGACGATAGAAGACTATAAGTGAGAACTGAAAGAAAAGAAAAGAAGAATAGAAAAGAAAAACTCGCGAACTCTACAGGTAAACAGCAGAAATCAAAAACACTGAGAAAGCTAATCAGCTGACTGGAAAAGGGTCTGCGACGCTCTGCTGGCAAAAGCGCGCCCGATCGCTCCAGCCGCGCCGCTCGCCTTGGCTCCTCTCACCCAGCCAATCAAAGGGAAGCTCGTCGCCAGGAGGCGGGCTGCCCTGAGCAAAGGCGGCTTGCCCTGATGAGGGCGCCTCTGCCACAGCTGAAGGGGGCGCCTTTCGCGGGGGATTTCGCCATACATAGGCCCTTCAGCCCCGTAATTTTTCAGTCAATGCCTCTTCTTGGGATTCCCTGTTGCCCACATTATCCCAAACACTGTCTTTAAGCAGGCAAATGACATCGCTCTCTCCTTGGTAATCTTTGTAATTGTTACGACATTATCAGATGTGACTGCACGCGTAAGAAAGGAGGAGGGGACGGGGTACTTTTGTGCAAGGACCTTCACCATATTTTGGTATTCAGTGAATCTGTCGAGGACGCCTATGAAATCTTCTCATGTGATATTCCGTTAGACTCCGATGCGTTCAGACTCATTGTAGTCTATCGTACTCCTATTTGTACTCGACAATCTTTTCAAGAATTACCCAGGTGTATAGGTGATCTTTCTGCTAGTGAGCTTTCCTCCATATTAGTAGGTGATTTCAATCTGCCGAACATAGAAAAAAACCTACAATAATGACACATGTTCAGCTTTGCAACGATTCTCTCTCGAAATGTGCAACTCGTATTAGGTTGTCCCAAAAGTCTTGCAGGATTTTTTCGATCATCACTTTTTATTATTTTTTTCCAACAAACAACAATCAGGCAACAACGTGTTCACCATTGTTATCAACAACACTTTGCGCCCCCCTCCTAGGTAAATCGTTGGTTCCCTCCTCCCAGAACTCTGGGTTCTGGGAGTCGAAGAAGTCAGCGATAGCCTTTGCAAGCATGTCATAACAGCGAATTTTCTCTTGGCCAGGAAGGATTCAAGAGGACGGGTAAGGTGATAGTCAGAAGGGACAATGTCTGGAGAATATAGTGGGTGGGGCAGCACATCCCAGCCGGGCTCCTGTAGCTTGGCCTGGGTATACTTCGCGACGTATGGGTGGGCGTTGTCATGAACGAGGGTGGCCGCGGACCTTCTCAAGCTTTCTCGAATAGCGACGGCGATCTGCTGGAGCTGGCGGGTGTTTACGGAAGCGGGTACTGTCTCGCCTTGTGCCAGCACCTCTTGGAAAAGTTCCCTTGCCTCTGGAAGCAGCAGAGTAGAATATTCTCGGATGGAGGTCGGTCATGAGCTGCGTTGGCGGCTCGGCGTCACGTAGCAGCCAAAAGGCGCGGGCTGCGTTGGTATCGTACATGTTCCAGCTTTCATCGCCCGTAGCCAGACAGACGAGAAAGTCGTTGCGATGCGGGCGGAGCAGCAGCGATTGACAGATGCTCATACGGGCTTTTTCGTGAGCATCCGTCAGGGTATGAGAACCATCGCGACAGCACTTCGGATAACTGGGCTCTTGGAGGTGACGATTTACGGTTATGGGTGCTTGTCCATTCCTCTTCGCCAGCTCGCGCATGGTGGTTTCAGGATCGGCGCGAACGGCGGAGAGCAGCGTCTCGTCGTCGAATGCGTGTGGGCGTCTCGTGCGTGGCTTGTCTTCCATGTCAATCTCGCCGTTGAAGCTGATGAGCCAGCGGCGCACGGTCTCATAGCTCACATTCCTTGCTCAATGCAGCGTTGATGGAGTCGCAAGTTTCCGTCGTTTTGCTGCCCCAAGACCACTCATAGTAGATGACACCACGTGTTGGGCGGGTATCGACTACGGGCACTGTAGCTCTCTCCACGGAATCTGATGGGACAATATATATTTTACTAGAAAGCTTAGAGAACGTTCCACCATATTCCTGAACCACGTAGGCCTGCCTCGAAGTAAACAAGAGTTATTGATTTTTTTGGAAAAAATCCTACAACTTTTTTGGGACAACCTAATACAATTATCGCCAATTACAGCATTGTCTTGTCCCGAAGCCTCATGTTGATCTGAATATGTACTGAACAATGTGAGACTTGCAAGATTTATTCCAAAAGATTCAAAAACACTTTCACAAAAAATGATTGCAAAAGAATCACAAAAAATGATTGCAAAAGAACGTTGCAAAAGTATTTTGAACTTTTATTGGCAAGCTTTCGGCGCTTAGCGCCTTTCTCAAGCCTGAAATGGTACAAATTAAAACCTATCGAGATACTCTATTTCAGAGTCGCTCTGGTTTATTTGTACTAAACCGACTTACTGCTGCCACCGGGTTACTATCCTTACCCTTGGTGGGGTCCCTGGTAGTGGAGCAGAATTGGTCGACCCACCCTGACCTAACCCTTAAATAGCGTAGACGTGCTGTGACTGTGATAGAGTTTGGTATCACATTCATTCCACAGTGCATAACACTGTAGTCATGTGATTAGTTCAAGAGAGTCACGCAGTTCGTCTCTGGCATTTATCTCTGGGGATAACCTTCTAATTTCCAGTGCCTCAAGGATTTTTCTTTCCACCGTATTTTCGATGGAGCGGTGCAGTACTCTAACGATAAGGTTAGGGGGCGCCTCGTAAGCATGTTTTTGTGTTCTATGTTTGGAGAAACTATTATTTAAATATGATGTAGGGTTATGTAAGGCCCTGCGATGTTCGTCCAGCCGTTTGAAGAGGAGCCTTTTCGTTTCTCCCACGTATTTTTGCCCACATCCCTGACATACTATCAGGTATACTGACCCCCGGAGTTGGCATATTTTATCGTTAGTGCAATAAGTGCAACCCTCCCTCCCACATTTATCCTCATAGGGTCTGGAGTAGGTGAGCAACCGTTTTAGATTTGGAGGTGGTTTGAATACAAGTTTTATAGGGAGAGAAGAATTCCTAACCACACTGTTGACTTTCCATGCCGTATTTTCGTTGACATACGGCATTATCATGGGGATGCCGTCTGCACTGGAATACGGTCTCCATGTTCGCACGTTTAATCGTGTGTATCCGTTTTCGCTCAAGATGCGATCCACCGCCGAATCTGCTCCATTTGAACTTTGGGCACAAAAATTTGTGGATCGCATCTTGAGCGAAAACGGATACACACGATTAAACGTGCGAACATGGAGACCGTATTCCAGTGCAGACGGCATCCCATGATAATGCCGTGTGTCAACGAAAATACGGCATGGAAAGTCAACAGTGTGGTTAGGAATTCTTCGCTCCCTATAAAACTTGTATTCAAACCACCTCCAAATCTAAAACGGTTGCTCACCTACTCCAGACCCTATGAGGATAAATGTGGGAGGGAGGGTTGCACTTATTGCACTAACGATAAAATATGCCAACTCCGGGGGTCAGTATACCTGATAGTATGTCAGGGATGTGGGCAAAAATACGTGGGAGAAACAAAAAGGCCCCTCTTCAAACGGCTGGACGAACATCGCAGGGCCTTACATAACCCTACATCATATTTAAATAATAGTTTCTCCAAACATAGAACACAAAAACATGCCTACGAGGCGCCCCCTAACCTTATCGTTAGAGTACTGCACCGCTCCATCGAAAATACGGTGGAAAGAAAAATCCTTGAGGCACTGGAAATTAGAAGGTTATCCCCAGAGATAAATGGCAGAGACGAACTGCGTGACTCTCTTGAACTAATCACATGACTACAGTGTTATGCACTGTGGAATGAATGTGATACCAAACACTATCACAGTCACAGCACGTCTACGCTATTTAAGGGTTAGGTCAGGGTGGGTCGACCAATTCTGCTCCACTACCAAGGACCCCACCAAGGGTAAGGATAGTAACCCGGTGGCAGCAGTAAGTCGGTTTAGTACAAATAAACCAGAGCGACTCTGAAATAGAGTCTCTCGATAGGTTTTAATTTGTACCATTTCAGGCTTGAGAAAGGCGCTAAGCGCCGAAAGCTTGCCAATAAAAGTTCAAAATACTTTTGCAACGTTCTTTTGCAATCATTTTTTGTGAAAGTGTTTTTGAATCTTTTGGAATAAATCTTGCAAGTCTCACATTGTT
This sequence comes from Trichostrongylus colubriformis, assembly GCA_963978905.1. NCBI lineage: Eukaryota > Metazoa > Nematoda > Chromadorea > Rhabditida > Trichostrongylidae > Trichostrongylus > Trichostrongylus colubriformis. Next base: position 22,721,025 of record OZ022259.1, on the reverse strand, counting down.
CAGTATATATCGCCAATTAGTCAAACAGCCCCTCGACAATGCAATACCCTTGGTTTGGTTTTGTGCAACGACCACCGTCCAGTAACGGACGCAAGGACACATCCGCCTCTAAGAACTAGCGATCATCACTCAGTAACAGCCGTGTTAAAAAGACAAGTGTCCAGCTTGTCTTTTAACACGGCTGTTACTGAGTGATGATCGCTATCGATACGACCAATAATAAGTTGTGTAGGCGGACCCACCGATCGAATTTCATGGTTCCTCAACTGTATTGTGAGCCAGCTGCTGACCAAAATTCCATCGCATCTGACCAACACGACTAAGTTCCTTGAACAGTTATGCAATTTGCGCTTAGAAACAGGTTGCGTGATAGAGTCATTCGATGTCACTGCGCTTTATACTAACGTTCAAAACGATCAAGCTTCAGCGCAAAGACGAATTTACAACTTATTGAAAGCTCTATACTTCACCATTCCGCAAGTTCTTCTGGCTGCATATAAAAGCTATGTCAGGCCAATCCTAGAGTATGGTACCACAGTGTTCAACCCATGCAAGCAGTTTTGTGTCAAAAGGCTAGAGGCCGTTCAGAATAGCTTCACGCGAAAACTATTTTTACAATGCCTTGGTTTCTCTTACACTTCAGTGCCGGACTCCTCCTATCGCAATAAACTACTCGCGTTGAAAACTCTTATAGTCTGGAGAAATAAACTACTCGCGTTGAAAACTCTTATAGTCTGGAGAAAGGTTAATGATGTTGTTACGGTAAGTAAAATACTCAATGGCCAGGTATAGATAAAATCAAATCATTTTTTCCAGATTCTACTACATTAACTAGAGGAAGCCTTAGTAAGATTAATTTCAAAGGTGCCCGCGGTGGTCTTCGGCATAATTTCTTTGTCAATCGTGCTGGATCCGCATATAAAACCTTAGCCAAACACAAACCGCTCCCTGTTCCGGTCATTTCCTTGAAATCCTATCTCATCCGCATGTTGTATTGAATAGTACTTAAAGGAAACGGATGATGCTCTAGCTAATTCTACTTCTTTCTTCTCTTTTCTCGATCAGTTTCTTTTCCTTGTTCAGTTTGTTCCTATCGCCATATGTTGCTACAATTCTGCTGTTTCATTAATTGTGAAATACGTGGGATACTGCACGGTTTTTCTCCTTTGCTTATAATTCTATGCCGGATATTTGCTGGCAGTTTCTTTTCTTACATGCCATAATAAAGTGTCAAGTGTCAAGTGATCATACTGTAATGTGGTTGGGGCGATCGTTTTACAAACGGACCGCGTGACCGCCGTCGGTACGCGAAGTATGAACTCCGCCTTACTTTCAGCAGAAAAATAACTGAGCTAAAATCAAACATACCACCGCTGCATTACGGGTATCCAATGGATATTGCGACCATGTGTCGTGCGCTGTGGTCCATTGGCGAATCGATGTTGACCTGCAGATAATCACTAATTCAACAAAATATCTCATCCTTCTTTGTGATCTTTCTTTAATATCTGATTCCTTAAAATTATCGGTTACGCCTGATATTTCATTTTGTGACCATTAATCGCTCACCTATTCTCCAAGTTGCCAGCTGTAATGAGATGAGGTCCCATCGTTTACCGTTCGACTAGAACGGGTTACTGGAGGTCAATCGACAAGTGGATGATGGCACTGCCGACACAAATAAAAAGCGCGGCTCTCATACGGGGATCGGCAAAGAATGGATGCAAAATGCATATTTCTCTGTATACATAGATCTAGCATAGTCCAGGGTCAACTTGCTAGCTTATTTTGGTGATAATTCCAGCATATACCATGCAAACAATTTCTAATCAGATTTATGACTTCAGCCATACTCGTTGACTACGATTTGCACAAGGCTTTACCAATTGCTACTTGAAACCCTTCAAAAACGACACGAATGATCCCGTAAGGACGGATAGTGGGTACGGGACAAAAGCACCGTCCACGGAAGATGTCGTTAGGACAGTAGTTCGCAACGCAGGCGTGTTGTTTGCGCACTACGAGCGCCGTAGGGGAAAAGGTCCTGTGGCGATTCTGTGTTCTACGGCCAAAACAAGACACAAAACGGCTCCAGGACCAATTATCAGCACAACTCGCTGCAAACCGCTTCCGAGTGGAAGGCGACAGCCTGCTGTGTCCGAACCTGTGTTGAAACAGAGAATTCCCTTCTGCCCACGATAAATATCGGATCCTTCCCATCCGTCACAAGTCGAATTGACATAAGAGTCAAGTTATCAATCAAGTACAGCAGTAGCCCCATTCATGCAAAAATTACAAATAAAGATTCTTAAGGCCATAATTGGAATATGCAAAGCCGGTATTTTGCGGCTTCACTCACCAAGACCAAATATCAGAGTCACCTTTACTCCATGGGTTTGTAAGATCACTGATACCTGTCTCACTTTTCTTATTCTTGTCAGAACTGCAATGAGGTCGCAGGGTATTTCTAGGTCTGAAGTGACTGCGTCAAAACTGTTCAAATACATTTATTCAGAACAATCATAATCTATGGAATGAATACGGGAAAAACGTGAAGTTTCGAAGGTATTAAAACATTCTAGTTTTGAGGAGCACTTCTCTCCAACAACACGACGAGCATGAAGATATTCAAGCATATCACACCACATCAACTTTGTAAACCGTCAATCTACTCCTTCTGTGCACCTCCTTCAACATGCCATGCCCGGAAACATTTTCTCTTGGAATTTATGGAATACACGTAAATAACCCAAAAATTCAACACTCGAATATGGACTTATCATTGCAGTTAAACACCTATAGCAACAATCAATTAATCTATCTTGATAAGAGACTAGGCATATTTGTTAAACAAGAAAGGAAATGGACATGTATATTATCCCCTTCTGCATCACCTCTATAGAGCAATTACACTTTCAAGCTCATTTTGAGGTGGTAATTTCTCAAAGGAACTGAGTCGAGTTACCGTTCCAGTTCGCATTATCTTCATCACTGTCATCATTAGTATTATGCAGTCTACCAGTGTTACCTCTCTGGAATGAAAGCCAATAATGTCAGAAGAAGCAGGTTACTGAGGTCCACCCACTCATACAGGATCTCAAGAGCTTACTCGACGAATTGTTGCTCCAGTTGCATGAGGCTCACCACGACGTTTCACCTCCTCCGTCCTTGCCTGTCTATCTTGATTCGATGATACGGAGCCTAAAACACATTCCGATGACTAAAAATGGGCACTCGGCGTTGATCAACCAATTTTAGGATGATGCAAGGTACCGACTTTCATTCATAACTGTCACATTTGATTGTGTTGATGCGCATGCCTCCGTAACTGTTTGGCCAACGCAGTGAGATATAAGGAAAAGCCATTATGACTGCTCATGTACTGTAGCTTTTACTACAGTTTACTCGTATTGCACGACATATAAAGAGTTTCAGCATGACAGGAGTCGTCGTCCTTTCCATCCCACTACCCATTCCCACTGCTAGCTGATTCAACCCTCACAAAAACAGAGGGTAACAGCAGCAGGAGTTCGCGCTCCATTGAACGAGTTGAATCCTAATATTGCAAATGACCAAAGTGAAATCCATTCACCTGAATTCCATCCCAACCAACCGGTAACGATGTTATAGACGTATTGCATTGGTGCAAGAATAAGCATCGAAAGTAATGAAAGAATTCCTCGCAACGGATTAGCCGAAATAATCTGAGACGATTTTGACCGCGACTGAAAAATTCTTCGATGGCCATACGAATAGGGATATTTGTAGAAAAGTAGTACTTGGACTTATCATTTATAAATCATTTGAATTATAAGGGCCATTTTACAAAATAAGTCAAAATCACCTGAATAATGAGAAGAGTGCAGTTGGGCGTTAAGCACAAATCAAGAAACGACTTTTGCATGTCATCATCAGTGAATATTTTCCGGGGATATACTTGTGCAATGGAGAATGCACCGCTGACACGTCCATCCTAAAAACAAAGCCATAAGAGAGAAGCCATAAAAAGCTCATGCTGATGAGCCAACTTTACATTCACAAGCCTGTCCTGAATCGATCTAACTTTGCGCTATATTCAAAAACCAGTCGGGTTGGCCGGCTGACGCCGGCCAACCCTCCTGGACTCGGATTGGCTGGCTTCGCCGGCCAATCCTCGTGGGGGCTGCTTCGCCGCCTCCGGAGGGTGGCTTTGGGGCTTTCTGCTTCGTAGCGGGGGGCGACTTTCGGCTCGCCGCTAGCGCGGCGAGCCGACTTTCGCATGCGCGCTCCGCGCGCATTGCAGTAGGAATGAGCCCTGTGTATAGAGAGCACACATCGCAGCAGGGAATGGATAATATGCGGCTGGTATGTATTTTAAGCAAACCTCCCTATCATCGGCTTTGGTTAAAACTAAGAGACACTATACCCATCTATAACGCGTGCCCACTGAAGGCAGTTCTCCTTTAAAGAATGGCAGGACGAGATGCGAACAACAGAGAATTGAAGCATTCAGTAGTACAATTCGTTTATTCATCGATTTCGGCGCGAGCCCAGCCCATTATGGGCGGAGGTAGGCTTAGAATTTATGTGCTCCGTACACTTATGTTTTCCTCTACGCTATCCTGACTTGCCCTACCTCTACAGGCCCGTTCCTAATTTGCTTCTTGTGTGCTCCCTACATTTTGGTCGTCCCTATCCAGTCCTTACTCACACGACTTCAACAACCCTTTCCTAACTTGCCCGATTTTCCGCACTTAAGCGAGGACCTAAATTCGTTTACTCATCGATTTCGGCGTAAGCCCAGCCCATGGTGGGCGGAGGTAGGCCTAGAACTTGTGTGCTCCGTACACTTGTGTTTGCCCATACGCTATCCTAACTTGCCCTACCTCTACAGGCCCGTTCTGCTCCTTGTGTGCTCCCTACAATTTGGTCAGTCTCTACCCAATCCTTACTCGCACGACCTGAGCAGTCCCATTCCTAACCGTCCCGATTTTCGGAACCCAGGCGAGGACTTAAATTGGAGCACCCATCGGTTTCGGCGCAGCCCCCCCCATGGTGGGCGGAGTTAGGCTTAGAACTTATGTGGTCCGTACACTTGGTCCCTACCCAATACTAACCTGCCCGACCTCCACAGGCCGTGCCTAATTTGCTTGTTGTGTGTTCCCTTTACTTTGGTCAGCCCCTCCCCAGTCCTTACATGCGCCACTTCAACAGACTCTTTCCTAACTTGCCCGATTTCCAACACCTGAGCGAGGACCTAAATTCGTTTATTCATCGATTTCGGCGCAAGACCCGCCCATGGTGGGCGGAGCTAGGCTTAGTTCTCATATGCTCTGTACGCTTAGGTCAGCCCCTACCCACTCCTAACTCGCGCGACCCTCCAGGATACAGTTGAGATGAGGCCCTACCAAGTCTTAACTTGCACGATCCCTACAGGCCCACTCTTGATTTTTTTTCAACCATTTCTGCGCAAGCCCCGCTCACGGTGGGCGGAGCTAGGCTTAGTCGTTAATGAGCTCCGCACACTTTGGTCAACCCCTACCCATCCCCAACTTGCCCGACCTCTCCACGTTGCAATTGAGTTGAGAGTAGATTATGTGACAAAAAACGGACACATGCACACACACACAAACACACCAAACTTCTGTTAGCTTGCCTTTCATGTGCTCCGTACATTTTGGCTTACCCCAACCCATCCCTAACTTGCCCGACCTCTACAGGTCCATTCCTAGCCTGCCTGATTTTTGGAACCTGAGCGTGGACTTAAATTTGGACACCGGCAGTTTCCGCGCGAGCCCCGCTCACAGTGGGCGGAGCTAGGCTTAATTCTTATGTGCTCTGTGCGCTTAGGTCAGCATCTACCCAATTCTAACATGCCCGACCTTTCCAGACAGCAGTTCAGTTGAGACATCATAACAATGAGATAGGGGTGTATGTGGTGCAGACAGGTTGTAAATGGTTGACGCTGGACTGTGGAAGTGACATGGATACCCTCGGTGTATCCCTAGGTAATGCCTCCTTTCCTCACCGGCCCATCACAACACAGCTGCGCCGCCATTCGCCTTTCGAGGCTCCTTATCAGCCCTTATCAGTTGCTATCACTTCCGTTCCCTCACCATTGATGTCCCCTTACCACCCCTACATTACCTTAAAAATTCAGGATCCCAGCTTTGCTGCGACGCGAGATATGAACTTCCCGCCATTCGCCTTTCGAGGCTCCTTATCAGCCCTTATCAGTTGCTATCACTTCCGTTCCTTCACCATTAATGTCCCCTTACCACTACTACATTACCTTAAAAATTCGGGATCCCAGCTTTGCTGCGACGCGAGATATGAATTTCCCGCCATTCGCCTTTCGAGGCTCCTTATCAGCCCTTATCAGTTGCTATCACTTCCGTTCCTTCACCATTAATGTCCCCTTTCCAGCCCTATATTATCTTAAAAATACAGGCTTAAAAATTCAGAGTCTCAGCTTTGCTGCGTAGCGAGATAGAAATTATGCGGTGTGCGGACAGACAGACAGACACACAAACAAACACACCAAACTTCTGGTTTATATATAGAGTATGATCAGCCCTGATCAGTTGCTATCACTTCCGTTCCCTCACCATTGATGTCCCCTTACCACTACTACATTACCTTCAAAATTCGGGATCCCAGCTTTGCTGCGACGCGAGATATGAATTTCCCGCCATTCGCCTTTCGAGGCTCCTTATCAGCCCTTATCAGTTGCTATCACTTCCGTTCCTTCACCATTAATGTCCCCTTTCCAGCCCTATATTATCTTGAAAATTCAGGCTTAAAAATTCAGAGTCTCAGCTTTGCTGCGTAGCGAGATAGAAATTATGCGGTGTGCGGACAGACAGACAGACACACAAACAAACACACCAAACTTCTGGTTTATATATAGAGTATGATATATTTATATATATATATATATGTATATAGGATTACACAAGCACTTTCTAATATTCGCATCGTTAACGCTTGAGACTCGACTAACTAAATGGGTTCTTTCTATTAGGTTGATTCATAATAAATCGGACAAATGGTAGTGATGATTTCTAGAGATCATAACTCAGTAACGAATTAACGAAAATGGACGCGCGAGGTACCGTTGGAATGAGTATGAAAAGCTCTTCAAAGTACCGCAAAATAATCACTCCAAAGTAAATTCATTCCGCCACAATGCCGCACGATTTGAAGCGGTCCAGAGACCACATCCGCAACGTCATACTATTTATATCGCTATCTGGCCAGGAACCCGCGGATATCGGCAGACGTCTGATAGAACTTCACAAGGAGCATGCCCCCGGCAGAAGTACACCGTAGTTGTAGCATTCGAAGTTTGCGTCAGGCGACTATTCCATCGAAGACGAAAACCGCGGTTGGTGGAGCGTACACGGCGCAGAGTACTGGGAGCTGCTCGATGAAGGTACCACAGTATCCGCCGACGTCTACGTTCGTCAATTACGAGAATTGAAGGCCAATGTCCAAAGTTCGCTACGGCGGCGGTCACATGTCTACTTCCAGCACGACAACGTGTCTACTTCCACAGACCGCACTTCGCAAGATCGACCAAGGCCGAGCTGCTGTCGTACAGTTGGACCGTACTTCTATACCCACCGTACTCCCCAGACGTGGCCCCTTCAAATTTCCACCTTTCCTCCCACAGCCAACGCCACCTGGACGGCCAAGACTTCAAAACTCGCGACGAGGTCAAGGCGGCACTCGGCAACTTCTTCGAGCTCCAGCTTCCGGCCTTCTGGAGCAAGGGCATCCATGATCTGCCTATACCGTGGCAGAAGGTCATCGATAAAGATGGAGTATATTTCAAGTGAATCCCTGTTGTCGTAAAAAAGTTGTACGACAATGATTAAAATTGGTCAATTTGTCCGATTTATTATGAATCAACCTAATACAATTCCGGACGGATCTGGATTCCGATTTTGGATCTTCAAAAGCTCTTCCAATAGAGTGAGCCATGACTTCAGTCGTTTGGAACGAAAACAGAGTTAGATTATTATCAGCACCGAATCGAAAGCAAAGTTAGGGCCAAGAAAAAACTTGAAGCAACGGCAAACCGGACAGCTTGAACCACCATACCTCCCGTACCAAGCTGCTCGAAAAGGCTCATCTCTATGGGCACATCCTGTAGTTCAGATCAATTCGCGGACGTCTTTCCCGCAATAGTAACACTGCCACAAGGAGAGCCGTGTGTGTATTTGCGAGGTTGTCACAGTCAGCACACGACGCGATTCCTAGTGAGAGAAGATGAACCACAGGATCTGCCCATAGCGATGAGCTTTTTGACTACCTCAGAGCGCGCCTATCATCGCGGACTGCAAACTATTAGGCCTACTTAAAGCTCCCTCAACAGTTGACATATCCCGATATTCTATACACCTGATTATCCTAATGCTGGCTTTCAGGAAGATGGGGGCATGCTTCGGAGCAGACTGGAAACTGATTTGTCATCCAACGCCACGGCGTGCTTAATAACGAGTATAGTCCGTCCAACCTGTCTTATCAGATCCACCAAAGCACTGAGGCAGTCGCTGGATGCAAACTCCTCTACGATGTTATCGCCATCCGGGAGGCGCACTTGGACACGGCACCTGTATAAACACATGAAAGCTACACAAAGCGTATTCTAACAAGGGGTTCGGTCGAAAGAAATTTTTCTAGAGCTCCAAAGACTGAATTATCAATTCTAATGATATTATAACTGAGACCAATCTCAAACGAAATCATTTTCCACAACCTGTCACTGAGCACCGGTTCCATTTTTGGCATTTCCCGATGAGTCGGCATATCACCGGCTGACGCATCCACAGGTCTTCCTCGGCGTTCTCGAAATTCACGTTCTTCTCTGAATCGGTGTCTATGTTGCCACAGGAGAATGATTTTTATGAGGATGTAGAGGATGGTATTTGTACCAGAAACTACTTCTCAAGTAATGCTGAAAGAAACAAAACCAAACCGGTCCGCTTTAATTTGAGCTTTCAGACGCTCGCGCGCTTTCTCTGCCTCAATTTTGTCGCGTCGACGTTGAGCCGCTGCCTCTATGAGCTCCTTAAGAACAAGGTATTTGTCCAGCTCAATGAAGTAACCATTGCAAACATTTTTGCACCTAACCTGTTCGTGTCGTTTCTGCTGTGCTTCTTGCATAAGCTTTCCTGTATTTATTCTTTCAAGTTCACGACGCTTTTCCTCCTCTCTTTTCGCTTCCTCTTCAGCCTTCCTTTTCTGCTCAAGCAGCATTTTAGCTCTAGAACTAGAGAGCCATTATCGCTCAAGAGTGATGAAGTTTTTGAATAAAAGTCTCACAGTTATTACCTTTGTACCTTCTCTTCCAAGGAGGCAGACGATGTTGGAGATGAGGATGTAGCAGGCACCTGTAAAAATTAGAAATACGGAATGGATGACAGAAGAATGAGATGGCATGTTACACTTGTTACAGACGCAACACTTAGAAAACTGGGTAGAATCCAATAACTGTGAGGCGGTATCTATAGGAAACACGAAAAGCCAGAAAACTGTGTGAATGTGTCCTATCGTCACACATCACATGAGCTCATCTGACCGAATTTATGTACACCATATGCTTGATCAGAAGGAAGAATAGTTTCAAATAAAAGCCACCGACATCCCACAGAATACCCAAGAACTATTATTTTCAAATAAAAAGAGTGAAATGAGCAACGTTGACCACCTCATTTGATGAAGCAGCGCTGGATTGTTGACCGCCATCATTCTGTACCGGTGCAGGTTTAACGGAAGCATTGAAAGCCTGTAATTCAAATAAGTGCCAGTTTTATACACTGGGAGACGTCAGTCTCCAAATTAAGGCTACCGCCTATTCACTTTTAGCAATTAAGGCTTTTTACTTACCTTAACAGTATTACATATTTTCGAGAAGAACCCATCGTAATCAAGGTCCTTAAGCAGAGTGATGACCTCGATCGGCTTTCCCAAATTGTCGATAAAGTAAGAAGCAGGTAGCACTGGAGTGGGATCTGAAAAGACCGATATCCTTACATGATTTGGATCGACAGCCCCGCTGGCAGTGATGCGAGATGTTTAAGAAACCGGCAACTATTGCAGATCCTAAAGATTGTCGCAAGCGGATGTGGTGGTTTAAAGAGTTATAAAGCAGAAGCAGTGCTTCGCTTCATAGCCCCCGGCCCTTTCACAGTCTTGCGATGAGCGATGTCAAAACTTAGCATGCGATATTAAAAAGACCAGGTCGCACATCAGCTTGAGTTAACGACTGACTGTTATCCTTTGGATATACACCTTTGGAGATACTCCAGCTATCTAGGCCACTAACAAGCATGAGGCAGCGTTCATACTTTGCGCACCGCCGGCGTCGGTGCGCAAAGTATGAACGCTGCATTCAAAGACGGAATGTGACAGATATTAGTTCTGGTTTTGATGCAATATCCCTGCCGTTGCATCCTTTCGAATAACAAATAGTACAAGAAGCAGAACACAAACAGAGACTCACTGAAAGAAGAGACGTGCATACGATAAAGCGTACTGATAACCGTGCATGAATGACATGGACCATGCGGAATGACACGGTCAACAACAGACTTCGCTATTCCGCAAATTTGCGACACCGCGATTTTGAGGCGCACTTTCTCATGCGATACTGCGATCATAAGATCTTGCATTGCCGTCACTTCGCGGATGATACCGCCACAATGCAAAATCGCAAAACCGCGAAGTCTGACGGCGGCCTAAGTGTTTCGAACAGCTCATACCAAAATGCTTACTCCAAAAAATTCTTTGATCCTTAACACGTTCATATTTATCGGTTTGAAAGGACAGACTCATGGAGATTGCGCGTGGAGTGGACCAGTTGCTTCTTAAGCCGCCGTTAGACTTCGATTTTGCGATCCTGCGAGTTTGCGGTGTCGCGGTCTGCACGCGAAGTTGCGGCAATGCAAGATTTCGGGATCACAGTATCGCGTGCGAAAGTGCGATGCCGCAAACCGGAGAATCGCAAAATCGCGAAGTGTGACGGCGACTTAAGCGACTTATGACGAATATCATGAGACAAGGGAAATCCTGAAGCATGATAGCAGTACTTTCACAGAAATTCGCCAACGTATCCACTATTCTACAGTCCATTTCGAAGCGCGTGCTAGGACATGCCTGCGGACTTGTGTGAGAGTGCACCAAGCTCTCTCACCCCGCCACACACTCTCACTCTCGCCACTCACCCATGTCTGTAGGCTACGCCCAATCAAGCGCTCCGAAATGGAATATAGGTTGCATTGAAAAGTCTACAAAAAATAGCAACTCACAAATTTGAGCAAACTGTTTCGCGGCTTCATCGCCTTCCATCAAATGAATACCGACAATAGGGCAGTCAAACAAAGATGGTTCTATCTAAAATGCATGTATTTCATTTGTTAACTGAATGAGGAATCTGGAATGCCATGGAGGACCTGTACACACAATAGATTAATCAATATGGGAATCTTTGCTATGAAAAATTGCGCTTTATGGATGGATAAAGAGGACACTTTTAGCCAATGCATCCGAATCCACCTACCAGGATGGTGAAAATACATTTTGTTATGCGATCCTGTTAGATATTGTGAGCCAAAAGGGGATTTCACCAAAGCCAGAAAAGGAAAAAGGTTTGTGGTGGATATCCTTTTGTGAACATTCTTCAAATCGAAACAGCAGCGTAAACATATGATCTTCTGTATTTCGAAGCGGAGACTAACGGCTCAAAAGCCCACACACTACAAAACTGAACTGCACTGGTTCACCCACAATTTTACTAAGCACAATCGAATATAAACCCAACAATAAAAGTATGTACATACCTTGTCCCACAGATCACGCATTTTCTCTCCTTTACCATTTTTGCTTTCTATGAAAACAATGAAGAGCGCATTATTTCGCCGGGATACTTGAACTGCTGTACTCACAGATCCGGCAAACCACTTCATCTGGAACATGAGCAAGCTACAGTAGCTTGAGCATACGGAAAAGGAGAACGCTGTGTCCTAGCACAAAACTAAAACCACAGAAGTAGGAGAGGAACACGCACGTGGTAACGTCATCATTAAAACACGCGGCAAACGTAATGTTTTATACGCAACTGCGGTCGAACAAATTCGACGGCAAAGCCTTTCTTCGCAAGTTTGAGTGGATAGTTTTTATCGTTCTCGCGATAATGTTGTTTGATAACTGATGCATCATACATTGCAGTATGTCACTGGCAAGTCTCAACCTAAATCCAGCTATTGCTAAACCAACTAGCAATGGGCAAGTGCAATGTATAGTGTGCAATACCCAGGTGAGGCTTTTATTCGATAAACATATGGCTTCGTCCTGATTTTTTCTCCGTTATTTTTTACATGAGACACTTGTAATTCCTTGCTGCCTGAATAGCTTCTTTACTAATAAGTTCCAACAGCGTGGATACGAGAGTGGAAGAAGTCGTTCATCCCCCGCCCCCTCCCCAAAGCTCCTTTCCACTTTATGCATTGATGATATCTGTGCTCCTGACTCGCAATTATTTCTCTTTATGCTCACTTCACTTATAAAAAATTGTTCAATTTCAAGTACATGTTTTAAATCGAATTGGCCAGAGCCCCTTATCCATTCCATGCAACATAGTGATCCAAATTGTGTTTTTTCATCAAGTTCTAGAAGTTTTGCGAGGTCCTCATCTCGAAAGCCATTCCCTCGAAGCCCTCAACTCCAGGTTGCATACAGGATCATTGTTTACTCACGAGGCGTTCAGTTCTGGGAGATAGGGATTTGCAGTAGCTACTTTGTCAAAAGAATTATCAAGTCACAAGTGCGACAGCAATGGCATATGGTACGGCAAGATATAAGAAGCTTGTTGTGGACACTAAATCCACTTTTCATTCTTTGTGCGCGTGATCTGATATATATTTTGCTCAACATTTCTTATTTTCTTAGCTCGACCTGTGCTTTAGTCACTACAGTCTAGCTTCATACCTTTCAATAAGCTACTTTATAGGTGAAGCCAAAAATTTGGACCGCTCATGTTAACGGGAAAAAACATAGAGAATCGTGCGAAAGGCTCAAACAACAGTTGGCTTCCAGTGCTAAACGGCCAACCGACTCGCCCATGCAAAATGGAGCACCGCCAGTAAAAAAGATAAAAGGTATTGCACTCATTCGCATAATAATTTTTTTAATTTTACCACTTCTTCCCTTTGCAGAGTCACCAGCGCCGCCATCAACTGGTCCTCTTCCTTCAGATTTTTTCGATGAAGAACCAGGATTGAGGTTATTGGTTTTCGATTTTTTGCATATCGACTCTGTACATTTTCACTCATTAATTCCACACATTTGTTTCTTATGTGATTCTCCTTTAGGATTCAAACACCTTGGCAAAAAGCAAAAGACGACGAGGCTGCCCTGCTTCGCGAACGAAAGGGAATAATCGAAGGAGTGCCACAAGGTTTCTTCGACGACCGGAGAAAAGACGGAATGGTATGTGAGGTATATCTTGTTACCCATGTTTATTTATCAGTTATTCGTTTTAAAGGTCAGAGAAACAATAGTCAACGAAGCTCACATGAATGAAGAGTATGAACGGTTGATGCGAGAACTAACTGAGAAAAATGTGGAAGAGGAGGCAAAGGTAAGTTTCTTTACTGGATTTGGATTTTCTTTATCTCATTTTCATTATCCAGGCGGAAGAGGAGGAGGAACGGGATGCGCTGTTGCGCGACCTAGCCAATGCGGACGAACAGATGGAGAAATGGATGCGGTTAAATGCTATGGAAAAGCTCAAGGAAGCAAAACTTCAAGAGGTACTCGTTCAGGTTTCGATCTTAAAGATCATGCCTTCTATCATATCTCTATGCTGATACTTCGCGCGCGGGGTCGCGACACCGCAAAATCGCGAAGTCTGACGTCAACTTGGGTGTTGCTAAACGCCGGGACATTTTACTTCGAGCATTTTCATTTCGATTTTAGACTTTTTTATTCGAAAATTGGCATCATTGTGCAGGCCGTTCTCTTTACATTCTTCTCTCAAATATTATGAACGTCGCTATCCCTGTTTCGGGTGCTTACCTCTAGTCACTAAAGCTGAGCCCTCCAGCAACCATTCCATGGCAGACGTTATATAAAGCAGGACCACAACTGCCATATTCAACACGACAGTTGACATTTCTGTGGCTATCAATGAACTACAGTGAATTTAAGGCGCGAGAAAAGGCCGCAGTTGAAGAAGATGAAGACGAGGGCAGTGACGATGGTGATGCAGACTTCACGAATTGGCGAGCAAAGCGTGTCCTCTGAGAGTTGGATCTCACAAGCAGATGTATTCGGAACATTCAAAAAAAGCATTTCCAAAGCGGGTAACAAGATCATCAGTGTAATCGATTATTAAGCTGGTTTATGGTACGGCTTTATCATCAACACCATACAGAGATCGATTATCTGACAAACGGAATATATAGATAAACATCTGGTTAGCGATGAAAAGTTCACAGCATAAAAAACGATAGAAACAACAACAAATTCATCAGAAAACAAAAACATGTCCTCATGAATGAACCAACGAGTAAGTTGTGGGCTAGTGATAAAATAACGAAAACTGAAGTTTTACTGTTACGGCAGCAGCTTTATTAAAGATATCATAACGTCAGCCATCTACAAAATTTGTACAGATAAAAGAGCTGAGTGGAACAACCTAGTAGAAAATACAATAAGTAACCCGCCAACATCCTCCTCTAACACATAAACTCACCAAAATAACAATATAAAAAGTATAAACTGGATGCGATCTGCGCGGTCTCAACTCTAGTCTTCATCGGAAGAAAGAATCTCACCATCCGATAATTCCCGATCTGCTGGGCGAGGCTGCTTAGGGGGCTTTGGCTGTGGAGCTGGTGGAGGACTAGCCGGCTTTCGACGTGGCGGAGTGCGCACATCGTGATTGCGCTGAGGAGGTGACCGTGGTCGACGATCCACCTGAATCGAACAAGTACTATTCAAAAACCTTTGGATAGTTTGTGTCCCGTAAGAATGAAGAACCACTGACTTTAATGAATACTGAGGATAAAAAGCAGTAGTACAAAGATTCTCACTTCTCTACGTCTCCGATCATCTCCGAAAGGACTTCGACGACGATTCGGGATCTTGTAGTCACGTTCGCGTCGCTGATTGCTTTGCTGCGATGACTGAGACGAAGGAGGTCCAACAGCCATGCCGAGCAGCGATGGAATAGGAGATTTGTCGCGTGCGCGTTCAGGGAACCTATCGCGACCAGCTGCTGCACGTTCGGGTCGTTTCTCACGTTCATGTGTGTCTTCGAGACCACGGCGGATTACTTGCATTCGATTCACCTGAAGGTGCCTCATTGAATTGTGAACTACAAAAATAAAAAACAACTACAAAACACCCACCTCCACCGATAGAGCTTGCATATCATTGTAGTAGGTGTCAACTTCATTGAGAGTCGCACGGAGCATGCCCGTTAGTTTCATGAACACTGCGCGCATATCCTCCGATGGCACGGAACGTAGCTCGATGCTACTCTGAATGGCCCACAACTATGGCAAACATTACATTCGTACGGAGGAGGAACGTATTTACTTCTCCGCCGTATTTTTTTCCGGATATGATCACACACCAAAATAGGGGCATGCACTGACCTTCCCATTCGATTTCAACAACTCTTCCACCATTTCACTGATTCGGGTATCATCCACTGTGATGAGACGTGGAGGAATTTTCACCCAAGACACAATGTTCATAAGATCTGCATCCTTCTTCTCCTTTGCCAAAATGAATAATGGATCTGAATCGGTATGCATTTTCGTTCTTCACAAGCAAATCAGAGGGACAAAATCACTCACTGATCCACAAAGCTGTGTAGTTCTCTGGGTTCAGAATATCGAATGGTTCGCTGATCATCAAACTTTCTGTTGGTGAATCGGTCCCGAGAATAACATCAACACCTAAAATAAGGTAAAACGCGTAATTTGCTTCAGTCTACACAATCAATCCAGAGACACTGTGTAAATTTCTCACTGATTGGAAGCTCCGGAAGTGTAGCCGGGAACGCTCCACGAAGGACAAATTCACGTCGCAATTCCATTAGGATCAGACCGAGACGGTTCCCGCCGAGATAAGACGGACGAAATGCCATTGGCCGCGTGCACAATTCCAAGAGCTATAACTGAGTGTGATCACATGCAAGATGAAAAATGCAAAACTCTGAAGGCACCGGTATGCAGGTGTCCTCCAAATATATGAAAACGTGAAACTCGGATAAAGTGTGATATTTTGTGAACTCAAGTATAAAGTGATATAACGTCGTTTGCACAGACATTCCACCTTCAAAGACACTGGATTGGTTTCGCTTGAGAGTGACCCACCTGCTTGCTCGAAATATCCACAGTGTACAGCCATGCACGCAAATCTGATTCGCGCATCCCGATCGATAACTCGGTCTCCATCGAGCAAAATCGTGCGCAATATACCTGCAGTGTTAAAGTGTGCGCATAACACACTTTTTGCATGAAAATGGTCGCTTTATCCACGTCGTTTGAGTTAAATGTTTCCTAAAAACGCACTAGCATGGCATCGCCGGTGTCCAGTAGAGCACGGAGCAGTGGTGGATGCTGTTCAAAAAGCAGGGTTAAAGCATCTTTGATAGCCTAAAAAAGAAAAATACAGATAGAACAAATTCTACATCAAATGCACTCTCACCTTTTGCCTTCTCTCCATCCACCAACTCTGTTCTCTTTCCAGTCCCCGCCCTTTCGCTTCTATGGTCTCATGTAGGCGTTCCCAACATTCCAGCGATGACTCCGTTTCCATGACATACTCCGTGTCTTCTGCATTGAAACCGAGATACCTAAAAGGGTTGGGATAGGACACCGAGAAGGTGCACCTTTAAACTATTAGTTTGCAACTCACTTTACTGCTTGACTAGCTACAAAGTGTGCTGGTGAAGCAAAAAGGGGGTGCCCTTCAATTACTTGGATTTCAGCTGGATAAAGAGGATGAAACACAGACTCTGCGGTAAAGCAAATTACGTTCGTGCTGACGATCGACGACAAGCTGGCAGTGTTGAAGTGTGATATCTGAAAAACTACGCAAAAATATAGAAAAGAAGTAAACAAAACAAAACTGAATTTGAACTACAAGGAAGCGTTTGCAAAGTGAGATAAAAACAACAACTGAGTGCAACAAAATATACCAGTGGTATTCGACTGTCAGTCTGCGACGCTAACTTCACTCGAAGCTCCATAAGAAGCAATCCGGTTTTGTTACCGACAAGATGGGATAGCGTTTTCGGTGTTTTGTCGTCCTAAAAAAAACTTGTAACTCAAAAAAAATCTAGAAAAGAACAGCTTTCTTGAGATGACCACGATTTCAAAGCTCTTCTAACTGATCACCAAAACAAAAATAAGCCAAACAATAGATATAGCCTTTTACCTTGTTTCTCATCCATTTTATCAAATCCGCTGGTCCTACGTAGGGCTTTGTCAGCAAGCGTTGCATTTCACGTTCGGACGAGGCGCACGTCCACATAGGATCGCCTTCTGAAATTGGTTATCGAACATCTGGTTATCGAACAGTGGTTATAACTCAACGAAAACAGCTACAGCTACAAATTTTATAACAAACCGCAGCAATCTATGAGAAGCGCATCACCGGTGCTCAATAAAAGCTGCTGTAAGTATTCATTCTGAGCGATTTTATGCTTCATTGCTGACTGTCGCCACCGATCCATTTTAGCCATCTTCGCTTCAATAGCAGACTCGGGAACCTGGAAGGAGACGAAATTTGATACCAGCTATTAACTCGAATCCACAAGGTAGAACGAACCTCGTGTTTTTTGAAGTATCGCCTCGCCATCGTAGCGACGTCTACCGGTAAAACAGTCGTTTGTATCTTCTCAATACACTTATCGTCCAGTTTCAAGGCAATGAACAACTTTTCGTAAGCATAGTGTTCTACTGATCGGTACCGTTCTCCTTTCATTTCAAATGGCAGTGGATAATAATTACTTAGTGGACGGAAAATACCCTGAATAAGAGGTTTGAAATCGAAAGGAAAAATGGAAAGGAAAAATGAGTGGGTGCAAGATAAGTACCTGAAGAGAGATTATCTGGTCATTGACTTTGATCTTAATAGGATTGTCATCATTGTCAGTAGATAACCCTTCGATTTCAAGTGGTTGTCGATTTAACATCGCAGCTTTTCTCTTCTCGCGAACTTCAAACCGTAACCACATAAGAAAGAATCTGAGAGAGCAAATCTCTTCGCCGTAATAGATATGCTACTAGTTAACGTGAAAAAAAGAAGCGGAATTAGAAACAAAAGGAATTTCTGACATATGCTAATACGAATGAGAACCTACCCCATCTGGTTACCTCCCAGCGCTGGAGGTTTTGCAGCTTCATTTTTCATCCAAAATTCCACCATTTGTGAATCTGCTTTTTCACGAGCCATCCACTCCACGAACTGATTTTCATCCATACCTTAAAATGTATCAACCATTTTAAACCCGGTTATCTCCTACGCGCTTTAAAAAAATAGATTCTGGGATCATCGGTGGAGAATGAAACCGGCGAATCAAACACTACGAAAGTTGCTTAACATCGGCGCTACAAAAGCACAAGGTCGCCCCAAGACTAATTATCGAATACTCTACACTTCAAAAAAATACTAATATGGTAAGAAAGATAACCCACCGATACCTAGCTCCTTGTCACGTGGATCACACACAATAAGAAGTGCATCCCTGGTGTTCATGAGAGCTTTCTCGAATACTGAATCAAATAAACTTTTTGGGGCATGAATACAAAATATATAAAAATGTAGAGGTTGCGTGAAACTACGAAGAACAACGTACTTTTGTCTTGATCAACTCGCAACCTAAGCCCTTGCATTGAATACGCCTGTTTGCTACTTTGCAAATAAGAAGCAAGGGAGTTCATATCATGTCCAGCCGGCATATTTTCTAACAATAACTGGCGAGCCTACAAAAAGCTAGATGAGATGCAATACTCACGAACCGTAGCAAAATGAAGCAATAAAGTTAAACGAAAAGAAACCGACAGCCAATTAGCTTGGCCGTAGATAGCCCTTCACGAATAATGTTTAAAGTGTTAAGTCGTAAAACAGACCTTGAGAGGAACATCACAGGCTGACGTACAAAGTAGTTCTAATATCACATTTTCATCAACGCCTAGTTGGCTGAGAATCATTGAATGGGTATAGTGCACTGCACTTGGATACCTGAATCGCGATGAGATAAATCGCCTTTGGTGAGACTTACTGTTTATTATCAGCAAGTTAGAAGGACCAATACCTTTGGAGTTCCCATGGAACACTGTATGAACAGATTCACTTTCCCAAACAAACTTTGATGGAATAAGCCATTGGTACTGCCCCACTAACCAAGGATTCATAGCGAATCTTACCGCCAGTGAAACATTCGACCAAAAAGTTAAGCAGAAAAAGCTAATAAAGCCCCAAGAATGAGGAAGGTTTAGATCGCGATCGATTATTCACGGGAATTCAGTGCTACAGGAAACAATAGTGCGCCCACGAGCTTTGATAAATAAGGAAGCTCTAATAAAAGAGTGAAGGATCGCCACAGGAGAATAATAAAATAGAAAAACTAAAAAATACCTTTTCCCCGCATCTGAAATAGCATGGCTATATCCACAGTGAAGAACATCTGATTCGTTACCAACAAGAACTATCTTCCCTTCATCCATCCTGGAAAACAATTAATAAACTGGTTCGAAGACATTTGCGCTTATTTGCAAAACTGAGTAAAAATACAAACTATTGAAACACCCCCCAATAAGCACACAAGCTCCAACTTACTGATCGGTAACAAGTAGAAATCAAAAGGAATTTGTATAAACCACCCGTGAAAGAAAAAGGAAGAAGGCACAAACAAACAGTACCGGTAATCTCGTCCATGCGTGCGCGGGGCCCTTCGCCCCGCCCATCGCAGCTGGCGATGTCACGCGGCCCAGCGGACGGCTTTCTTTGAGGATGTCCTGGAGGATCCAATCAGTCATTAGATGATTAGATGGTTCGGGAAGTAGCGATAACGGTTAGTTGACTTGAGTGTAAATAGCTCGTGCGATTTGGAAATGGTTAAGCTACTGACGAATGTATGTGCGGTATCACGGGTATTTCTCACGAGACAGCGAAAGCTCTCTGGAAGCAAAAGTAATAACACATGGTATCGCAGCTTTTCGGTGCGATAGGTACTCTCAGTAGGAACAAAGTAAAGCAATAAGGTTTGTGTTATAATGTGCGCCCATAACCAACTGAATCAATGGCCTTGTTGAACGCTGGCTTTACGCCAGCAAAAATATATACTTCGATCCTTGAACAACTGAACAAAGACTACACCCAGTGAGAAGATTTTTGAAATAAAAACCGATTTAACACAGTTTCATCTATGGTACCCAGTCCCTGAAAGACTTGTAATATTCAATGTCTTCTCTTGCTCTGCACAAGCACACGGAGACGACTCATTACACATGTGCAGAACTGAGCCGCATTGCACCGAAAAAACCTAGCACATTATCGAATTCAGTCATTGATAGATTCACTCGTAGGAAGAAAAGAAGAAGAAAGGAAAAAATAGAAATTGGAGGGCTAAGTAACTGCAGTGCCTCTGGAATGTGCGACGAAAATCGACATCTGAAGTGTGGAAGAAATGTCATATGGATGCCTACCCGGATCAGCCTTCTGCATAGAAATTGTCGACGGGAGGCCGTGTTTTATGTTGAAGTGGGTAGTCGTAGTTTAAGATTTCCCTTGCCAAACCCTCAACACCCACACACTCTTGAAGGCACATTCCGTGACAATCGGACAGGCGACTTACCTTCTTGGGGAGTACATAGATCCTTGGGTGATTATCCAACTTGCACCTTTTTCGCCCCACCACGGTGCGCCATCACAGCGCTTCACCTGCCGGAATGCACTCCGACGCCACCCATTCGAGCTCCCTTATTGGTCAACTGAGCAAAATGGGTGGCTTCGCAGTGGGTCCGAAAAAGTGTAGCGCCATGATAACGCATCATGGCGGCGCAGAAAAGGTGCGGTTTAGATAGCTACCCAAGGCCTACTCCCCCAAAGAGGTAAGTCGACCTGTCCGGTTATCGCGAAAGCGCCTTTAGAGAGGTTTTGGGCCGGTGAGTCGGTATCTAATAAACCACCAACCGATAATCATGCTTCATATTAGGTTGCAATGGTGGTATGATCACCGATTGAAGACCTTTTTGGGTGACGGGTCGAGTACGTGCATAGACGCCTTAGGAAAGGTCGCATTTTCCATGACCCTCTGAGGTCGTCGGAGACCACTTGTTTTGAAAGGAGTGGGAGATGGACGCATTTTTTCAGAAATTTCCAGAAATTTTCCTCGACGCCAGGCGTGCCCCCGATCGCAACACATGAAGTCGTGTGATTTCCACACCAAGTCTGCAAGCTTAAACGTGGAGATACGTCCTTGCATACAGCTAACAAGGCACCTGAGTACGAAGCCAACGATCACGGAAAAATCGACTGACAGAGGCGTTCCTTTTAGTGGCAATTTCTTAATTATTCACTGTAAATCATGGAGGTATACACTGAGCACTGAAGCTGATATAAGATTTCGCGACCCTGCACACGACGTGGCAGCGCAATCGAGGATTCGCGCACAAAACTAGAACTGTTGAGTCAGCTTGAACCTAATCTTCACCGAACTGCAAGTAAACTGCAAACTGTTCGCGCAGTATAGGTGCGGCCCAGGTGTGAGACCGGTTTGACCCTACTGCTTGAGTTTCATCAAGCACACTATGCAATAACCACTGGAAGTGTTCTAGGTAACGAATATCGAACACCGATTTTTAGCAAATACTCCGCCGAAAAAAAACTGCAAATATAAGGATCGCCGATCACCGAGAACTAGCCATCAATGGACGAGAAACCCGTCCGCTGAGTTTAATAACTTCGGAGCAGACAGCTAATCAAGCAGAGACATGCTTTTGAGCCCTTTGTATCTCTGACAAGAAGTTGCAGACTAAGATCGGTCACACCTGTGTTGCTAATGGACGCGCTTTCCAAGGCTACTCCGTCTACGGCATACACCGAACCTAAACGCACCCAGGCCAGAAAGCCCTTTTCGACGCAATTTCGCTACAGCGCAACTTACTAAAAAACACCCTGACAGCGATAACAGGTTCTCTGATCGTCCTCAATGCACAATTTGTATGGCCAATAAGTTGAACACTGTTTTTCACCATCATACAGTTTTCATAACTTGATTCCCTACGTAATTTTTAGTTTTGATTGAACTCGTTAGGGGTGGTCACCCGAAACATAAATCCAGCTGTTGAAGCCGAGTGTCGCTGCCGAAGCCAGACTTCTCGCAGACGCTGTAAGGCTTCATTCATAAGCTAAGCCAGTGGGAGCTTTCAATCCGATGGTATCAAAAAGAGGATCCCTGTCCTCTCCGCTAAATTGCAGCATCGCGACCGCTAAGTATACTCCATTTCGGGGCGCCTGCTAGGGCGTGGCCTGAGTGGCGAGAGTGTGTGTGTGTGACGAGAGCGAGAGAGTGTGGCGGATTGAGAGAGTTCGATACACTCTCACCCAACTCCGCCGACCAAGCCACGCCCTGTCTAGCGCTGTGAGATAAACTATATTTAGAGCTCTTGCGCACTCTACACTGCCGCTTTCACGTCGATGTCATCTGTTCTCTGTTCCAAGCTGCGCTATTCTGATGCCGTCGCCTAAACTATGAACGCTGTCGAGGACAAATTAAGGCGTAACGATCCAGAGAAAACGCGTGACTGGGGATGCGAATTGAAATGGCAGCTTCGGAAAAGGTTTAAATTGCTTCGAGTGGAGAACTGCACGGGTGTAGGGTAGCTGCGCCGAAAAAGAAGCAGGTGGTCAGCATAGGAAACGTTATGCACTATGAACTGGCGATACAGCGAGCGTACAAGATACCTTCAATGGCAGTAGGTCCAGTAATTTGGTAGCGTTAAAAATGAAAGTAGAGGTAAATATAAAAGCAGAGGACCCCTATGCAACGGCATGGAAATAACGAAATGGCCAATAAAAAAATAAGGCCCTACCACATCCCACCCCCTGGTTCAGACAGAGGACGAGTTTCAACGCGCGGCATTGCCGACGTATCGATCGGAACCCAGCTGGTACGTGCAACGGCGGTAGTAGCCGGGTCTACGACACTCGGGTTTTGACCGAGGCCTGTGACCCTGTGACATAAATAATTGAGACTATTTGTTCATGTAAATCCTATCCTTCTTGTACGAGCTCTACTCGCTTTCCAAAATATCTGCAGAGAAAACTGTGATAGAGAACAAGTTTAAGGGATGTGCATGGGCAGGCGTGACCTGGAGGGCCTACTGCGTGTGTGTCCCAACCGACGCCCTTGAATCCCAGGCCTCCCTTCAAATTAATTTTTTCAAAAGCCACAAAATTTCGTAACCAATGTCTAAAGTGAAACTAATCTATTGGAACCTATTCCCTACAACACTACAACACAACGAACTCAGCCACACCGTCACCAAAATCACGCGCTATTTTCCTTCTGTTCGGACATGTGCTGAAATCGATCGATCGACGGAACTGAGATGTGTGTGCCAATCGATAAAACTTGTGACTAGGACCTCCATAATGAAGCTGAAAAGGGGAATCAGTTGCTGTCATAATACCACCGATGCTCTTGAAGTATAAGACAAAGCGCCATACAATCATCGCATTCGAGTCTGTCACTTGGGTGGTAGAACTGATCGAACAGTTCCGGCTGTACCAAGTTTAATGAAATCACTTAGTGATTGAATTTCTGTCCTGATTTTCGGATAAATAAAAAAATTTGCGAATGAACACGGTTATGTACAACTCCTATCCAATAACAATGCAAACTGAAGCAATGTTGCGGCATATTTCTTTTGTGTCCAGGTGGCACCGAGCCCAATCGGACTTGGAGAACGAAAACAACGAAGACTCATTTTATCGCTAATACATATATTTAACACTTTATTACACATGTAACTTGGCGATGACGGAACTTTCCCAGAGGAACGCGTTCACCGACGCTCAGTCGAGTGCCACACGGATGAACGAAAACCGGACGAGTTTTCTACGCGACGCCTGACGGTCTTAAGCAGACCCCGATTACGGTATCGTTTTCGACTGAGTATCTGCTTCTGTTACACAATCATTCGCAGCGAAAACGTTCTATTCATTATTTCAAAGGATTTTTATATTTTATTCAAATTGGTAAGGTAGTTGCAATTGACTTGCTGCTTGATTGTAATTTAACTAACAAGACTCACGAACCATAAGGTTGAAGTCTTGATTATTATTGGTTTCATGAATCAGTGACATATTTTGTTTAAATTTTTTCCGATGCCACTTTGTAAACGGGAGTGGGACATCTTTGAATTTTGCTCGTAATTATGTACTCGATGATATTTGTTCCAAGTTACTTGTAATACGGTATATCAATCTACTGTTCTCTTTTGAAGTGTTCACTACGACTTCCTTTGTTCACTAGGCATCGATAACTCATAATTGGTCGCCTAAGCGATATATTCATTAACATGTTTCCGGGAAGCTAACATTATGAATTTCGCAGTGCAGGTATCTTGAACGGAGGGCAAATATGGCGAGTGCTCCACAAATTACAAAGAAAAAGAAGGCAGTGTTGGATGGAGTGTTCAAGGCGGAACTGAACAATTTCCTCATGAAAGAACTGGCTGAGGATGGATATTCAGGTGTCGAGGTGAATTATGCTCCAATACATTGCTTCTCACGAGCGTATCATTTTCCTAGTACTTCTAACAGCTTGCTTTTCTAATTAAAGTTCGCTTAAAGAATTTAAGGTGCGTCGCACTCCCGCTCGCGCTGAGGTCATTATCATGGCTACACGCACACAATCCGTTCTCGGAGAGCGTGGACGTCGCATCAAGGAGCTGACATCCGTTGTGCAGAAACGCTTCGGTTTCGAGGAGGGATCTGTTGAAGCAAGTTTTTTTTTCGCGGAGTTTCAATCAGTTCTTTTGTACTTTTGTTTGTTTATTGCTCTAAGAATCAGTTTGACTGGTTGATGACCATGTATCTTCTGTTTATATTTTTTTTTGTAGTGAGCTTAAAATTTAAACAGGTTTCACGTGTGTTTCTGAGTGTGTGGTTGTCATTTTCAGTTCTAGTTCAATTTGAGAAATTTTGGAGCTGTAAGCCAGCAGTTAACCACAATGAGTATAAGGACTGCTAGTTTGCAAATATGGGTCATGACTTGCGTTGCTTTTTGAATGTAACGCTGCGTGAGGCGGCAGCTCTTCTATTAGGTGTTTTCTATTTTCTATGTAAAAGGATAGGATACCGCTCTATTGTTTTTCTTGACATAAAACCTCAGAAGAGAAATATAATTTGCATTATAATGTCTGTCTCAAGAACGATTAGAGTAGCAGTGTGGTCCACAGCAGCGATGTTCCCGCAAATTATCCTTGCGTCTTCTCGTTGAGGGCTCTTAAAAGCGTACTGACGGTAAAATGCCCATGTGGAGAACTGTGGTTCATGTGTCGCTGTGGGCCGTCGTGCATTAAGGACATTGCGCATTTCTCAGTGATTTTTTCCACGACTTTCAACTCAGACTCGCAAACGATTACTTTTAAGTGGTAATCTCACTTGCGGCTCGTCCTTTCCGAAGATCGCTGCTCTGACGTTTCTACAGACATGCTAGTATGAGTCCTACCCTCTTCATTCCTATTTTTTCTCGTCCAATTCATTCCGACGCTTGCGGGCTTCGAACACGATAGCTTCTGCATTCCTGCAACTCTACTGATGGAAAGCAGACACCGTACAATCGGCGCTATGTACACCTTTCCTTCCTTCTACTGGTAGCTAAAGAAGCTCATCACAATGGTGGCTCAAGCCGTGGTCGGACTTTCCGATTCCGTGATTTTGCGACGTCGCACTTTCGCACGCGATATGACCTTGAGATTGTGCAATGCTGCAACTTCGGTGCGGAGCCGCGACACCGCCAAATTGCAAATTCTAATGGGATCTTCGGAAGACTGGCGTTAACGTGCGCGGAGTAGCATTGAAGTGTTTCCCCGTTAGTACCATGTGCTCATTCAAAAATTAGCGGCATGGTGTGCAACCCGTAACTATTTTGAATTATTCTACCTTGCAATAAAATCAGCATCCGCACTTCCTTATGCCATTGTTGGCGGTGCTAGCTCTTCAAATTCTGTCTGATCTCGATTTTTTTTTGTTTTACATTTCCTCAGAAAGTTTTCAAAATTTTTGTTCCGCAGGGTGCCTGCTGATTGCGCAATAATTTAGCTCTATGCCGAAAAAGTCTCAAACCGTGGTCTTTGCGCTGTTGCCCAGTGCGAGTCTCTTCGTTACAAGCTCGTTGGAGGTCTAGCTGTTCGCCGTGCCTGTTATGGTGTTCTCCGTTTCATCATGGAATCGCAAGCTCAAGGCTGTGAGGCGAGTGATTTTCGCAGTTTTTCATTGTGTAAGTTGATTGCTCGACAGAATTTCACCGATTACGCCACAGGGTCTGGGCAAGGCTAACTATTACTATTTGTCGGTTGGACCTAATCCCCTGATGGCAAAAGTAACTAGTGTTTTAATCGCCGGACAATTTTCTGATTGTGCCGGTTTCATGATTCACTCACATCTTATCTCTACTCTCAGATTTTCCAACTTCTTTCTGTCTTCTATTTATTGTTATTCTTTAGGTCATCGTCTCTGGAAAGCTGCGCGGTCAACGTGCCAAAGCTATGAAGTTCGTCGATGGTCTCATGATTCACTCTGGACACCCCGTTAATGATTACATCCAACAAGCAGTTCGACACGTCCAGCTGCGCCAGGGTGAGTTATGAGAGATGCTTGCTCCATGTTCGTGCGAGTTTCCCGGTTGTGCCGAAATGATTTTTTTTTGTGGTCAAAAGGATTTTTGTCTGCAGTTTCTTGCAATAGCGCATGGTGATGTGGTACTCATTTGCAGGAGTTATCGGAATCAAGGTCAAGATCATGCTTCCTCACGATCCTCGTGGTCAGATGGGACCCAAGAATGCTCTTCCTGACCAGGTCCAGATCATGGAGCCCATTCCGGAGTACATTCCAACTGAACCTAGCTCTGAGCACAAAGTTGAAAAGAAAGACATGGGTCTCCCAATTGTTCCTCCAACGATGCAGCCCGTTGAAGTCACACCGGCTTATTGATGATTTTGTTATAATTGTTACATAAATGATTTGTTACTTGATATATTTGTTGCCGTCTGGTGTTATGTCACAGTATTTCACCGATGTAATCTGTGATGCCAGTAACCCTGTGGCCAGTGCACTAGAGATAAATTGCTGTAAACCAGTGAGAGTTTCGGGAAAGTAAGTTTTTATTGTTTGTATTTTAGCGTGGGGTGGGCATCCGCCTCTGTCATTGCATTATGAAAATCGTTTTACTAATATCCAGCCTGCTTATGTATCTACCACTCGTTTTGTGGCTTTCTTTTCAAAGAGGCAGTTTGTGGATCCTGGAGAGTTCAAATGTGTCAAGCAGATTGACTCTTGGTCACTCGAGGCTTGTATCGAACAGGCTGTAGGAAGGGTTTGGTGTATTTAGTTGTGCTCGAGGATCGGCAATAAGCCTCCTGTTTCTCTGTTTTCATCTAAATGTACAGTCCCTAGGGGTTCATGGCAAGTGAAGCTAAAATTTGAAATGCCGACGGCGGATGTCGCTCTATTTCTGTCCTTATCCATAACGTTAGTAAAACGGGAAAATATTACGGCTTGTGTCCGACAGTGCTTGCACGTTTTTTTTTTCGATTTCTTTTTATTGCCAGCAATACGGAACAGTTTTCTCTTTACTTTTCAGTCTTTTCACGGTGGGAAGGTAACTGTTAAGTTACACATTATAAAATAATTAGAAAAATGGTGATCTTTCTTGACGGAACTTTATCGAACGCTCTTCCATGGGTTCATTCTCAAAACTTCGTGATTAGTGTTCTCTTTCTAAAACAACTGCTGCTAGTTGCTTCATTTCATTGATGGTTGGACTTTATCGTTATCATCATAAGAGAAACGGAGAGTAGTCTTCTTCTGTCAGTCGTAACTCGAATGTATGAGAAGCTCGTATGAGAAGATAGTGAAATGACGTTCAAAGTGGAAGCAATTGGTTGCCTTAGAAGAGGTGCACGTTGAACAGCAATTTGTTAGTATCTATTGATATAAGCTTTTTTTGGTTAGATTCTTTGTTTCATGTGGTTTTTTTCTATACTTTACTCGTAATTTCCAGGGCAATGTCCGATGGCCAGCAAGTGCCGAATCAAAACCAGGGCGGAGCCCCATCGCATTTAATTGCCGCACTGAGCTCTCGAGGTGGAGGTGGTCCCCCACAACAGCAGCAACAACAGCAGATTCAACAGGGAGGTGGAGGGCCACTTCGTGTGCAACTGCAGCAAGCTCGAGGTCCTCCGATAGTACCATATCCACAAGGAGGTCAGCCAGCTCCGCAGCAGATGCGAACCGTTCAGCAGGTATACCAGCAACCATCGAATGGTCCCCCTCAACAACGAATCGTTCATCAAATCGCTCAACGTCCCATGCCACAACAAATGATGCGAGTAAACAGCACGCCACAGCCAACCATGCAAATCGTCCACACTGGTCCGCCACCGCAAGCTCAACAGATCCATGTGTCTTCGTCGCCGATTATGGGACCACGACCACCGCCACCACAGCCAACGCGCTCCCAGATTGCGCCCTTGCCAGGTGGTCAACCGCCCCCTCCTGGAGCCAATGTCCAGCAAATGCTAGCCCCACCTAGTTCGACAGGCTCTGTGATGGATCGAGTACGCATTGACGAGTTGACAAGGCAAATAAGCAGTCACACAGTTATGGACGATGTAGTTAAGGTGAACCTACGGTTCCTTTTTTTTGAATATTCATTTTTCTAATTTTATTCTATTTTGAAGGGTCCAGATATAAAATGCTGCCCAAGATGTACCTTTCATTGCATAATGCTGCTATTTATGTGATCGAATGAGGTGGAGAAACCTGTGAAAAAAATTTCTTAAATCTCATTGTGGTTGTAGGGAGTGCGAATGTTAAAATGTACAGAGAGCATCGATCCATACAATATAAAACTTTACATTATTTTGCATAGAATCCGTGTCTATTGGGCTCTTACAATCGTTATGTGTTAGGTAGCCGATTTCCAACTTCATTCCTTGCTGTGCACTATTTTATTAGGTTGATTCATAATAAATCGGACAAATGGTAGTGATGATTTCTAGAGATCATAACTCAGTAACGAATTAACGAAAATGGACGCGCGAGGTACCGTTGGAATGAGTATGAAAAGCTCTTCAAATTACCGCAAAATAATCACTCCAAAGTAAATTCATTCCGCCACAATGCCGCACGATTTCAAGCGGTCCAGAGACCACATCCGCAACGTCATACTATTTAGATCGCTATCTGGCCAGGAACCCGCGGATATCTGCAGACGTCTGATAGAAGTTCACAAGGAGCATGCCCCCGGCAGAAGTACACTGTAGTTGTAGCATTCGAAGTTTGCGTCAGGCGACTATTCCATCGAAGACGAAAACCGCGGTTGGTGGAGCGTACACGGCGTAGAGTACTGGGAGCTGCTCGATGAAGGTACCACAGTATCCGCCGACGTCTACGTTCGTCAGTTACGAGGATTGAAGGCCAATGTCCAAAGTTCGCTACGGCGGCGGTCACATGTCTACTTCCAGCACGACAACGTGTCTACTTCCACAGACCGCACTTCGCAAGATCGACCAAGGCCGAGCTGCTGTCGTACAGTTGGACCGTACTTCTATACCCACCGTACTCCCCAGACCTGGCCCCTTCAGATTTCCACCTTTCCTCCCACAGCCAACGCCACCTGGACGGCCAAGACTTCAAAACTCGCGACGAGGTCAAGGCGGCACTCGGCAACTTCTTCGAGCTCCAGCTTCCGGCCTTCTGGAGCAAGGGCATCCATGATCTGCCTATACCGTGGCAGAAGGTCATCGATAAAGATGGAGTATATTTCAAGTGAATCCCTGTTGTCGTAAAAAAGTTGTACGACAATGATTAAAATTGGTCAATTTGTCCGATTTATTATGAATCAACCTAATAGTTGATCTTGGTGGGAGCTCCTCTAAGATGTTACAATCCCCACTATATACAAAGCGCATCGTCTGTCTGTACGTTCGTCCGTCTCGTCGTCCCTTCGTCCGTGTGCCTGTCACGAATTTTGTATAACATGAAAAACAACCTGTGGAAATTGGGATGAGTACGGCACGAAACAGGTAGTAAAGGACAAACAAGGACCAAGTTAAGCTACACCCCTGGTGGGCGGGGTGTGCTCTGGAACGCTCCGTTATGAGACCGAAATTGTTAATTTGGTTCCAGTGTGATTCAACAAAGATGGACTATGGTCAGCCATCAGTTTCTGAAAGTTATGAAAAAGACCTGGCACCGTTAGCGGAGCATTTGTGGCGGTGGGCGCAGCTTGGACGTTACATGAAAAGCGACGTGTGGAAGTGGGGACAAGTTTGGGAGTTTGGGATGGGTAAAGCATGGAACAGGAAGTAAAGGGCACACATGGACCAAGTTAAGCTCTGCCCACGGTGGGCGGGGCGTGCACTGGAATGTTCCGTTATCAAACCGAAAATTATAATTGAGTTCCAGTATGACCCAAACCTGGGGACAAGATATATTAAGGTTAGCCATGAGTTTCTGAAAGTTGTGAAAGTGACCCGGGCACAGTGGGGAGCATTTGTGGGGGTGGGCGGAGCTTGGACGTCACATGGAAAATGACCTGTGGAAATGGGGACAAGTTTTGGATGGGCAGGGCATGAAACAAGAAGTAAGGAGCACACATGAACTGAGTCAAGCTCCGTCCACGATGGGTGGAACGTTCACTGAAACGTTCGGTTCCTGGATCAAAAATTGTTAGCTCCGTTAGAAAATGGTCCAAACGTGAGGAAAAGGTGGGCTAAGGTCGGCCATGAGTACCCATGAAAGAGGCCTGGGCTTTGTTGGTGGGCACACCCTGAGAGGGGATCCGCACAACAGAAATTCGGGTGACGGTTGGGACACACGAATTTAGGCCGTGACCCTGTGACAGCCTGTGGCCTGCCCTGACATGAATAATTCAGACAATTTGACTATACAACGGAACAAACTTGCAAGGAGGACACGATTTACATGAACAAATTGTCTTAATTATTCAAGGCTTAGGTCAAAGGCCACAGGCTGTTACAGGGTCACGGCCTAGATTCGTGTGTCCCAACCTACACCCCAGCAATTCATAACTCGGTTCCAACCGCAGCCTTGCGACTAGGAAAAAATCGGCAGAAATGACCAGTGTCCAAGTTGTCTTGAACACACTTGAAATGAGAAAAACCCTCTCACCATGGGCGGGGCATGGTGTGGTAATGGGTACTGAGTAAATTCATAGAAAAAGCAATTCCGATCGACTCACCGACGCCCATAATGTTACGCGAAGAGTAATGTGTGCCAGCCAACTGGTTAAACTATAATAAACTCAAGAGACGAATTAGAATTTGACACCGTTTCCTCGTGTGACGGTTGACCGTGATCGCTGCTGCTTAGTGAGCAAAGTTGTTTGGTGTTTATGTATTTCGTCGTGGAGTAGGTGATAACTAATTTACGTATCTAAGTTCGTGGTCTCGATCTTTCAACAGTTTACGAACTATGGGTTTGGGTAGAGCGTTCGCGTATCACACACAATGCACAAACGGTTGCCGTGGAACTTTCACTCTTTTTGTAGTAACTTTTTATTAACTAGATACTGCTCAGTTCATCAGCAGCATGATGGAAATAGATATCAAACAACAATGCTGATAACCTAAAAACGATCAGGCTAATAATGAGAAGGTCATCAGATAACAAGCGTGAAAAATCCACCTGGCAACCGTCACTGAACAGAATGCCTTAAATTCGAATGTGCTTCGTTCCCGGACACCTTATCATAATTGCGGTGCTGGCAAACATAGAGTTAGAGAGGATGTGCGGGACGTGGTAAAGGTGGAGCGGAAGGATCTCAGCGATCATGGGCGCAGTAACAAAATTACTCATTTGGAAGTATTTGAACACCTTGCTGCAGTCGTAACAGTAAGTGACCACGCGGACAAACCATGCTATTCCAGCTTCGTATCTCTAACTTCACTTTGTTTATTTTCACTTAATTTGCAGGATATGTTGTGCGAGTATATCGATGAATATGTGGACGTTTTGGTCAACCATGTATGCAGAATGGTCAAACATCGCGGAACTCATCGAATAGAGGCACGTGATGTAGAGTTCGTACTTGATGCTGTATACAAGATGCCGTCTGTGCCTCGTGCATCAGTTCACGTCTTCGGTGCACCAGCGTCCATTCGTCCCGATCGGATCACACCGCAGCCAACAGAGGCGCACAAGCAGCGTATGCTTCTTATAAAAAAAGTTGTAAAGAAACCGTAGTCTATTTAGCCATATCTTGCTGACGGGTTTTCGCCCATAGTATGCTCCATTTCGGAGCGCCTGACAGGGCGTGGCCTAATTTGATGCCCAGGTCCGTAGGTCACGCCCTACCAGGCGCTCCGAAATGGACTGTATCTACTGAGGTTCTTCATATCAATTGATCTTGGAGCTGTGCTTACATATTTTGTCCACCATAATAGGAGTTTTTCAGGTGCAATTTCAGCGTTGTTCTTATTTTTTGTGATGAAAGCTTTTATTATACTTCCTTAAAGTTTTTCGCATATACCAAAGCAGTACGAGTAATTTATCTTTTTTTTGTAAATAAATGTTTTCTCGATTGTTCATTTACGCAGCTAGAACCTGTGCGTATCACGCTTCATTCCGTGCACTCGTTATCTTGTTTGTCCTGCCGATTAGTGCTGCAAATCACAGCGACCTTCATTGACAAGCAATCGCCGTGTTCGTGAAGTTTCCATTGTCGTTAAATGATGGTGGTTAAATATTTTCTTGCTTTTGTGATGGGACGAGTTTCTATGTTTTTGGAGTAGTACTTAGAACATTATAAACAGAGCCTTTTATAAAAGTGTTGCCGTGGCAATTTTGTACATGTTGTCACAAGGATTTGTAAAGCAAAAAGCGTTCGGAGTCATACGGAAAACCGGACATACGTTTACTTTGGAAATGTGTATTCATTTTCGTATGCTGTGGGAATACTTTCGGAATCAGAAAGTGACATTTCCCAGGAGAATTTTCGCAAACGAAGAAATTGATCTGAGCATCTCAATCAGTGCAGGCTCGTGCCAAATGATTTGTGCAGTTTTTGTTCAATCAAGTTAACGTGGCTTTCGAAAGATTTCTCAACAGCCGATGAGGCTCAGTCGTTCCACACAGCCGTTTTCAATGTTTTCATGATCTTCCACAATTCCTCGTAGCGTTAGGCTCAAAGGTTTTGCCACTAGATACCGAGCTATGTATCCCATTCAACCACAGCTAGGCTTGAATCCAGTAGGTTTTCCTAAGATCAATTTATAGACTGAAATGTATATCTATAGAGTAATGAATAAGCAAAATGTATGAACCCCGTGCAATTATGCCAAAGATTCTGTAAGGATAGGTTCGTTGGATTATCGCATCAAAAAGAATAAAAACTAGGAATGAGAAATGCACATTTCAGAATCAGGCCTGTTCATTTTGAATTGCAAGGATATAAAATGAAATGTCGATAGAGCAGTGTTTTGGTGCAATGGCGTAATGGATTGTAGATTAAGCATTATTGAACAGTATGTAAATAGTTGAGACATCGCCGCGCACTCATTGTCATTCCGTCATCGAACGTTCTTCGACAGTCGTCCTTGAAACTCGCCCCATCAACGTGGCCACTTCACGCACGAATACTTTCTAATTTCTAAACGACCCAACGGTCTCTTGAGAAAACGTGATATTCTGTGAAAAGTGGCCCTCATCATGTCATTCATGGTTGTCAATCTCTTCGTATACGTCGGCATTTTCAGTGTATTGATCGGTGATAGCGGTTGTGTAGAGATGTGAGTTCGTTGATTGTCTGTCGATCGCTTCGAAGATTAGCGCGTAGGCAGCGTCCACAGTTGGCGGGTAGATTTTCAGTGTTTTTTGTAATAATTGATTCTCAGAATTGATTGTATCCACAGATTTGTACCTGGAGGGTGTTGGCAAGTTTCAGACGCAGCAGTATTTCTCTAAGGTATTGTTCAGAGTTGACGGTCTTACATGGTATATGATATTTAGGCCATCAGACAAAGAGGCTATGATACGTCCCGATTAGGCGATTAGGCAATCGTAACTAATTCTGAGTTATCGCGATCGATCGATAGACACCTTTTCTTTGTGTCAATCGTATGTCGTCAGTCCTGATCATTGGACAGCCTGAGAGTTTTGGCGCATTCGCGTAAAGTGAAGTATACGTATCGAGAAAATGAGCACATTTGCGCATCCGCTATTTGAGAGAATTGGCGCATTCGCGTGATGGATGAGATACATAAGGTTGCGTTCATACCAAATCGAATGAGAGTTTTGGCGCATCGGCGCATCCGCGCATTGGCGCATCCGCGATTTGAGATTTTTGGCGTGCCACGTCACTCTAGCAACGCGGTCAGGCGAACGCGAAGTTGCGGCATCGCAATCTCAAAGTCGCAGGGTGGCGTGCAACAGAGCAAAATCGTGAAGTCTGACGGCGGTTAGGATCTTTTAATGCCAGCTTACTACGTTTTTGAAGTTAGGAAGTGAAGGTATGGCACTACTGAAATGGTTGAGCGATTGTATCCTAATAGCAACTACACAAGTGAATACTTGGTACATGTTCCGCGCCGATACGCCAATGCGCCGATGCGCCAATACTCTCATTTTCTGATCGATACGTATCTCATGCATGACGCGAATGCGCCAGATCTCTCATTCAATTTGGTATGAACGCAGCCTAACGATTGAAAAAAGTGCGAGTACTGGCGCAACCGCGATTTGAGAGAATTGGCGGATCGGCGCATCGGCACATGCGCGATTTGAGAGAATTGGCGCATTCGCGTGATGGACAACATACGCATCGATTGAAAAATGAGAGTATTGGCACATCCGCGATTTTGGATATTTGCCATAACAGATATCGACTTCCGATAAGATATGAAAAAATCAAGAAATGGAAGGAGGAGAAAAAGAAATCAACCGCACGCGTTCAACTGACCGCGTTGCTAGAGTGACGTGGCACGCCAAAAATCTCAAATAGCGGATGCGCCAATGCGCCTTTGCGCCAAAACTCTCACTCAATTTGGTATGAACGCAGCCTTAGGCATTGTTCATAGTTCGCGATTCCGGCGGTGTGCTCTGCTTCTCTAACGCGGTGAGCGCAGAGAGGTCATAGTGCCAACCGGATCGGGTTCGAGTTTTGCAAAGCAACGATTTTGATGAAGCCGATTCGTGCTTTTTTCTATCCTGTGTAAGCCTAAGCCGGGGGAATGGATTCCCTTCCCCTAGGTTTAGGCAAGTACGCGTAAGTGGTTGTTTAGTCTAACTGAGGCGATTTTCTCGTAATACACTGATAGAAGAATAATTTATTCGTCTTCTTAGTTAGTCAGCTGTATCTAGGCATAAAATAATCTTGGCAGCGCCATAGGCAGAAATAGCGCAACCTTTGCTTTTGTTGAGTGGCCCCATCTCAACTCCCTTACCACCGATTGGGTAAATGGTACACTCGAAACGCGAACTCTAACGATGTTTGAGACCACCATTGGACTTTGCGATGTTGCGATGTGGCAGCTCCGCACGCGAAGTTGCGGCATCGCAATCTCAAAGTCGCAGAGTGGCGTGCAACAGAGCAAAATCGTGAAGTCTGACGGCGGTTAGGATCTTTTAATGCCAGCTTACTACGTTTTTGAAGTTAGGAAGTGAAGGTATGGCACTACTGAAATCGTTGAGCGATTGTATCCTAATAGCAACTACACAAGTGAATACTTGGTACATGTTCCAAAGGTCTGTAACGATACGGCTACTAGATCTACTAGATACTGGGCGGCTACTAGATTTCGAAGGGCTTTTTGAGTGCGTCCCATAGTATGTGAAAGATAAAGATACATATGGATCAGGCTATTAGGAAAAAAGGATAGGCTACGTGGGGATTGGATAAGTGATGCGATTGATCGCCTGATCACCTGGTCCAATTGTACCTTTGCCATTTTGCCCAGTCGTCTGATCGCCTAAAACGCATGTGCGATCACCACCTCTGAACACTGCTTAAGAATTCTGAAATGTCGCAAACACAGAATGTAACGTTGATCATATCATATCCAAAGGACTGTTATCTACCACCAGGCCTGGTGGCTGGCAGAAAAATAGCGCGCGTTAACAGTTCACCAACTATGGATGCTGCCTTACACTATCGCAGTTGGCAGTGTTTTAGGTGCGTACACAGCTATGCCGCTTTTGCCGCCTGGCGTGCCTAAACGGAAATCGGATGAAACGCACGATGACTCAGCTCCTGACGGAAAGTGAATACTATGACATTTATAACTGGTAGAAAATTTGAAATGAAGGAAATCGCTGACAAGCGCTGAGCCACTTGCCAACGTGCGTTGAATGTGCATAGGCAGTGCCAGAGTGCTGTCATTTTCAGTCGACTTAATTACCGTAAATGGGCGTGTGACGTTCGAAAAGTTGCTTTGCTCAACCACTGTTTTGAGAGTTTTCTCATAAAAATGCATTTTTCTTTCGAGAAAGTTTTTTGGACCAAAATATCGACTGATTGGTTTATGCTGTAAAACAATTTTTATGCTTGGTAGGTATAGTGCTCGGTAATACACGAAAATGAAGCAGCTGTCTGAAATCAAAATTTTAGGTCTTGAGATGGGTACCAAAATGAGGAAACTCAAGGGCTATTCAGTAATCACCAAGATGGGTAAACACGAAATAATGCAAAAATGGCAGAACGTAGAGTACGGAAATCGGAGCGCGGAAATCTCTTACCTACCCACCTATCATATCAGGTCGGTTGATCAGGTTCACATTGGTCTGGTAGGAAGACTAACTGCACATAAATGGGCTTCCGCAGTTCTTTGATAAGGCGGATACGCATTCGAAAAGATCCTGAAGGAAACTCGAGTGCATGGCACACCTTAAAAGGGTGGACGTTCATTGCGTCATGCCCTTGTTCTCCATATTGGCAGCGCGAATGATGGATCTCGATCCTTTCTTGCCTTGTGTGCAAGTTCTTGAAACTCGAGATTTAAATCCGCATTGGACAAAAACCAAATCGCAGATAAATACCGATCGCTTTTTCTGTAAAGAGTGGGCTGCTCTGCGAGATCAGCACCCATATTAGTTCCTGGTAAATATTAGACATCACTTAGGCTATGGTTATACTCTGCGATAGGTTTGCAGTCCACTACAGTTCATCTAAGAAATAGGTGTGTCGATCTGCAACTCCGCTGGATCGAGTTGTGTTAGTCCTTGGTCGTACTCTGCGGTGCAGCTCCCCGTGGGTGTGTACCCTTATGTCAGGATGCCGCATCGCGATGTTCTCCGCGCGACATTGGCGGGTGAGTAGTCTGCCCTCGGTGGGAATCGCGTGTAATTGCGTAAGAGGGCGAAGACCGTATAAACGCCTAAATTTATTAATTTCGCCGCTGTATTGAGCTTGTTTTAGAACAGTTTTTTATCTCAACAGCCAGGATTCGGTTAAATTTGTTCCTTTCGAAAGTTTTCAGTACACCTTTGGCCGATTATAGTGTTTTGCATGCAGTCGTTCCCTGTATCATGCTTTGCTTCATCCTTATGCGCATCATTCTTGCTCGACCGGACCTTTTTGCTTCATACATCGTACAGTAGTGTCAATTATGTATTTTCTTCTGCATCGAATTGCGAATTAGTAGTTTCGAGCGCTTCCATAACTCCCTGTAGGGTGAAGGAGCTCGGCGATAAGTGAACCACTTCGGTGTAATACGAAAGTGTGTTCTTACACAAGTAGATGACTTCGCTCACCTTGTCTTTCTCCATAGGCTGAGGTAGTAGCTTATCTACTTTTCTGATATGCAAGTAAGAATACAATATGTAGTTTAGAATGCAGGTAAGGACGACCCATAGCACAGGAAATAGGATGAAAGCATGCAAAACGCCTTAGTCAACCAGGGTTGAATGGAAAACATACAAAGTGAACTGAATTGAACTGAATTCTGTATATTTAAATGAAAACAATTCAAAAATCCCAAAATAACAGCGAAATGAATAAATATAGGCGTAGTTACTGTCGCCGCTTTTCTTACGCAATTACCGCGGTTCCCACGGAGTCAACCATTTCGCGCGAAAACGTCGCTCGCCGCTTTGTGCCGCGCAGCATCCTGACATAAGGGTACACATTCTTCCCCCGTGCCACTCTCCCTCGCTGCCTGTGAACGCAGCCACGCCGCCGGCGGTACCGCCATTAGACTGCACGATTTTGCAACGTCGCACTTCCGCATGCAATACTGCGTTTTTGACATCTTGCATTGCCGCAAGTTCGCGCGCGAACCCGCGACACCGCAAAATCGCCAGATCCCTTAGAGAAAGGCAGCCTGTATCTCCATGTCAGGACGTCGTGTCGTTCCGTGAGGCGCACGCAGCAACTCGAAATTTCGGCATGGATATACTCCCACAGGATCGCACGATCGTATATGACATGTGTCATCATCATGCTCACTCTCACTTGACCATTGCTATCTGTCCGTGTTTCTTGCCACTCTGGGGCTGTGAGTGAAAACAGACCAGCGCTGTGGAGGAAAATAGCTAGCACTCTCCAGTCGAAGTGTGCAAGACGACTACCGTGTGATTAAGGTTATCCTTAATTCCACCAGGAGTAGTTTCGCTGATTTGAAAGATATCCTGTGAAGACTTGCGAGAGGAGAGAACAGATGAAGTGCAGATCAGGTACAGTGTGGAAGCGAAAATATCTCCGATAATAAGTGCAAAGATCATGAGATTATCGCCATCAAAATTGATTTTTTTTATGTACTGGGAAGCGGATTAACAGTCGAACAATTGCATTGCTGTAGTATGGACTTCCCATAACTCTACTCGGTTGAAGTATTGTTCTGATCAATGGGGTTTTCTTTTTTGATTCTGTTCTCAAAAAAGGAGAGATTCCGTTAGACGAACTTTGCGTTGTACCAACACTTGGCTGTAGCCATCATCGCGTCAGCGATTGGTATTGATTTGTTCGTTAGCAGATTGGCACATCTTTGCTGAGAATTCTGCATTAGCACTCCGATATCGTTTCTATTGTAACGTGGTTTTGCTACTTCGAGTAGGTGGCTTGTTTGAATGCTGATTTCGGAAAACAAGGGGGTATATCTTTGCACTAGAGTTCGCGCTAAGCGTTTTTGGGTCATAAAATGTGTCTAAACTTATTTATCTTATCTCCATTTTTTTCTCCTAAAAAGTATTTTTTTAGTTTTTTCTATCTTACAAGCTCCGTAAGTGTCCACACAGCGTATTTATGTTCTTGAATGACCCGTAATGTAAGACACTGAGAGTGGGAGGCAACAGTGATCCCTTTCCAGTGGTAGCTGATAGAAAGTGCTCACTTGATGTTGGAAATGGTCTCTAGCTTAATCACATCGATAAACTTTTATTTGGGTTACCTGTTCCGCATTCCGATTTCCGAGCTCCTGGAGCAAAATTAGTCCGCACATGATTTTTTGTTCGTATATTGCTTTTCTGCATGCAGCTGAGTTGCGACATTAGTTAAGAAAAGTGCCGTAGTCTAAAAGTCTTTTCTCTGATTGTGACCGTTGAAAACAGTTGAAAATACTGAGAAACTTCACAATAGAACGCATTCACATCGAAAATGAATAAAACTGCAAAAAGTGCCCACTCTGAAAATAGTTTCGGTTGGTTTACATCCTCCACTTCACATGGGTTCAAATGAATTGTTACAATCCACTTCATTACGAATATGCGTGTAGGCAGAGTTCACAGTTCAAAGAGCGCCAAGGAAAAGAAACGCTCTGATTTTTGCTTCTAGTATGCCCGATTTGACCCAAGCTAATGATACGAGTAGGCATGTCGTAAATGATAAGCGCTTATCTTTAGCGTAGGTCTAGTAAAACCTGTAAAGTAAGAAAATACTAACGCCATCGCGCGTTCCGAGCCCTTTGTTCCGAATGATGGCTTTTTGAAGGGTTTCATTTCTGAGTGATTTTTGACATCAAGTTGTTTCCGGTTGGGCTGGAATATTTTAGAGGAAGCTACATGGGAGTATATTAGAACGGCTTGTGTTGGGAATTTTTGCTAGAGAGCTTAGATGCCCAGTGGAACGATGGGAAGATCCATGTCTTATTGTGAAAAATCAATTTATTGCTCTTCATTTTTCAGGAAGCGCTCTCTTGAAAAAATGGCTCAGGTGACAAGACAGATAATTCATACTGCCAATGCGCCTGCTGCTGTGGGACCATACAGGTTAGCAATCGTGACTTCTGTTCATTTCTCATGCGCTTACAGACAAATGGTCCTCTAGGTATGCTGCCAAGTGTACATCCACTCACAGCGTGCTGCAGCCGGCGCTACCTCATTTCCGAGGTCATTAGGCCTCGTCCATAGCCAAAGTTTTGGGACTTGTAGGTAACCAGCGAAAAGGAAGAGATCATGAAGAAAGATCTGGAAACTTAGCGGATTCGTCACTACGCGTTCGAGGATATCTGGATATTCGGCGAAAAGGATAGGACTCAATTTGTCAGTCTTACTTCCCTCCGTTTCTCACCCAGAACTCTCGAAGAGTAAAGCAAATCAATTGGTTCCTATTGTATACCAGTTCATCGACTCGCTGATATTTCAGCAAAAGCGACTACTGCGCTTTTTTTTTTGCTTCCTAGCGTATTCATATACCAAAGCCACAGATGTGAATGGGATATCACCTCACTTGCATTTATGCGGCAGTGTAAGGTGCTTAATCGCCTGGAGTCTCCATCAAATTTGAGAGTAAAGACGCAGTCTGTGAAGCGCTCATGTACACGATGAAATTTTGTAGTTGGAAACTCACAGTAATTGGGTCTGTACCCTAATGTCAGGATGCCGCACTGCGGCATGTCGCAAGTCAAACAGTGCGGACGAGCTAAATTGTTGGGTCCCGAAGTGATTAGAAGTCAACTGCGTATCGCACCATTTGCATTACGTTGTAATCGTTCCAAGACCCAACTACCGCGACGCGCAAAGCTCGCACACATTGTGTCGCACGCCGCTCATCGT
This sequence comes from Trichostrongylus colubriformis, assembly GCA_963978905.1. Classification (NCBI taxonomy): domain Eukaryota; kingdom Metazoa; phylum Nematoda; class Chromadorea; order Rhabditida; family Trichostrongylidae; genus Trichostrongylus; species Trichostrongylus colubriformis. The sequence continues at coordinate 22,679,778 of OZ022259.1, read as the reverse complement.
CATGCGGCATCCTGACATTAGGGTACAAACCCACAGTAATTTGGTTTCGCATGACACAGGGACAATTGATCAAACCAATCAAGCCCTTCAGGGAACGGGAGTAATGTATTGCAATGAATTACGTAGAAAATTATATTATTTTTCAGTCAGGCTGTCCGTGTCGACAACACCATTTACGTCAGCGGCTCCTTAGGCCTAGACCCTAAGAGTGGAGAGCTAAAACAAGGCATCAAAGAGCAGGCCCATCAGTCACTCAAAAATATCGGTGAAATACTTAAAGCTGCTGGAGTTGGGTACGGTAACGGTGAGTTGTTTGCACGTCTGTGTAGTCCTACGTATATGATTGTTTGCCGTTTCTCACGAACACATTGAAGTACAAAAAATGTGGAATAAGCCTTTGATTTTTATAGCTGCCTTCAGTGAATGTTTCTTGGAATGGGATAATTACAGTGTTGGCGATCACACACGCGTCTTCCCCCTAAACACGCGTCTACTTGCACATGCTATAGGCTGATATGACTAAATATTTATCGAGCAAAGTGGTTGTATGTTCGAGTAGACGAAGGGCGAAAAGAATAACGTGCTAATGATTGGTAGCCTATTCGTTTGTTCGCCTATTTGCCCAACCAGTACATACAAATTTGTGCTTTTTCGGCTATTCGCGGGATTTGTGAACAATAAACAACGCCTGACCACCTCTGTAACGGACGAAGTTGCTGCCGCAGTGTAGTCCCTCAGAGCCTTTTTTCCTTATCATAAATTTGATACATGGGACTTTCAAAAATTGTTCAGTGAATCTGAAATGATTGATTGATCCGGTATAACATCACACGTGCCCTCTAGTTGTCATACTATTGACTAGAAATGTGTAATAAGAGGTGGAAAGCTGGAAATGGTCAGTTCCGGTCGAGTTTTTCTCGCACCTGGCTTTCTTTGATATTCAGCAGCGTATTTGTTCCATCTGTAATGACCTGTGAGCTAGTCGATTTTACATTTGTCGTAGTCAAACTATCTAAAAGTTCAGCTGCACTGGATTGATTCATTAGAATCAAGAAATTGAATCTGGCTTAGGAATGCATACAGGATCCACGAAATGGCAGCCGATGTACGAAAGCACCACGCAGTAGACTCGAAAGAGTTGAAGACTGTTCTAGTGGGAAATGATCGTGAGAGAGTGCAGTTCTAGAGGATATCGTTGGTTGCGGCATCACCGCATTATTTACCAGTTCACCTCTGCTTCTTCATTGCCGCCACTTTTGTCATTTGGCTAGTTTCATTCTGCACATGAATCAAATAAGAGATTTGAAAAGTGAGACCTAAAAACACGCCTAATGTCGATCTATTCAGCTAGCTACCATTCATCCCAAATAGAATCGCTCATGAATCTTTCTTTGTTTCCTGCTGTTTTGCTATGTTTCGATTTCATTTTCATGTTTTTCAGTCGTTAAAACCACCGTTCTGTTGGCGGATATCAAAGACTTCACCACAGTTAATGATATCTACAAGGAATATTTCACTGACAAATACCCAGCGAGAGCAGCATATCAGGTAAGCCTTATGTTCCATACTCAGTATCTCAGCTACTTCAAGCAATTGGCACTCGTTTATTCTTCGTCAGACAGTCATGAATTTGATGAGCACTGATCTAGACATTCTTACCGAAGGCAGCGAGGTGGAATTCGGACGATTATCGCATGATAAGCGACATTGAATATACCACAGTGCGGTGGGAGAAGAGCGAAATGAGACGGATGGAAAACTTGAGGAATGGGACTTCCCCTTCTCCGCTGATTCTCACTAGCAAGCGTGTTTAACGGTTTAAATATTGGTCGTTGGGAGATCTTCTCGGCAAGCCCTTAGATGTGTAATTGCTAACTACACTACCAGTACCATTACATAAAGGTCCATTTTCGATCAGCGTAATGTGCACGATCTAGTTTCTTGCGGGAGTCGTTTAGAACATTAAAAGCTGGAAGAGAAACGAAATGAAGAAACTGTTTTGAAAAACTGAAAAATTCCACCGGGAAAGAGAAAAATCCTTTCCATCTTATATCCGGGGTCGTTGCCTACACCTCCAGCAGTGCTCGGCCGTGACCGCGGCTGGAATGCCTGTCGTGACCGAGTGCACACCCGTAGGGTCATGTGAAGCAGTTCAAAAACAGCATTAGGGGTAATGTGGTTATTGTATCTCCGTATAAGAAGTTACTTTCGTGGAAACCATGAGCCTAAGAAGGCTATCTGTGGCGAAATACCGGTGAAAAAGTGCGCATCCGAGCTGTAGAAACGGCGCAGCGGATAGGGGCTGACGCCTTTGGACGGTCGATCCCGCCTCCAAGCGACGTGATACCAGGTTGGCTACGAAGAGAGTGGCCAAGGACATGCGGTGAGATCGTAGATATTGCAGCGCGCTTTCGCAGTTTCAGCTCGAAGCTCACTCCAGGAAAAAGATGCTGCTGTCGTATTTCCGAAGATTCCCTTGTGTTTACTTGGCAGCATGCCAATGAAAATTCCGCTCGGAGTATCCGCCTCTTAACGGAAAGGTCGTCCGCGTTGAGGATCAACGCGAGAATGGGGTCATATTTGTCGGGTTCTTGGCCATTTCCATCCGTGTTTTTCCCACTGTCCTGTTACTAGGTATCTCGATTTTTAGATTTACTACTTCTTCTACTTTTCGTCTGAATTTCCCCCAATGCTCCCTTCAAGCTATCCTTCCGACGCTCGTTGATCCACAAATGTTCGTTGTACCACCCCGTTGTGCCATCCTAGTGAAATGTCTCCCCCTTCTGTATCCTCAAACTACTCCTTGTTCTTTCATTATTTTTGAAGTCGAAAAACGGAAATGATCAGCATTGCTACTTCATGTCTTCGTTCAGTTAGATATCATTTTTAGGTTGCTGTACTTCCTAAGCAAGCTCTAGTCGAAATCGAAGCTATAGCCATAGCCGGCGAACTCAAGGACGCCTAGACGATGAGCGAAGTTGATTCTTCTACACAGTCGTCAAGTCCATCCCAGTGCCAAATTTCAAAAGCCCTATTTCGTACGATCGCATTTCTAAGCAACTACCATGATTTCTGATTTGCATTGACATAGTTTTGATGGAGGCAGCCTCTTTCATTTTCCGTGGCAGAAATGTTTTTTTTACTTTTTTTTTTTGCGTAAGTGTTTATAAGTAAAGAGATATTGGAATAGCTATGGAATTATTGTTGATGGTCTTTTGTTGCCTTTACGCACCCTTGATGACCTGCTGACTTCAAGATTTCTGTGATGCATCTAGTTATAGCCCTTGCACTAATTTCAAGAAGAAAACCAGTATTTTCGAATAAGTTTCCTTATCTGGTTCAAAATACATCAGATGGGCTATAGCTCACTACTGCGCGAATAACACCATAAATTACGTGATGTGGAAATGCTCGATATCGACTTTTTGATGAGCATCTACTTCCCGCATACTGGTGGTAGATATCAACCGATATCGAGTAACTCCATATCGTTCAGTCCCACACTGTGATAAACGCAGTACTGAGAGCTAGTCCAAATGGTATCTCTACAAATATTTACCTAACACTGATTGGGATTGCTGTAGTTCAGCATTCGGAACTGATATCGCTACTGATATCGGTGTACAAAATATTTTCACTTGCTGAGGCAGCATTAATAGTTTTGGAATTTGCGGAGAGCGATATAGGTACGTATTGAAAATGTCAAATTGTGGAATCTGCGGAAAAGCATTAGGTACCCATCGACTTGCCACGAAGAGACGAGAGGACTAGAAAAACGAAAGGGATGGAAATGTGGGATTTGGGAATTGTGGAATCTGCGGAATTGTGGAAATCGCGGGAAAGCAGAATTGTGGAAAGGGATAAGATACAGTCCATTTCACAAAAACTGATTAGACGTGTCCTACGGACTTGTATGAACGTGTATCAGACTCTCTCAATTCTCTCACCCCGCCTCTCACCACACAGACCCCTTGGGTGTAGGTTGGGACACACGGATCTAGGCCGTGACCCTGTGGCAGCCTGTGGCCTTTGCCCTGTGATATGAATACTTCAGACAATTTGTTCATGTAAATCGTGTCCTCCTTGCAAGTCTGTTCCGTTGTATAGTCAAATTGTCTGAATTATTCATGTCACAGGGCAAGGGCCACAGGCTGTTGCAGGGTCACGGCCTAGATTCGTGTGTCCCAACCGTCACCCCAGACCCTTCCTACCAGATATTGACATAGAGCTCCCTAAGAAAACAAGGCTCAAGATCGAACGGCGAATCAGATGGTGGAAGCTGCACAGACAGGAAAGGGATGACCTCAAAAGAAGAGTACTGGATGTGAGTCTCCCAGACCCTGACGGACCGACTCAAGAGACATGGAACAGAGCAGCTGAGATAATTCTGAAATGCGAGAAGGAAACGCTAGGGGAGACCCGAGGTGGCTTCAAAGGGGACAAAGCAGCGTGGTTCTGGAATGAGGAGGTTCAGAGGGTAGTGAAACAGAAGAAGGAAGCATACAAGCGGTGGCAGAAAACGAAGAGCCGAGAACCCTCGACGCCTACAAACGCTGCAAGAGGCGTGCCAAGGCAGCTGTGGCTAAAGCAAAGAATACAGAAATGGCTTGTACGAAAGGTTGGATGGGAAGGAGGCAGAAAAAATTCGTCTTTAGGCCGGCTAAAGCGAGACATCGAGCCACCGAAGACATCGGGGTGGTCAAGGCGGTAAAGAGCAGCGAAGGTACCATCCTGAGGAAACCAGCCGAGGTCAAAAGGAGATAGCAAGTACTTCGATGGGCTTCTGAACGAAGAATTCCCTCGTAAGGAAAGCCAACAGAAGGAGGCTACGGCTGGCCCCATCCTCCCTTGAATAGTGGGAAAAGTTCTTCAGGTGCTGGGAAAAATGAAGAATGGAAAGGCCGCTGGTCCAGATGGAGTGCCGATAGAGGCATGGAAGGCACTGGGAGAGTATGGAGTGGAGTGGCTTACACGCTTCCTGAACATGGTGGCGGTCAGAGGAAAAATTCCGGTTGCGTGGAGGACCAGTACCATCATTCCCATATTCAAGCAGAAGGAGACGCAACGGAGTGCTCCAACTACCGTGGAATAAAGTTGACGGCTCATACCATGAAGCTGTACGAGCGGCTGATTGACTTGAGGCTGAGGGAGCTAGTCACCATATTTCAGGAGCAATTCGGATTCATCCATCACGGATGCCATCTCCATCCTTAGACAAGTGATGGAAAAGTACCGTGAAAACTCGCTTCGAGAACGACAGATACCAGAGCACCTCGTCACCCTTATACAGGACATGTACGATGGGGCTAAGGCCGTCATACGCAGGGACTGACGGCGGAAATAGGTATCTCGGTTGGGGTACACCAAGGCTCAGCTCTAAGCCCGTTCCTCTTCCTGCTCACCCTAGATGGCATGGTGAAAGACCTCATGGAGAGACCACTGAGAACCATTCTTTACGCTGACGACATTGCCCTGATAGCGGATACCGAAGAAGAACTTCAGGAGAAGGTGCAGAGATGGCAGGCAAGGCTGGCAGAGAACGGCTTACGAGTTAACGTTAAGAAGACTAAATCCCTAAGCTCCGAGGACTGCCCGGTGTCCATCGTGGACGGCCATGGAGAAAGCATCGAAAGGGTTCAGGACTTCCGATACCTGGGAAGTGATATAGCCGAGGATGGTACGGTAGATCAGGCCGTGAAACCTCGAATAAATACGGCATGGGCGAAATGGAGAGAGTCTACAGGAATCCTCTGCGATGGACGGTGCTCCAGGACTCTATAGGGCAAGGTGTACCGATCGGTGATAAGACCCGCAATGCTCTATGGCAGCGAGTGCTAGCCCATAACAAAGAATCTTGAGAAGCAGCTACATTCCGCAGAAATGAGGATGCTGAGATGGGCATGTGACAGGACGCGGCTCGACAGGATCAAGAACGAGGACGTCAGAGCAGTCATGAAGACAGCACCGGTCCAGCTGAAGTTGAGGGAGCAGCGGCTAAGATGGTATGGGCACGTGCTGAGAAGGGCGGCAGACCACCCAATTAGGAAAGCGGTAGAGTTCGATGTATCCGGCAAGCGACGACGAGGCGACGAGGAGCCCCAAAGAAAAGGTGGAGGGACGTTATCAAAACGGACCTCACAGAAGTGAAAACCACGGCAGAAGATGCCTTGGATAGAAGAAAATGGCGGCGATTGACAAGAACAGCAGACCCCACAACGGCGCGGGACTGACGCTAGGGAGAAGAAGAAGATTTTATGAAGGATGCCCTAACTTAATTGTTCAATCTACAAATATCCATCTTTATTACCATCTACCTTCACAAATATTTGCCTTTCTTTTTTAGCCTTTATCTTTGACGTAGGTAGACCAGGTACGTGGTCAAGGTCTTGAAATCAGTAGTAAATCAATCGCCACGTAAAGTAAACCTACTCATGGGTGACCTGACCCCACACTAATCACCGGAACTCTTACAACACACCCGTGCTTAGGTGAATTCTCAATTACGACCTTGAACAGATTTGGAAGAACTGCCTTTTGTATTAGAAATTCTTGTGGGAGATGTACGCATCATCGCCAAGTATGCGATGATTCCTCACAATCTGCGTCTGGCGAGGCGAGGCTGAAACTGTAAGGCAGACAGGGACTATCTTCTCCTGTAACGTCGTCGGGGCTTCATATCTTCTCCTGTAACGCGTACAATAAAGGCGTTTACGTGCTGTTCTCTGTGGTACTCTGCAAAACTACTCTTATTCATTACAATACTACTCAGTCTCTAGCGCCCACAACAGGCAGAATGCTTCCAAACATGAATGTGTGTAACACAATGTGAGACTTCCAAAGTTTATTATTATTATTGTGAAGTTATTAATTATTATTAAGTAGTAGTATTAGTATTAGTATATTATGGAGTCTCACATTGTCTTACACAGATCAACATGAGGCTTCGGGACAAGGCAATGCGTAAGTGCTTCCAAATATGTTCAGGATCGTAATCGAAAATTCACCGTAGCCCAACCGTGCGACATTCGATTTTGGAGAGAAACTGTACTTCTAGCAAAAATATGTCTATGTCCTTGCTTTATCCAAATACGACTAAAACATCTCATTCATGAAAAATGTATGTAAGCTCTTTCCAAACTCAAGAGAAAGTAGGAACAAACATCAGCAATCTTTTATTCAACATCAACAGGGACAATATCATCTAAGTTCACATTTTAATGCAACGTTTTAAAAACGAAGCACCAAAAATTAGGACACTTTTCAGTCCAAAAGCTCGCAAGTAAGCAAGCTTCTTCTTCTTCTTCTTCTTCTTCTCCCTGGCGTTAATCCCGCGACGTCACGGGGTCCGCAACCTTTGTCATACGTCGCCATTTGTTTCTGTCCAAGGCATCCTTTGTTGTGGCCTCTATATCGGTGAGGTCCTTCTTAATGACATCTTTCCATCTCTTCTTTGGCGCTCCCCGTGGTCGCCGGCCGGAGACTTCCAACTCTAGAGCCTTTCTATCGGGTGATTTTCTGGCCTTCTAAGCACGTGCCCGTACCATCGTAGCCGCTGCTCTTTCACCTTCAGCTGGACAGGGGCCGTCTGCATGACCGCCTCACGTCCTCATTTCTGACCTTGTCCAGTTTTGTCCAGCCGCATGCCCATCTAAGCATCCTCATTTCTGCGGTGTGCAGCTGCCTTTCGTGGCTCTTTGATGTGGACCAACACTCGCTCCCGTACAGCATTGCTGGCCTCACCACCGATCGGTACACCTTACCCTTAAGGGTTCTGGAGCACCGTCTATCGCAGAGGATTCCAGAAGTCTCTCGCCATTTCAGCCATGCCGCATTTATTCGAGACTTCACTGCCTGGTCCACAGTACCTTCAGCAGCTAGATCGCTCCCCAGGTACCGGAATTCCTTGACCCTTTCTATGTTTTCACCGTGAAGGTCCACGATTACCTCTGTACCTTCTTCTGAGCTCAGGAATTTGGTCTTCTTTACGTTCAGTCGAAGACCATTCTCCGCAAGCACTCCCTGCCACTTCTGAACTTTGGTCTGGAGTTCTTCTCTGCTATCTGCGATCAGGGCAATGTCGTCAGCGTAGAGGATGGTCTTTAGCGGTCCGTCAATGAGATCTCTAACCATGGCATCTAGAGTGAGCAGGAAGAGGAACGGACTCAGGGCTGACCCTTGGTGCACCCCTACCGTAATGTCCACTTCACGAGTCTGCCCGTGCGGAGTGCGTACGACCGCTTTAGCGCCATCGTATATATCCCTTACGAGAGAGATCAGGTGTTCGGGTACATTCCGTTCTCGAAGAGCTCTCCAGATCACGGGTCGAGGAAGGCGGTCGAAAGCCTTCTGTAGGTCGAGGAAGGCCAGGTAGCATGGCCGGCGCTTTTCTCGGTACTTCTCCATGACTTGTCGGACGATGAAGATCGCATCCGTCGGACTTTCCCGGCATGAAGCCGAACTGCTCCTGGGAGATTGGAATCATGTCTCTGAGTCTCAGGTCAACCAATCGCTCGTATAGCTTCATGGTATGCACGGTCAGCTTGATCCCTCGGTAGTTGGAACACTCCATTGCGTCTCCTTTCTTTTGAAGATCGGAACAATGGTACTGGTCCTCCAGGCATCCGGAATCTTTCCTTGCGCAGACACCGTATTGAGGAACCGAGTGAGCCACCATACACCGTGCTCTCCAAGGGCTTTCCAAGCCTCTACCGGTATCCCGTCCGGACCAGCCGCCTTCCCTACTTTCATCTTCCCCAGTACTTGACGTACTTCTTCGTCTGTCCAGGATGGGATGGGACCAGCCGTTGCCTCTTTTTGTGGCCTTTCTCTGCGGGGAAACTCCTCATTCAGTAGCTCGTTGAAGTATTCCCGCCACCTCCTTTTAACCTCGGCTGGCTTCCTTAGGATGGCACCTTCGCTACTTTTGACGGTTTTCACCATTCTAATGTCTTGAGTGGCCCGATGTCGGGCTTTAGCCAGCCGGAAGGCGAACTTATCAGCGTCTTTACCGTCCAGTTTCTCGTACAGGGCATCCATCTCGGTGTTCTTCGCTTTGGCTACGGCGGCCTTGGCGAGTTTCTTGCAACTTTTGTAGTTGACGAGATCTTCTGGGCTCCGCGTTTTCTGCCAGCGTTTGTAAGCACTCTTTTTCTGCTTCACTACCCGCTGAACTTCTTCGTTCCAGAACCACGCCTCTTTATCACCTCTGAAGCCGCCTCGGGTCTCGCCTAGTGTTTCCTTGGCGCATTGTAGAATGACCTGTGCCGCTCCTTTCCACGTCTCCTGGATCGAAGCGCAAGGATCTGGAAGGCCCATTTCTAGCACTCTTCCCTTGAGGTCGTTCCTTTCCTTTTTGTGTAGTCTCCACCACAGGATCCTTCTTTCGGTTTTCACCCTTTTCTTCTTGGGAAGCTCTATGGCAATGTCAGCTAACAAGGGAGGTCTTTCAGGTCATGACGCGCTTTCGGGAAACGGTTTTTTCCATTATATGGGGGTATCTACATGAAACATATTACTGACTTCCATTTTTGCTGCGCGTCCCTACAAATGCCAAAAAAGGAGTAAAGAAAATTTTGTTCAAAAAGGCGATTTTAACCCATTTATAGTAACGCATCTTCCTTGCAACTTTGATCATGTGCAGATCCGAAGGTGTTCTTCTATTTCACATTCAAAATAAAGTCAAATACGGGAAAAAATGAAATCTTATCTCCACCATGTACTAAAAGTGCGTAGCAGTCTCATAAGGGCTGCCCGATGTATGGATGCTGCGGCGACTGGATGGCATACTGGATACGGCGATGGACCCTTAAACGGGTTAAATGCTGGGTTGGTGGTTCGAATTCCGGCTCTGACGAAATTTTGCATTTTTTTTTTTGCATTCACTTTTTCGTCTTCTAATATGTGTGTTTATGCCAAATGACCACGATTTTCGTTGACAGCATGCCAAAATGACTCTATTTACGAATTATCAGTGAATTCAGTGATGTGACCTTTTTGGACACGAAAGGGCCCGTAGCGCTCGAAATTCGCGATTTCGCACAAAATGAAGGTCATATTCGTGTTCACGGGGTCAAACTACCCTTGGGGACACATTTCTAGCCAATTCCAAATTTTGACCTCAACTTCGAAAAGGATGTCTGGTCATGGGTACATGGTGCGCTTTCTATTAGGTCTGTGCAGAATAAATGGCCAAAACGGAACACTTTTTTCAAAACGCCATAACTTCGCTCAGACACAACTTTATTTGTCGAAATAAAAACCATTCGAATCTACACAACCTTGCCAACGATCTGGTAAAGAAAATATGCCATCATGATCAAATTCAGGATTACGAAAATTAATGAAGTCAACGATGGCATTTTCAACATGCATCGTTTCGGCGAACTCCTTCTGACCCAGGTTTGCATCGAGAACCGGGAAAAAGTGGTAATTCGTCAGAGATAGGTCTGAGGAATAAGGGGGGTGAGGGAGAGTCTCGATCAGTTTCTGCCGGGTGACTTGCGAACTGTGGGGTTTTGCGTTGTTTTGCGCACCCAGTAAAAAAATGATGCAGTTAGGCATCGAGCCTCTCTCTCACCCCCCTTATTCCCCAGACCTATCCCTGACGGATTACCACTTTTTCCGGGTTCCCGATGCAAACCTGTGGCAGAAAAATTATGCACGGTAAAAATGCCATTCTTGACTTTATTGATTCTAGCAATCCAGAATTTGATCATGATTACATATTTTCTTTATCAGATCGTTGGCGAAATCCTGTAGATTCGAATGGTTTTTATTTCAACAAGTAAACTTGTGTCTGAGCGAAGTTATGGCCAGTTATGTTTTGGCCATTTATTCTGCACAGACCTAATACTTGTAGAAGTGAGTAACTCACAAAACCGATGAAAATCAATGGAATATGCACGGCATGGATGCCTATCGCTATAATTTCAGCTATCAAGCATCAAGCAAGGGAAATAGAGAGAATTTCCTAACAAGTGGTATCGCCGTCTCCTTGATCGAATGTGCAGTCGATGGTATACCAATACCCAGCTCAAATTTTCGAATTTGGGTCAAAATCTCGTTGGGCTGGAAACTTACCCCCAGAGGTAGTTCGACCTCCTGAACACGAATATCGAATCCGTTTCGCGCAAAAACGCCTCGTTCGTGTGCTATGAGCGCCGAAAAGCTGAAAAATTGGACTGTCAAACTTGCTGAAAACTGGCATTAGAGGGCAGTTCAGAGTTCTAAATGTGATTACTGCACTTATTCTTCATATCGAATGTTTACGAGTCCAAAAACTGAAAATCTAAATTTTGCAAAAATTTGTCCTCAGTGGGGATCGAACCATCAACCCCGTTTTTGGCATTTGTAGGGCCGCGCAGCAAAAATGAACATCAGTTATATGATTCTTGTACGTACCCCCATACATGCAAAAAACAGCTTCCAAAAAGCGCGTCATGAGTTGGAAGACCTTCCTCGTAAGGGGGGCTTGTGCGAGTTGCCAGCTCTTCTCCCGGCAGTACCTTGACGTCTTTCACAGTTTTGAGGGCCGGTCTTCTTACGAGAACATGGTCTATTTCCGTTTGCCTTCCCCCACTGCTGTAGGTCATCTTTTGCGTCTCTCTTTTTGCGAAGAACGTGCTGCAGACTGCTGAGTCATGGGCTAATGCCAGGTCGAGAACCCTCTCTCCCTCAGCGTTTCTTATTTCCATTCCTTTGCCTCCGTGCACTCGTTCCAGACCTCTTCTATCCCTTCCGACATGACCATTCAGATCACCTGCTACGGTGAGGTAATCGCTCTCCGGAACTGATCTGATGGCTTCATCAAGGCTGAGATAGAACTCGTCCTTTTCGTGTTCAGAGCAACCGGCTTGCGGTGCATACACGGTTATTATGGTCCAGTATCCAATCCTGGTGTCTATCCTCACAGCCATTATTCGATCGCTGATCCTATTTACGGCAGAGACGCAATCTTTGAGAGATTCCGCTACCGCGATAGCAACTCCATTCCGTTTGGTGTCTACTCCGTTGTAGAAGAGCTTGACACCTTCCCCAATCTCTCTTGCCTTGGACCCTTTCCAGCGGGTCTCTTGCAGACAGAGGACTTCGATTTTCCTGCGTTTCATGAGGTCAGCAACCTCTCGGGACTTTCCGGTGAGTGATCCCACATTCAGAGTCCCAATTCGAACTAACTTCTTTGGCCGAGGTCGTTCAACTCTCGGTAGCCCTCGCATACTGGACGCAGAACTCGGGCGGGAGTTCTGCGCGTCACTTCCGGGTGACGTCCTAGCCTTATAACTGATTCTTTGTGCGACTTTTAGACATTTTTGATGTGACGAGGTTTGTCCATCAGCCGGCCTGTCAACCTGGGCCTGACACTGGTATCGTCACCATTTTTGCAATTTTTGCAAGGCATGGTAGTGCCCCGGCAGGGATCGAACTCACTGGCTCTTTCTAAGTGCAGACTTGAGTCTACACCCTTAGCCACTCGGCTATCCCTGCCCGCAAGTAAGCAAGCATAACCGCAAAAAAAAACAGTATTTTCGCCCGAAAAACAAAAAAAATCATCAAAGTGAATTTCAGCTCCAGCTATACCTTGTTCAGCTCAGCAAAAGGCGCACGCGAAGCGCTGGAGGGGTTGGAGCATGCACATGAGGCTCACCGCAAAAGCGTCGTCAGGAGTATGTGCGATCAAAGCACATACCTTTCCTCGACGTCCGACTGCGAAAATACCTCGCTGCGTATAATCCCCAAAATTTTACGCATTTCACGAGGCTATCCCTATCGGAGTTCGTCATTTTCCTGAGGTACTAAGTATTCGTGAGGAACCATGTTGATGGCAAGTTGTTTCATACATACTACGACCTAGATATGTCGGCCATGATTACGCTTTTGGGGCTCTGGCGGAAGAAGTCCTTTGCGGGAAATCGATGGTCACTAAGATCGTCTACGAGGTGCCGAAGGCCATTACGAATAGTGAGTGATTAACTAACAGAAATACGAGAGGAAAAATCTACTTATCGTTAGAACATCGATAATTATGCGCCCAGGGCTCTACAAGGAGGGGCTCCCGCCACACGCAGGGACTTGGAGGGAGTGGCCTGGAAGACGCAGCAGCGGCACGATTATCCTCGGACCGCTGGCTTCCTTGTCGGAAAGCACATAAATATCGGGTAGGGATAGAATTGTTGATGTGAGCTTTTTCGTTTTCACATCAGCATGGTCTGCAGAGACTAGCCAATTCCGGATGTCTATATTTCAACTACAAAAGTAATTTCTCCAAAATTCCACTGACCCTGATAGATTTAGACGTACAGATAAATGGTCTCTTATGCAGATTGTTCTAGTCTAGCGTTTCCTCTATCGGAAAGACAATATCCCCCCCCCCACGGCAACTGGAGAACGTCGGATCGGTCCAATACCACATCCTAGTAGACTGTAGTTTCGGACAGGCGCACCGTAGTTGCAGGAGCTGCGGATACAGCCAGCAAACGAAGGTCTAATGCTAAACATAGCGAACAAGGGCCGATGACCTCTCCTTGTCGTACCAGGTTTTAGCGCATTAAATTTAGTGCTCGGAGAATGGTTGAATTCACGATCGCTAACCTGCGATTCACAATACCTCAGAACACCATACAGCTGCAACCTGACTGTCACGAAACTGGTGACTTCTTTACTGGTAAGCTCTAGCATTTTATAGATTCGATATGAAGAGCGTTTCACTTGACAGCATTAGTGGTAATATGATAATGGAGAAATCCCTACAGGAAGTCACTCACATGGTGGTCTTGGGCCTAAGAAGGCTATCTGTGGCGAAATTTCGGTGAAGAAGCGTCCTTCCGAGATGTAGAAACGCCGCAAACAGCCGCAATCGTCCCGCCTTTTTGATTTGTCGATCCCGCCTCCCGATGACGTAGTTCCCGATTGACTGGGGTGGGAGCGTTCTAGGAGATGCGGCAGGATCGAAGGTTTTGCGGCGCGCTTCCGCAGTTTTAGCTTGAAGCTCACTCTAAAAAATAGTTGTTGTCGTATTTCCAAACATTCCCTTGTCTTAACTTGGCAACATGCCAATGGAACTAGATCAGACTACTCCCCTCTTCACGTACAGGTCATCCGCGTCGAGAATCGACAGTGGAAATGGGGTCCTATTTCTCGGGTTTTTGACCAATTCCATCCCTTGTTTCTTCACTGTTCTGTTACTAGGCATCTCGACTTTCACATTCACTACTTCTTTTACTTTTGTCCGACTTTCCCCTAATGCTGCCTTTAATGCTGATGTTTCATGTGTTGCACAACCAGCTAGCAATAAGGGATTGGATATCCTGGGTGGGGAGGAAAATCGAGGGTTACTTCTTTGAAGCAGAACTAGAGTTGCAAGAAAACTAAACGCAGCGCGGTTTGCAGTGAGAGGCGCGGCAAGCTCTTGAACAGACGAAGTCGCATTTGTATGAAGCCCTCACTCTCGAACTGCCTAGTGCTCTCTCTGGCGAGTACACTCTCATTGCTTCAATGTCTACCACTGGAATAATCGTACCCGAACCACATTTTACGACAAGACAATTGTGTTGCAAATCAACTGTAATAAGGTCCACATGCAATGTTTCAGATATACAAAAGAGTCCAATTGGGATAGAGCTCCCCAAAAAGGCGGACGACAGGGTAGAGCGATTGAGTGGGTGTGGACTACAGAGAGTTGAGGAAGAAAGGGCGAAGCATACCTGAATAGGAAAGCGGAGCGGGAAGCTAATCAACGCTGAGCGCCAAAATGTGAGTTGCGCTCTCACCGCTGACGGCTGTTCAAATTTTGTGGTGGGAATTCAAACAAGTTGCTCTCCTTCAAGATTTTCGACTTCTGCTTTGATATAAAAAGAATTCCTGGTTCTTTCCGTGCCTCTGTTCATGTACTGTTTCAAGAGTGGTGATTTTCAGAGGAATTAGGATTACAGAGTTTCTGCGGACGATTCTTTTTAGTAGCTCTGTGTATTGAATGGGTCCACGACACGATGCACTTCAGAGTAAAGTTGTCTTTGGCGGCAGAAATACACAAGACTGATGGGTGTTAGTTTTTACACTTGCTATTCCTCTGCTCATCGATTTTTCGTTGTGATCATGGATCTTTAGAAGGAGATCCTTCCTGAGATTACTTGTTTATATGCAGCATTTGCCGGCGAAAACAGTTCACGTACTCACATGAATATCCTGGTATGTACAAAGCTCTTTGAACGAATAATCGTAGCCACCCCCTCCCCCCCCCCCCCCCCCACGCTGCAAGTCGAAGTCCTGAGGTAAGGGCACACACAAAGACATTCTGCACTGTTCTATCCATCCCACACTTCCCTCAGGTATGGCGCCACCACATTACCCCTGGCAATACACTGGAAAGGACTTTATCTGGAATCACTACCTGGAAAGGACCTTACTTGGAATTAGAACAGTGATGAACAATCAGTGAAAAGTGAGTGAGAGAACATATGATATGAAGGCAGAAATCCCTCTCAAATATTAGGTTGTAAGGAAAGTTCTGGCCGCTTTTTCGCGTTCACAAGATAAATTTAAATATCAGAGCGCGTCAACATGAATCAGCTGACATATTGTGCTCGTTAGATAGAGAAAAAGTTGCTCTTTCAGAATATATGTTTTATTTGGAATGCCACAAGGTTTTCGATTTATTAGGGAAGTTTTAAAGTGCTGCGAAAATGGCACTTTTAAGATGACTTCACTTCAAGAGTTCTTGTTTAGCCGAGTCCCAGCGAAGGTGACCACAAATGTGAATACTGCAAGAGGAGGGGGTGTATCACTGGATGGAACACATTGTCTCTGGTTTCAGAAGTGCAGAAATGAGGACGAGCTGCTCGAATTTTCAATTGATCAAATCGCTTTGACTAAAACGGCAGAAGGCGATGAGCGTCCATATTTGCAGGGGATATCCACAAGTATTGGCCCTCAACAAGCAACCTTGGCTGACCACCTCAAGTGGCCTTGATTTGGAAAAATCCAAAAGAATGGGTGCCGCGGGACCCCTCACGGCAGTTATGCGCAAGCGCATTTTTCACAAATACTCCTCCACTAATTGAAGCAGTTGCAGGGTGAGGCCCTTACTCGTCTATCATGTTCATCAGATCTAGCGCTAACTATGCCCCACTTCCCAAAACATCTGGCCAGCTCCTTCAATAGCAGTGTGTTCATAAAGAGTGGCGATTTGAAGTCGACTTTTTTTTCATTTCGCGCAATATAAATTACCAGCCCTTTATCAAATTGAGATGTGTAGGTCTGCATAGTGTTGCCAAGAGTGTGGCGAATCTAATGGTGCTCACTCTGTGAGAAAAGATGCACTCTGAGCCGAGTCATGGTCTCTCGAAGTTGAAATTTCAAAAACCGGCCAAAACTTTCCTTACAACCTAATATTTAGATCCGCTCTTTTCGATGCCTTAATCGTGGCACAGCGATGATCCCCTGCACCTACGGTTTTATCTCGCAATCCCGTGGTCTCCAAATAAAGGCATGGCAGTAAACAACACCGAAATCGTCAAAAGGGAACAGAAGCACAACTACTGCAAGTTCTTCATAAGGACGTTTCACTGTGTTCAGTGTTATTGTTGTGTGTTTGACAATGGCGACTGGCAAGGACAAACTCCTTCTTCTATTATGTTTGTCTCGGTTGTCTCTATGAATCGCAGATAAATGAACCTCCCCTGGTTACTACCAAAAGTCAGATGGTGCTATCTTTTATTCGCCAACGTGAAAAACACGTCTACTATATAAGCCTCGAAAGCTAGTGGTAGCATTATTTGACTTCGATGTTAACGTCTTAGGAAGCGGAGTGCGAGCAAGGTGAGCAGCAGATACGGGAGCAGTGCGAGAACAGGAGGTGGAGGAGGACTGCGCCGATGGATTTCTGAACAGTGGATCCCCCCGTGAAGATAACAGCACGTCGAGCGGCAGGAGGTAGCCTTCTGTTGTGGACTCTTTCAAAGCAGCCATGCACTGGCACTTTCTGAGGCTCCTCTATACAACTATTCGTAGCCCATATTTTTCCTTGTGTTCCAAAAAAGGGGCCGTCATAGTGGACCTAATGGCACAGGGACTCCTCTTTATCACCTAACCCGTAGTACTTTTCAACTACTCCTCGCACTGTTTACACAGTGGAAGTTGCAGGCTCATGTGCGTAACATTAATAGGTGTCAGTTCGGTTCTTATTCACCTGCCAGGCCTTTTAGAATGGTGACCACATGGCATTCTGCACCGCACCGTCACAGGGGATGCTTCCGAAGATGTGCATCCAGCTCGACTCCTTTTTGCTTCGTTTCCTCACATCTCTCAGACGTTGCTCGAGGTTACAGCGTTTTCAGGGAAATGCAGAGAAGGGTGTTCATTCTCACACTGACTGGCATTTTCATTCTCGAGCTGACTGGCATTGCACTTGTTAATGCGGGTGAGTTCTCAAACATTCACTTCTGACTATGTTACTCACAAGGTCCCCTCGCATAATTTCATATAGCCAAAAATGGAGAGATGGAAAACAAGCGGCACCACGTACGATCCGGGAAGCAAACCTGGCCTTAGCTAGCTTAATTTTCTAAGTGACCGACCGGGACCGAGCAACTAATATCAGACTCATCCAGGAACCTGACAAGTGCAATATCAACGAGCTTGACTGAGAATAATCTGCACTAGGAAGTACACAGTTACTCGTGGTGCCACATGCTTCCACCTCTTTCCCACATTATTCCTGAGAAGTCGCTCCTCCTTCCACTTTTCATGAAAGCATGCCGCTTGGCCTTGTTAAGGTGTGAACACTGTTTAACATTAGGAGCATAGGATCTTCAGCAGTAAATACTCGTGCCATCTCCAGTCAAAAAATCATGTCATTATCCTATTCGAGATGACGTCATTTTCAGAAGAGGAATGCGGTCCGAATGAAAAATACTACAGTTGCATACCTTTTCATAACAAATGCAACTTCGATGGCTATATAATCGAACCTTGCTATAAGGGATGCTGGTGCAAGGAAGGCTACAAGAGGAAAGATTATGGTACGAAAACCTGCGTGCCTGTTGGACCAAGCTGCGAATAATTTTGTTCATGCTGGTTCAAAATAAAGGTTTTAGAAAGAACTTGCCAGCGACTAACTCTGTCTCTCACGTTTGTTTAGTAAAGTGAAAAAGTTCCCTAAAGCATACAGAAAGAATTTTCTGTTCAAAGCGTGAGACAGGATATGCTGCTACTGCAAGGAGTGGCATCTTACAGAAGGTTAACATTTGAGCATCTCAGAGGTATATCTGAAGGGCCAATCTGCATCCCCATGCATACCTTTGCCTAAACCGAAGACACCAGAATGCAGACTCGAACATGAATGTAGGGGAGCTCAGCAATGTAACAGTAGAGAAAGAACGAAGCGAAACAGCGGGAAACCCAAAAAATAGAAGCCCGAAAACCTCCCTCCTCTTTCGCACCCCTCTGTGTCACTAGCCTGGGGTAGACTGCAGGTGGGTGGAGAGCCTGAATCGCCCAGCCGAGAACGTTGTCCCGCCTTGGCCGGCAACGTTGTCCCGCCTTCGTCGTCCGGTCTCAGGACTGCAGGACGACACGCGGTGGTCGTGATAAGATCCAAGCGGCGCTTTCCGTGCGTTTCGCCACATATCACCTTTTCTAGGGAGAAGTTTTGTTTTGAGAGAACATGTATTCACAGCCTGACCCCCAATTTTTCCTGACCGCTCCCTGTGCCTTCGAAGGCGGTATTAGGAGTTGTACATTTGTATCAATTAAAGACAGCATCAGGCGTAATGCGGTTATTGGGAAATCCCCAGAAGAACTCGCTTACATGGAAACTAGGGGCCTAAGAAGCTTATTTATGGCAGAATTCTAGTCGTAAAGCGCGGCATCGACCTATAGTGACAGCGTAACGGTTACAGCTGCCACCTTTGCATAACAGACCCCGCCTCCAGGCGACGTGATTCGTGGTTAGCTACGACGAGAGCGGTCAAGGATATGCAGCAGTATCGAAGGTTTTGCTTTCACAGTTTTAGCTTGAAACTCAATCCAGAAAATATTGGATTGTTGCAAAGTTAACTTCGAATTTAAGGTATGTATAAATAAGTAGATTTTATCCTAAACTATTCCATCCCAGGGAAAGCCAGGCATACCATTTGGTGGGTTTTTTTCTGCTCTTTCAGAAACTTCTATAAATGTTGCTCTTAGTTTTCAGCCGGCCTTTTCCAGGGCTGCGTATAATCATGAACCGACGCGACTATCGAGTCATCATGCCTTACGAGTTTGAATTGGGGCATTCCGCAGTGGAGGCAGCTCTTAATCTCAGCAGTGTTTTTGGGACGAATTGTCCTTGAGAACGGGCAGTGGAGCTCTGGTTTAAAAAATTTCCTTCTGGCGATTTTGATCTCGAAGAGAAGTCGGGTCGCGGCCGCAGGTCATCGCTTGATGATGAAGATTTAAGGAAAGCTGTCGAAGCAAATCCGGAGACGAATATCGTACGTTAACAGAATATCTAGGCGTACATTACTCTACAGTGGCCAGACATTTGCTGACAATCGGCAAGGTGAAGAAGATGTCGAAGTGGGTGCCTCATGACCTGACCGATGAGCAGCGTCTGGAACGTTTCCACACCTCTAGTCTCCTGTAGATGAGAAATGGGTTTTTTATGATAAAAGGAAGCGGGGATTAGTTTGGGTAGATAAGGATGCTCCTCCAAAAACTTTTCCTGAACCCGACCTTCACCCTAAAATGGTTATGATCACTGTGTGGTGGTGCTGTAAAGGTGTAATCCATTACAGTTTCCTGCAATCTGGTCAGCCAATCATAGCAGAGTCTTACTGTTGTGATCTGGAGCAGATGTATAGGAAGTTGCAAAAATTGTGGCCGGCAGTGGTGAATAGAGGAGAGCCGATCTTGTTGCAGGACAACGCAAGGCCACACACCTCACAAATCACTCGGCAAAGGTTGACCCACTTGGGTATAGAAGTTCTCCCTCACCCAGCGCATTCTCCCGACGTTTCCCCCACAGACTATCACTTTTTTCGAGCCCTCAATTCTCATCTGCGTCAGAAACAGTTTACTAATTCAGACGATGTTGAGTGTGCTTCCTTGACTCCGTTGATTCTCGTGATAGTAATTTTTATGGTGAAGGCTTACAATTATTACCTATTCGTTGGCGAAAATGTTTTGATTCTGACGGTTTTTACGTCGATTAATAAACTTGTGTTTAAACTGAGTTATAGTATAATGGATACTCGTCATCAATAAAGATAATGGAAAATCGAGCCTTCATCTCTACATAAACAAGATGAGTTATAGTAGTTTAAAGTATGCGGTCCACTTTCGAAACTAATTTCGCAACAACCCAATAGATGCTTCCCTACTTCTATACATTCCCTTGTGTTTACTTGGCAACATGCCAGTAAAAATTGTTTGGACTACCCGACTAATTGAACACTATCAACATGAGGCTTCGGGACAAGACAATGCTGAAACTATTAACAATGGGAAGAGGATCCATTTCTAGGGTCTTTGGCCATTGCTTCCGTTTTTTCATCACCATCGTATGACTAAGCACCTCAACTTTCATATTCCCCACATTTTTCACTGTGTCTGAATTTCCCCTATCGCTGCCTTCAAAGGCAGGGTTCACGATAATTTCGTGCCTCTTCGCGCTCCATAAGGACTTTGGGAGTGCAGAAGAACACAAGAGTGAAGAAAACAAATAAACCTTCCGTTAAAGTGTTTCTGACCCTTGGCTTCGACGAGTTTGCAACTGAAAAGCAAGCATTCAACAGTTCCAACGTGATAATAAAACCATCCGATAAGGTTTCTATTACAATGGAGTTTTCCTATCATTTCTTATCGCAGTCGATATCATGCCTCTCATACACGTTGTTTTGGGGGCATCACTTCCAAATGTAGGTTAGGGTGGTTCACATGGCTGTGAGAGAACAAAGCTGTCTTAATTCACTCATTTATCCATTAGTTCAACAGTCGTACCAAATAGCAAGTAGCAATGACTATGCAGCCTCGATATGACTCCTATCATTGAGTCAGTTTGACAAACTTGATCTACCTAATTCCTTTGAATTATTATCGTTCCAAGCAAGTCCGCCTCCTGGTCACAAAACTCCGGCAACGAGCGACAGTCCCGAGTTAGCTTGCGGCTCCGCCCGCTCCGATCTCTCTGCCCGCCTACCGCCTTCCGAGCTCCTGTTATCCGCAGAAGGCGGAGCCTTATAACATGACCAGTTGGGCTGGCGCAGACTATTGCGCTCGTCACACATGGAATCATGCTAACTGGGCTCGATCGATATCGATCGATCAGTATCATCATTCGAACGATTTGCAGAAACAGGGAATTCGCAGAAAGAGGAAAAGGGACTGAAATCCCTCCCCTTCAATCTCGTTCTTCCGCACCAATCAATATCGATTGAGCTCATTTAGCATGCTTCCATGTGTGACGCGCGCAGTAGTGTGCGCAAGCCCAACTGGTATCTAAAATTCATGATCCCTGCAACGAGAGATATGGATTTCCCGACATTCGTCTTTCGAGGCTTTTTATCAGTCGTTTTCAGTTGCTACCACTTCGGTCTCTCACCACTGTTGTCCCCTCACCATCCCCTATATCACTTTAAAAAATCAGATTCAGCTTTGCTGCGAGCGAGATATTAATTTCCCGCCACTCGCCTTTCGAGGCTACTTATCACCTCTTATCAGTTGTATCACTTCCGGTCTCTCACCAATAATGTTCCCTCATCACCCCCTGTATCACTTTAAAAAATCAGGTTCCTAGCTTTGTTGCGACGCGAGATATGAATTTCGTGACAAACGGACGGACACACACACGGACGGACGGACAGACAGACAGACAAACGGATTAATGAACGTGGTCATGACACACGTAAAAGCCACCACTTAGGCAGCGTTCATACTTTTGGAATTTGCGTTTTTGCGTTTTTGTGGAAATGCGGAATTGTGGAAATGCGGATAAAGCATTAGATACGTATCGATTTCCATGCCACGAAAAGACGAGAGAATTAGAGAAAAGAGAGTGTGGAATTTGCGTTTTTGCGTTTTTGTGGAAATGCGGAATCGTGGAATTTGCGTTTTTGTGGAAATGCGGAAGGGGATAATATACGTATCGATTTGCGGAATTTGCGTTTTTGCGTTTTTGTGGAAATGCGGAATTGTGGAATTTGCGTTTTTGCGTTTTTGTGGAAAGAAGATTAGATACCTATCGATTTGCGGAACTTGCGTTTTTGCGTTTTTGTGGAAATGAGGAAATGGATAAGATACGTGTCGATTGCTTCGTCACCGAACGTGGATGATAAGACAAAGCACTTTTCACACTGAAGGTGCAGATAACTCTCATACATTGCTTTTCCATCAAACGGTTTCTTCTCTTCTCACTCACTCTTTTCTGCTCTCGATCATTCGTTTTTGATTTGTGACTTTCGTCTGCTGTCACACTGTAGTGTGTCTTTGGGTGGCGTGCAAGTGTTCCGAACAGCGTACCTGGAGTTCATGTCAGCAGTGTTGTGTGGAGAGTAATAACGACGAAATCAAGATCCTTGTGAGACTAAAACGTGTAATACGGGCTGTCACAGACTAGCCCCCCCCCCCTCCCCCTTCACATAGATCGTTTCTGCTTTCCGTGAGAATTTGTATCTAGTTGAAGATGCCCTAACCTAATCATTTCAATTACAAGTTTTCCATCTTTATTACATATTTACCTTTACAAGTATCTGCCTTTATTCTCCGACGCTTATCCGTGACATGAGTGGACCAGCTACGTAGCCAAGATCTTGAATAGGTAGTAAATCAATCCTCTCGCGAAGTAACTCCACTCATGGGTGTCCTGACCCCACAGCAATCATCGGAACACTTGCAACACACCAGTGCTATGATGAATTTTCAATAACGATGTTGAACAGATTTCAAAGATGTCTGACTTTCGTGTAAGAAATTCTTAGGGGAAAAAGTGGCAGACTTCTTCTGAATCGGTTCTAGATCGTAATTGACAATCCACCTGAGCACAACCGTGTGACATTCGATTTTGGAGAGAAACTGTTCTCACAAAATTATGTCTATATCCCTGCACGAAAATGGCAGTTTCTCTTCAAAGTCGACTAAAACCATTTATCAAATGTATATAAGCTCTTATCCTTTTATCCTTATTTATATAAGCCCTTTCCGAACTCAAGAGAAATGAGAACAAATAGCTCATCATCATCCGTTCGACCGTTCGCGAATGATGAGCTGCGTGGAATGACACGCACCGCGCACGTGGCTTCCGCACTTTCCACAATTCCACATTTCCACAAAAACGCAAAAACGCAAATTCCACAATTCCGCATTTCCACAAAAACGCAAAAACGCAAATTCCGCAAATCGATACGTATCTACTCTTCTTTCCATAAAAACGCAAAAACGCAGTTTTCCCAATCGATACGTATCTATTTCTCCTTCCACAAAAACGCAAAACGCAAATTCCAAAAGTATGAACGCTGCGTTACCCGTTGACTGAATCGAAGATGGGATTGTATCGTTCATTCCAATCCTGATACTAGATGGCTGGGTCAACACTCCGTCGAGGAAACCTCGACAGAGAGGTCGTATTTGTTCCACTTGAGGGAGAGAGGGTCGTAATCGTTGAGGTGGGCAGTGTTAACGGAATTCCTCAGGCTGAGGGTCCATAAATTAAAGGGGAAGATGTAATAAAACAGACTCACTGGGTCCGAACACGGAACTAATTTAACCTGATCATCTAGAATTATCATGCATGGCGCGATCCACAACGAAGC
This sequence comes from Trichostrongylus colubriformis, assembly GCA_963978905.1. Lineage (NCBI taxonomy): Eukaryota > Metazoa > Nematoda > Chromadorea > Rhabditida > Trichostrongylidae > Trichostrongylus > Trichostrongylus colubriformis. Next base: position 22,655,998 of record OZ022259.1, on the reverse strand, counting down.
CGGCCGCCAGTATCCTTTTCGCTAGTCCGCTGGCACCGAAACCACGTACAGATACACGTCCGAAATTCACCGATTAACCGTGGGAAGCGATATCTATTCACGTGACCACCGTGGATGAATACATGAGAAACCAGAAATTATCTGTTGCAAGCACGTAAATCGGTGAGAGCAGCCGCTAAGCGGACCGGAAAAGCATTTGTAGTCACAGAGAATTGGAAGGGAATCCTCATGCATGGCGCACTCCGCAACGAGGCCAGCAGAGGCCAACCACCCTCTCGTTGATCTTCTGAGAGCAGTAGATGCGTACTGGAGGCGTAACAGGCACAATGGATCATTTTTTCCAAAGATTCGTGGGGAAATCTCACAACTTCGACGATAAAAATTTTCCCTCGACTGGCTTCCCTCGAAATAACTGCTTTCCTTCTTTAGTTCAGGAAGTCACTTGAAAGCGACAGTCTCGCAGACTCCGCACAACAAGAGCGCACTCATATGGTTGAGTTTGAAGGAAGTTGTGACCATTAGAAGTGTAACCTTCAGAATTTTCCTCGACTGGATACCCATATCGAGAACTACGCAACCATTAGGGAAACCAAGCGGCAAATATTGGGTAGTCTAAAAAGTTTTTTCGTATTTTCAAATACCGCTTTTTCCCTCAAAACTGCTTTCCAGAATTTCCCCTGTACATATATACAGTAGCGGTCAAAAATATATGCGGTTTTGGATTCTAACCATAACTTTGGTCGAAGTTTACATTTCTTATTCAGTTTTTTTGTTTTTTGAAGGCAACTGGTACTCAGTGAAGCAAAGTAGGGTGTAGTGTTGAGATTGGAAAATTTATTTAACTAAAAACTCTAAAAATAGCCAAACCTTTCCAAAAATTCAATTGGCCATAAAAAGCTTATAACTCATCGAAACGGGCAGGTGGACAGAAAATAATACGGAATGAGGCTGGGACTTTGTTGCACGCTAATTCAAATCCTAACAGCACTAAGGCACGGAGTTGACCATTTTCAGTGGTTTCACTTAAATAATTTTTTCAACCTTCACAATGCATCCTACTCGGCTGAGATACTTTATTTCATTGAGTAACAGTTGCCTTCAAAACACAAAAAAAAAATTGAGCGAGATATGCAAACACCGAACAAAGTTATGGTCAAAATCCCAAACCGCATATATTTTTGACCGCTACTGTATGTAGTACAAGTTCTCACGCATCTATAGGTATTATTGTCTTCCATCTCCCGGATAGCCCTTTTCGGCAAAATAAACATATCAACGGTCACCCTCATTTTCAATACAAAAATTATAAAAAAAATTTTTTTGAATGGCGTTAGACAGGGAAAGGAAAAGGTGATTCCGGTGGAGCAAGATTAGGGCTATAAGGTGGATGGGGCAGCAATTTTCATCCAAGCTCGAGAATTTTTTGGCGCGTCATTTTTTCAATAGTGGTAAAAAATTTTTAAATTTTTTTTCAAAAAAATTCTCGAGCTTGGATAAAAATTGCTGCCTCATAGCCCTGATCTTGCTCCATCGGATTATCACCTTTTCCTTTCCCTGTCTAACGCCACTCAAAGAAAAAAATTGAAATTGAAAATGAGGTGACTTTTGATATATTTTGCCGAAAAGGGTTATCCGGGAGATGGAAGACAAGATGGAATACCTATAGATGCGTGTGGACTTGTACTACATATATATGTACAGAAGAAATTTTGTGGAAAGCAGTTTTTAGTGAAAAAGCGGTATTAAAAAATACGAAAAGACTTTTTAGACTATCTAATAGATTGGTCTAACTAGTTAAGGCATTTTACTTCCCATGGAACTTTGAAATGAGACCCAGGGGGATCGATAGAGCTTCGAACGCTGATTGTACTGTGAAAACCAAAATTGCTAAATGGCATTCTGAAGCGAGTTACGAAGGGTCAAAGTTTGCCTGTGACACCTCATTGACGAGGCACTTTGCCATCAGACGGTTTGTCGAAATGGCCATTTGCAATGAGACACAAACCACTGTACGCGCTTTTGAATGCTGGTCTCAAATCTGTATTTAGAAACTGTCAAGTAATTACCTAAATGAAGTTATGAAGGTTTTTCTGAAAAAAAGAGTAATACCGTTTCATGGTATGTTTGGGAGCCCATAGCGAGCGAGCCATACGTTTTCACTCAGAACCAGTGTGAGGGATCAAATTACACTATGGGACAAGTTTTCAGCCAATTCGAGATTTGACCAAATCTCGGAAAAATTGATGGGCTATTGGCTGTGGCTGGCAACCCATTCAACGAAGGAGTAGTTGACCCTTGCCCAGCAAATGCTCTTATTTGGCGCTTGTTACGTGCGTTTAGTGTGATGGGCAAGTGTGATAGGTATGTTTAGGTTATCTTGTTCAGCTTGCAGATATTTTTGTGGAAGGAAATTCAAAAATTCCTACTTAACCCCTGGCCCCTGGAACTTTAAAATTCCACCCCTAATTTCCCGAAGTTGGGCCAAAAACTGGATCCGGCTGGAAATCTGCACAGAGGGGTTATTCGACCCCCTACGCGCGAATATCATACAAGGAAACGTTTAGAAGTGAAAGAAAAGCACTTACTGACAATGAAATACAAAATGCAAAAAAGCCGCACCGGGGGGAAGCAAACCCACAAGCTCGCGCCTGCAGAATCGGGGCTCTACCACTAAGCCACGGAGACCATTACTGTTTCTGCGCTAGTCATCCTGATGATGAGGCGCCTCACCATTGAGATGTCACAGGCAAACTTTGACCCCTTGTAACTCGCTTCAGAATGCCATTCAGCAATTTTGGTTTTCACAGTTATAATCAGCGTTCTCGTTCAATTCAGTTATAATCAGAGCTCTATCGTTCCTCCCGGGTCTCATTTTAAAGTTCCACGGGAAGTAAAATACCTTCCCTAGTGAGGAAGTTATCAATATTAAGGAAACAGTTCGCAGTGCTTTGAAAGGTAGAGTCTAACAATAAGAAAAGTTGCAGGTATACCGAAAATGTCCGAATTTACCATGGAGAAGATACCGCGCCTCATCTGATCGCCGTGTCGCTACCGCAATAGCGACGCGGCGATCAGATGGGGCGCTGTGGAGCGTATTACATGGCTCCTATCTAGCTTCTCTTTCAACTGTTGACTTTTAACTTTTATATTCTATTCTTATTTTTTCATCCTTTATCCCTGCCGCATAACTTGCATGGCTGTTGAGCCTTCTCCTTTGTCATCAGAGGACGGGCACATTATCCATGGTCGGCGACGCTTTCTAAAGCACTTTCTATGAGAATTTGTTTGTTCTTATTAGATACTTTTGTTTTAGAATATGAGTACTGAGTTTTATTAGGTTCTTATTTCTCTCATTTTGTCAAAAGTAGTGGCTGGGTAGAAACCACACAAGCAGCGGAACCTGAAGAAGGGGGGGGGGGGTCGTATGTTTTGAAAATATTCCTCGACGCTACGCTTGACGGCATTGATACTATGCGATGAGTATCATTCTGTTATCATCCTACTATATATAATTCGCTTAGTATGTCTGTGTGTGTGTGTTTGTCCGTCTGTCACGAAATTCATATGTCGCGTCGCAGCAAAGCTGGGACGCTGAATTTTACAAGTGATATAGGTGGTGCCAGGGGAACCTCAGCGGTGGTGGATGGAAAGTGATAGCAGCTGATAAGGACTGATAAGGAGCCTCGGAACGGAAATGTCACCAAATCCGTTTCGCCTTTCGGGTTGACCCTAAAGCGCTGACACCCATAGATGTTTTGCGGGATGGGACGGGGACATCAATGGTGGACGACCAGCATTGATAACGCTTGATAAGATACGATAAGGAGCGTAAAAAGGCTAGAGTCGTCAAATTCGTTTCCGCTTTCGCGTTGATCCAGGAGCGCTGACACTCATGGGTGTTTAGCAGGGTGGGACGGGGACATTAATAGTGGGTGATCCAAACTGATAATGGTTGATAAGCTTCGATTAGGAGCGTGAGAAAGGAAAATGTCACCGTGGCCGGATTGCTTCTACGGCTAACAGTGGAATGTTCATATTCGCAGGTATTGTAGGGTACGGGTACCTTAATGATACTGTTGGGTACAGGAGCCTCAGTGAAACTGATAACGGCTTACAGTGACTGATAAGAACCGTTAGGAATTGGATGGGATGGAATCCTTGCTAACATTGTACGACCGCTTTAGCAAAAGCGTCTGATGCGCAGTGGCATCGGGTGAACATATTTTGTTTGTTCTGATATCACTGACCGTTGTATCGACCGCTGAATGCCTGGCGTTCCAAAAAATGGTGCGTTTCTTTTGATAATGCGATCTCCATTGATAATCATGATACAACCTATTTTTGTGATAGCAAAGCAAGCGGTTCACGCGGAATCATTTTCTAATGCGGTACTTGCAGGAACACTGGGTATCGACCGCTAGACTATGTAAAATTTCAAGTAGTGAAGCATGTTTACGAAAACGATAAACATCGATAAGCGGGATATGGCCTACCATCAATGTGTACGAATTAGATTCTCAGCAAGTGATCTATGTTACTAATCGATGCAATCGAACACAAAACTATCGATTTCCAAACTACCCAAACTCCCAATGATGACCAGTTGTTGGCGCACACTACTGCGAGCGATTCAGGTGGATTACGTGCAAAATGGGTTCCATCAAAGCGATTGAAGTATACCGATACCTAAATGCTTTTTTATCCCGCCGTCTTCTCTGCTTTTCGAAATTCAGTAGCTCAGCTGAAAGCAGAGGGAAGGAAATCTCCGCTCCGCTGTGGTCGGGCCGAACACACCCATTTTGCACAGCATCGCCATGCATCGCGCGCAGTAATCTGCGCCAGCCAACTGGTACTCATTATTCTACACTTTAGTAATCCTTCGGCAAAGTCGACACTGGGAGGCAGGGTCTGTCATCCGAGGGCGTCAACTGTCAATCGTTACGCCCTGTACCTCAGGGTCACGCGTTTCGACGGGGTTTCGCCACGAATAGGCTTCTCAGATCCCTAGTTTGCATATGAATGACTTCTTTCTGGAAATTCTCAATAATCACATTGCCCCTATTACTGTATTTAACCGAAAAGGGCTACATATACAGTAGCGGTCAAAAGTTTGGAAACCTTTGAATTTTCAACCTCCCTCGATTAAGAAACAACCGAGTTGTCTCAAATTCACATGGTAAGTATAGAATTGAGTAGGAAACACATGCGTGACATCGCTTGCCAATAATCGATTGATTGATCTACATTATGTGATTTACTCATAAAATGGCGCGTCAAAAGTATGGAAACTCACTTGTAACGATATCATCCCGCCGCTAATTTGTGAAGGTTTGCAATTTTTTCACAGTTTTAGGTAAAGTTATGGCAAAGTATCTCTTTTTCAGATGGGATCTGGTAAAGAAGTAGCACTAGCTGTGCAGGAGGCGATTGTTCGGGCCATTCAATCTGGAACGCCCAAGAGCCTTCTTGCAGAGCAGTATCACCTCGCTAAAAGTACGATCACAAGATTTTCAAGCGCTGTCAAAGGCAAGGAGGTGTGGTGAAGACTCATCGTTCAGAAAGACCTCATAAAAAGACACCAAGGAACGACACATTCATCGTAAGGGCCTCGCATGCTGACCCGCGCGCTTCGTCAACGGACATTCTCAAGCAAGTGACAAATTTTTTGAGCCTTTCTGTCAGCTAAAGAACTGTTCAGTGTCATCTGAGAGCTGGCGGATTATTTGGAAGAAGTCCCACCAGGAAGCCTCTGGTAGCTTAAGGAATAGGAGGGCGCGACTGAATTCTGCACGTCAGCACCTTGCCTGGACCAGAGAAGAGTGGGGAAAAGTGTTTTTCAGCAATGAATTGAAGTTCTGCCTCTTTGGCAGCGGTGGTTTGAAGTACTTCAGGCGTCTGTGAACAAGAGAAATCATCCAAAGTACCAGGTACCAACAGTGAAGCATGAGTGAGGTAATGTAATGGTATGGGGATGTTTTGGTCTATGTGGCGTTGGCCCACTTTTCCATATCCAAGGGAATATGGACTCGTCGCGTACAAGGGTATCCTGGAGAGTACCATGCTTCCTTTTGCTTGTCAAAGAATGCCTAGGGAATGGATTTTTCAATATGACAATGATATACGAAGCATGCCCCCCGCCTCGTGACCGACTTCCTGAGATCGAATAAAATTACTGTCATGAAGTGGCCAAGCCAAAGTCCGGACCTCAACTCGATTGCGCACCTTTGGGAGGAGCTTCAGCGTCCTACAAGACACTTTCCAGTGAAGAATTGCGATGAAATTATGATATTCCGTTGAAAGAATGGGCTTCGTTTCCTCAGTCCAACATGGATGCTCTGATCGAGTCAATGCCCAGAAGGGGTAAGGCTGTCATTGATTCACGCGGTTATCCAACGAAGTACTAGTTTTTGTCTGGTATTCTGACGTTATCAGGTTCGATTTTCTCTGCCTTGAGAAGTTTCCAAACTTTTGACGCGCCCTTCTTGAAATAAACAGCATTCCCTCACTCAAAATTTCCACTCTCGAAAAACGACGTTCCACATCGTGTTCTCTACTTGATTTTGTGCCTATTCTGTGAATTTGAGACAACTCGGTTGTTTCTTAATCGAGGGAGGTTGAGAATTCGAAAGTTTCCAAACTTTTGACCGCTACTGTATGTACACACCTTCTCATTCCCTGCACTTCCTCCCTAATGGCTGGCACCCAAACCGAGGCCATGTTGATATTGAAGAACATCCTTCATTATCGATCGCACCGTCACTCTCACTCCAGTTCTGTAACTGCAACTGCACACAAAACAATCTCGAGTGTACTCTCATGGGTCCCCGCACGACCGGCGTATTGAGAAAAACTCAAATGACGAACTTCTTTAGTGCGAAGCATGTTATTTCCCACAAGTGCGCTATTTTCCCATGCTGTGCAAAAAACGTGCAAAGGACGCTATCACTACTTCGTCCCTACAGCAGATTATGGCGGTTGCTTTTTCATGTAAAAGGAGGTGGATATGATTCTTAGCATGAGCTTAGGGAGGGAAAGGAGCGTGAGAAAGAGCTTTCTCAGTGAAAAATAGTCCACTCAGGCAGGAGCTTCCTTCCTTTCCCAGGATCAAGCTAACAAGGGAAGGACCACAGGTCGAAGTGGCCATTCGAAATGGGATACATATGGTACGACGTATTTTCGGACGCTGATCTCAAATCTGTATTCGAAATTTGCAGAACGATTCTGTGGGCGGAGTCATGGAGGTTTTTTGTAAAAACTGTACTATCATATGGTAGGTTTGGAAGCCCATGGCAGGCGAGCCACACGTTCTTGCGCAAAACCAGGGCGATTTTCGTGTTAAGGGAGCCAAATTACCCCAAGGGACGAGTTTTTAGCCGATTCGAGATTTTGACGAGATTTCGGAAAAATTCACGAGCTATGGGTGGCAGCACATTGAACAAAGGAGAAGTCGTTGACCATTGCCTGGGAAATGCTCCTATTTGACGCTTGTTTCGTACATTTAGTGCGATGGACAAGTGTGAAAGGTATGTGTAGGCTATCCTGTTCAGGTTGCAGAGTTTTTTGTAGAAGAAAATTCAAAAACTACCACTTCACCCCTTGGCCACCCCTAATTTTCCGAAGTTGGACCAAAAACTGGATCTGGCTGAAAATTTGCACAGAGGGGTAATTCGACCTCCTGTGCCCGAATATCATAATCTTTTTACGGAACAACGCCTAATTCGTGTGGTATGGGAATCTCTTCGACTTGGTATTCTTCCCTTGTGAGTAACGTTAGTAGTTATAAAAAAAGTGGCACAGTGATGGGTGCGGTAAGTTCCAATACAAGAAAACATCCAGAAAGAAAAGCACTCACTGACAGTTGAACACAAAGTGCAAAAAAACCCGCACTGGCGGGGAGCAAACCAGTTACCCTTGTCTTGCAGATCCGGAACACTACCAGTGAGCCACTGAGGCCGTTGCATGCCAAGCAAGCGGCCGTGCTGATGAAACAGTGCCTCGTCACAGAAAAACCTCCATAACTTCGCTCAGAGAATCGTTCTGCAGATTTCGAATACAGATTCGGGATCAGCGTCCGAAAATGCGTCGGACCATTTGTATCCCATTCCGAATGGCCACTTCGACCTAGGGTCCTTCCCTTGTAAGCTCACATCCTCCTGGTTATTAATTTTCATGCATTTACGTGTTTGTGGACAAAGATGTCATAGAACGCTAATAAGTCATAGAACGTGAAGTTGTGTCCCCCCTCTTCCATCCCGAGCCACATCGACCACCTTTTTCAGTGTTCCACCGCCGTGGCGAAAATGAGCCCGACGAAAAAAAGAAACCGCCATTAATGTCTCATCCATTTACATGTTGCAGGGGAGAGAAAGGAAAAGCGAGTTCGCGCTTGGACAAAAAGAGTCGAAGCGGTAAAATGATCCAGGCGGACGTCGTCGTTCTCGGGAGTACCTGGTGGACTTTTCATCTAGAAAGTCCGAATAAGACCTACCTCGAGAAATGCCCATTGATGAGCATATGTGTATCTGTGACTGTTGAAACAGATACATGTATGGGTGTAATTAGTCATTTCTTAGAATTTAGCTGTTTGTAATTTCACTCAGTTTCTGCTCCATTAGCCCACAAAATACATCTAAGGTACTTTCACTAGATGCTGCAAAAGATGATTTGCGAAGAGCTGGATAAAAGTGT